>MU227658.1:5975920-5991832 GCA_018584345.1 Thuja plicata
TAAGTGACTAAAGGACGAAAGTGTCTTTTAATCCCACATTGCCTACTCGGATGCCTTGGCTCTCACATCGAGGTGATAAAAGGAAGGCAATCTTCCTTGGAAAAGGTACAATGAGAAAATATAAAAAGCTTTAATATCTGGTTGCTTGAATGTGACTGATAATTCTTGAGGACGTAGCCCCTTAAGGAATTATAATGGAAGTTGGACGTAGCCCCAGTCTTCCAGCTTAGTGGGATCACTTCAGATTTCACAAGGGATTTAACTGAGTAAGTTGAACTTACCTCTTGTAGTATTTACATTATCTCAGCAGTTAGAAAGACTTCCAACTTAATGTCGTTCCCAGTATTGAGAATCCTTTCAAATACATTCAACTACGGTAAACAGTCTGGGCGGCAATCTGTGTAGTTAAACAGTTACAGAAGTTCGTTCCTTTCTACACCATTGGATAAGTCCATGAGTTGCGAAACTCTCAGTGGGGGAGGGTCGTATCATTACAGTGGTTTCATGGCATAAAAAGAGCCGTCAATCACTACAGCTCGGGGCACATGTTTTTCTCATGGAACGAAACCCTGATATAATCGGACATTGTTGATAAGTTACTCTACCCACGTTCACGGCAACAGACTCCTCAACGGCACAGCAAGGTGACTATAATAGATTGAGTCGACTCCCTCAGCACGGGCCACTCAAACACAAGTATCTGCAGGCGAGGTAACTGGTGCGGGAACAGCAGCAGTTCCGCAGGGAGTTTAAAGCCCAGAGCAAGCAGGAATATTACAACGCGGCATCATTCCCAGACAATAACCGCAGGAAGAACTAGCAACTGAATAGCCTCTCCATTCACGTCAGTGGCTGTAGCGGTCACCAACACTCACGACACAGACAACTGTTAACAGTTAGCATCCACCTTGGGCATGTAGCCTGTCATTCTGTGGCCGGTTCTTGCTGGACGCCTCAGAATACATATGCTAGTTCCCAGTCCTAACAGAATCTGAGAATAGACGTCTGCACAGGGGACATCCAGTCCGCACAGAGACCGCGGATAGAAGGCTTGGAGGGTCTGCTTACCCAGGCCATGTAAAATCCACCAGGAAATCAGGCGCCAGCCAACATTGTAAGGTGCACAAATACATTTCGATTTCCTTTCCTTCCTCTAATTTACTGTGTAATCAGTCTGAAAGGAAAAATCGATATTCAGTTGGATTGATTTTCATAATGTTTATTAATATGCTCATGACTGCAAACAACTCTTAAATTGAAAATTGTTATATCAATGCATTGCCAGTAGCAACTTGTTTATTATTTCATGAATGATCTATTTCACACTACATATTGAGCATAGAAACCATAACCTCTCAGTCACACTTCTCATGACATAAAACAAGAATTTTCCCAAGTACTCGAAATATTGCAACCAAAGCAACAGTTACAGCCAGGCAGGGATACTACACCCACAAGCACTTTTTCACTTTTAAAACAGATTCTTAAGTGTTTTTTTTCATGAAACCCTAAAACGGCCCTATATGAGGCCATTCATAGTAAAAACATATCATTTTGTTTGTTATTTTGCTCTCTTCTCATTAGTCTCCGTTTTGGTGTTTCGAAAGATATGTGATTATTTTCAAAGGGGATTGTTCTTGGGGTGCCAAATAGCTTCCACAAAGGAGATCTAAGCATCTAAGATAAGCATTTGACCCCATTCTTGAGTCTTTTAATGAATTGTTTTTAGATTTTAATGAATTTTTTCAAGTTTGTGATGAATTTTTTCAAGTTTGTTTTCTTAAGTGAAAAAGAAACAAGTTTACATCTCTGTCATAATGTTTGTGTATCTTTATTTTGCACTTGTATGCTTGTATTTCTTAGTTTTTTTCTAAGTTAAATTTATGTAATTTCTTAAAATAGCAAGAAATCAGATTGCAAGAATGGCCAATAGTCAAAATTCACTGGGTGAGGAAGGAAACGATAAATTCAAAATTGATATAGGATCTCCTTTATGGAGACATACCACAAGGATTTCACAAGTTGCAGGAGGTAAGTGTAATTTCTATAATTTACCATTAAATAGCTCACATTCTCCAATGAAACTTCACTTTATGGGCCCTGCTTGTAAAGGGGTGGGAATGTGTAAACACTCAGATTTGAAGGGGTTGTCTCCCACACAAATAGAAACATTCGTAAAAGAACAAGATGTTGATTAAATGGTTCTAAGAGCAAAACAAAGTGCTTATAATGTCAGAAAGAATAAAAAATAATGAATTTACCCACTAATACAATAGCGGCCTCAGAACATCATTTCTTGCCTATACCCTCTACGAAAGATGAAGATGAACAAATTACCACCCGCAAAAGAGGTCCATTGGACAAGGCATTTAAAATCGAGGCAAGAGATACTACTGAACAAAAAATTGCACGTTGCTTCTATGCCAATGGTCTTCCTTTCAACTTGGTGAGATCAGCATATTGGTGGGAAATAGTATCAGCAATCAATACTACACCTTCTAATTTCACATGTAATGTCCCCATTTTTCTTGAGCATCAGAGTTTGAGGGATTAGCCTATTATTGTGACCCTCGTAGGCTAATTATTTTGGACAGAGGGTCTTCTGAGGTAGGGGTTTGGTTAATGGAGGTTCTTATCTTCTCCATAATTTCGTATGTTCCAGTCTGGTCTTCGTTTGGCTGCCATTGGACTTCGTTTGGGCTAAGTTTCATATACTTACTATTAATAGTAAGTCTGAGGTTGATCAGGAAGTACCCTTTCTATTTTTGGAAAGTACATTTGGTCACATGGGGAAATATTAGGTGTGACTCCTATTTCTGACAGAATATTTAAAGGATAATTAAATTGGGAGTTATTATTATTTTAGTGGTCAAATTATTATTTAATCATTAAATAGTTTATTATAAAGTTAATATTTAACTTTATAATTTCACTTAAGTTGAGGGTAGAGTCATCACTGGAAGGGATCATTTATCCAATTAATTCATTGAAGACTAAGCCAAAGTATTGGAGTAAATGAATTATTAAAAGAAAAAGTATATCTATTTATCCCACATTGGTTGGAAAAAGTGTGAATTCTCCCACAAAAGTTATAAAAGACTCGTATGAGTTCTTTTTCATTATTCATGACTTGTGCATTTGCTTTGTTTGTGTGGAGAAGAAATTGAAACAAGGGTTTCAGATTTTGAGCTTGAAGAATTGTGAATTCTTCCAAGTTATTTCAGCATAGTGAATTGGTGAAACACCTAATGAATTATGTCAAGCTTTGGCTTCCTCCAAAGGCCAAGAATGAATTTATTGTTGTAGAATTAAGGGTTTGAATGCTTCATTATTTACCAGAACAATTTGCAGTGATAGAAGGAATTGACAGCCATTATTAATCAGATTTCAAAGCATTTATTAGCAGATTTGTGAAGTTTATTCAAGGGTTCAAGACATCATACCTGTAAGTTCATGAATTGTAACTCCTAAATTTTTTGGGTATTGTTAATTTAGATAATAGCGGATATTTTATGAACTGGGTTGTCGATATTTTGTGAAAATACCGAGTATCTAAGGTGTTGTAAAAATTTGAAATTTTTAGCTATATATTCCCTATGTAATGTCCAGTTTTTGAGTTGAAATAATTATTGCAATATCTTCTATTTTGCTGCATTATATTGTTGTATCAAACATTGCAAATATATTAAAAAACATCAATTGCGGCATACCAAACCATAACAAATCAAACAGGAACTCAAATCAGCAAGTTCAGACATTGTTTGCTAAGTGTTTGACGAAATGTCAAGGCACTATTAAATCAGAAAATACAATGATAAAGTTAGAACCAGCAGGGGTTCTTAGAGTGGTATCAGAGCAGTTTTCCTGCCATCCTGTTGGGGTAAGGTTCATTGAGCTTAATTGTCGATAAAGCAACTAAATACTTGGGTTCTTTGTTCAATAGGTCCTCTTCACAGGGAAGATATGAGGAAAGACATGAGTTGTTTACAGGTGAAACATCCAGAGATCTCCATGTTAAGTTTTCAGCAGCTGCTGATTTTGGTGGAGATGTTCTTGTACTTAGTGGATCAACCACTAATCCTATTTGCACGCCTGGGGGTGGAGATTCTTTACAAGAACATGTGGATGTGCCTGTCTCATTGACAGATAGTATTTACTGAGGTTCAGCATCCTGAGCCTGTTGTTGATAGTGTGAGAGTTGAGGTGTTTGTAAAGGTACCCAGTAGTGGTACCTCATTAGTGGACATGTGCAAGGTTGATAGCGCACATGAGCAAAGTGATTATGAGGTTACTTCTTCGGTGACTCATGAGGATGACTCTACTTGCAGCGAGTCATGCTTGATTTATCAGACCCTGGGGGAGGACTCTGAGTTGTTAGTAGATGAGGATGAGTCTGATGTTAGTACTCAGTTTGTAGATGTGTGCTCAGATGACAGTACACAGAGATTTGGTGATCTTGAGGGGAGTTTGCGGGATACAACTTCCTTCCATAGTGTGAACAGTGCAGTGGAGATTGTGCATAGGAGACCCGTGGTGCAGAGTCATCATGTGACTAGCCAGTTGAGAGTTAGTAAGAGAGACATTACTTCTACTCTCGAGCATTTCAATGCCGCTCGTCGGCTGTTGGTTGTTTATGGTTGGGGTGCTCCTATGGCAGATGAGCACGGTGGTGGTTACCTTTCCTTGACAGAGATTCATTCCTTGTGGGAGGCTGTCAGGATTTTGAGACAGGATTATTTACAGCTGGTAGCCGACCGAGATCACCTACTTGAGTAGGTGAGTACAACATATGAGGCTCTGATGGACAGAGAGGAGGAGGTGAGCGAGCTTACTCAGGAGCTCACAGCGACTTCTGAGGCTTTAGAGGGCGCTCAGTTGGCTCTTTAGAGATCGCAGTTGCAGTTGGGAGAGGTGACTGTGGAGTTGGAGCGGATTCAATCTTTACCATCCATAGATCTCATTCAGTTGCAGATAGTAGTGGTTGGTGGTGAGTCAACTTCCACAGTTGGCAGTGATGGATGTGTTGGGGACACAGTTACATCCATCCTTGAGACAGATACAGTAGATGCAGAGGAGGTTAGTGCATCAGTGGAGGATAGTAGAGAGAGTTTTGTGGTATCTGGTTCTCCAGTTGTTAGCACGATGACAGATGATACAGAGCAGGTTTTTGGGAATTTTGTGGTAGTCCGTGTGTATTTGTCCGAGAGTTGTGTGTCAGTGGCTGACACCGCTCCCTTTGATTCCCAAGAAACGGACAGGCTATCATCTGGTTTGGAGGCTAGTTCTCATGATGATTTGTTTCCTTCTGTCGGAAGCAAATCTATTCCTCCTTTTCATACAGCTGATAGTGATAGGCAGTTGGTAGTGCCGCAAGTTCAGAGGAATCAGTTGTGGATTGCAGGGGAGCACGTTGATGCTGCTTCTTATAATTTCTACTGCACAGAGTCGTTCATGGAGTACTTGCTTGAGAGTTTGGTTTTGCAGGAGGGACCTTTTCGAGCTTCTAAAGGTACACTCATTCGGGGTTCTCGCGGTATTCAGATGTTAGTGGGGAAGATTATAGATACCTTGACTACAATGCTTCCTCATCAAGATTTTGTGGTTGGGTTTGCTGAGCGGGTTACCCAGGATCCTGCCCAATCAATTGTTCAGAGTCAGAGATTGGAGCCATCTCTTGATTCTCTGTTTGATTTTGATGAGCTGCTGATAGAGGTTGGAGTTTTTCACAATGATTACACAGTGAGGAGCGCTCGTCACTTTTCTTTTGACCCACCGATGGAAGACTTGTTTGCGCGTCGGTGTGGGTTGGCTCTAGGATTATACCATTCTTTTTGGGATGGGTTTGTTCCATTTGCAGTTGATGGGGTTGGTTACTGCACGCAGGAGTCGAATTGTAGGGTCAGTACATCCAGGATTGTTTTACAGTGGATGGATATCTGGATTACGAGAGTACACAGAGAAGATTGGCAGGGTATGCAAGGAGTTATGGTTTATTGGATGGTATTGGATATCCATTCTTCCTTGTTATGGGTGGTTGTGAGTTTCATCTCTACTGGGTTCTAGGTAGTGACAGGTTTAGCACTACAGATTGTGTGGAACGCTTGGTTCGGCATGGTGACAGTGTGTTTTGGTTAGCTCAGTGGATGGTGTTTTCATCACATGAGCTAGTTGGTGATCACAGGGAGACTACACAGTTCTACTCTTGGGATCCGGGTGGACTAGTGTGTTTTTTGTTTCTGGGATTGCTTGGGGACAAGCAATTTCAGGAAGGGCAGAGTGTAATGTCCCCGTTTTTCTTGAGCATCAGAGTTTGAGGGATTAGCCTATTATTGTGACCCTCGTAGGCTAAATATTTTGGATAGAGGGTAATCTGAGGTAGAGGTTTGGTTAATGGAGGTTCTTATCTTCTCCATAATTTCGTATGTTCCAGTCTGGTCTTCGTTTGGCTCAGATTGGACTTTGTTTGGGCTCAGTTTCATATACTTACTATTAATAGTAAGTCTGAGGTTGATCAAGAAGGACCCTTTCTATTTTTGGAAAGTGCATTTGGTCACATGGGGAAATATTAGGTGTGACTCTTGTTTCAGACGGCATATTTAAAGGATAAGTAATTTGGGAGTTATTATTATTTGAGTGGCCAAATTATTATTTAATCATTAAATGGCTTATTATAAAGTTATAATTTCACTTAAGTTGAGGGTTGAGGAGTCATTGGAAGGGGCCATTTATCCAATTAATTCATTGAAGACTAAGCCAAAGTATTAATTAAAGTATTGGAGTAAATGAATTATTAAAAGGAAAAGTATATCTATTTATCCCACATTGGTTGGAAAAAGTGTGAATTCTCCCACAAAAGTTATAAAAGACTCGCATGAGTTCTTTTTCATTATTCATGACTTGTGCATTTGCTTTGTTTGTGTGGAGAAGAAATTGAAACAAGGGTTTCAAGTTTTTGAGCTTGAAGAATTGTGAATTCTTCCAAGTTATTTCAGCATAGTGAATTGGTAAAACACCTAACGAATTATGTCAAGCGTTGGCTTCATCCAGGGGCCAAAAAAGATTTTATTGTTGCAGAAATAAGGGTTTGAATGCTTCATTATTTACCAGAACAGTTTGCAGTGATAGAAGGAATTGACAGCCATTATTAATCAAATTTCAAAGCATTTATGAGCAGATTTGTGAAGTTTATTCAAGGATTTCAAGACATCATACCTGTAAGTTCATGAATTGTAACTCCTAAATTTTCTGGGTATTGTTAATTTAGATAATAGAGGATATTTTATGAACTGGGTTGTCGATATTTTTTTAAAATAGCGAGTATCTAAGGTGATGTAAAAATCTGAAATTTTCAGCTATATATTCCCTATGTAATGTCCAGTTTTTGAGTTGAAATAATTATTGCAATATCTTCTATTTTGGTGCATTATATTGTTGTATCAAACATTGCAAATATATTAAAAAAATCAATTGCGGCATACCAAACCATAACAAATCAAATAGGAACTCAAATCACCAAGTTCAGACATTGTTTGCTAAGTGTTTGACGAAATGTCAAGGCACTATTAAATCAGAAAATACAATGATAAAGTTAGAACCAGCAGGGGTTCTTACATCACAAGTCCTGGGTTTGAAAAGGTGTGTACCACCTTATTGCAAAGAGCAGATCTCGCTTCAACCAATTAGAGATTATTGGATTGAATTAGGTGTTTCTATAGTTTCTAGTGGATGGAAAGATAGCAAAATCCATCCATTGATAAATTTTATTGCTATGTCCACCAAAGGGTCCACAAAGGGGCAAAGCTTTTGAGGGCAGATGATTGTGAGAGGAAGTCAAAGATGCAGAGTTCATTTCCAGAATCCTCATTGAGTCCATAGAAGTGTTGGGTAATGAGAATGTGGTCCAGGTCATTACGAAAAATGCAAAAAATTGTAGGGGTGCAGGTGCTTTGGTTGAGGCAAGATATGAGCACATTTTTTGGACACCATACACCATACACCCTACACTCCCTCAACTTGGCGATGCAACAAATTAGCACTCAAATAGTGGGTGAAACAAATATACAAAGAGGGCAAGGAGATCCAGATGTTTGTGACGAACCACCAAATGTCACAAGCAATGTTTAGATCTTTCTCAAGGTTGGAGTTGTTGAAGGTAAATTTAATTTATTTGTTTGATTTTATTTATGTCATGTTCAATATCAATTTGTATATAAATTTGCTTAATATTTATTATTTTTTAATGAGTTATTTACATTTTGTAATTAACTTACTATTAACATGATCCTAGGTTGTTGAGGCCCGATTTGCATCTCATACAATTGTTATGAGATGACTTTTGAAGGTGTGAAAGGCATTGGGTCAAATGGTTATTTGCAACCAATGGGGTGTAAGGAAGGCTTCAAATTCAAAGAGGGCCCAAAAGGTCAAGTCATTGGTCCTGGATGACAATTGGTAGCCTTGTGTGGAATATGTATTGGAATTCACCGAGCCTATCACGACTATGCTCCAATTTGCTGATACAAATGCACCTTGTTTGGGGGATGTCTATGATGGCATGGACACAATGGTAGAGAAAGTAAAAGTGGCAATACAAAAACATGAGAATGACCTCGTAGAATGTGAAACCTTTTGCAAAAAGGTGGAGTCAATCATTCATTATCGTTGGGAAAAGATGACCACGCCATTGCACCTCCTTGCATATGCCCTATCTCCAAGGTACTAGAGCAAGAAAGTACTTTCTATGCCAGGGAGATTACCACCATATATAGATGTTGAAGCTGCTAATGGGTACAAGAAGGCATTTACTAGACTCTTCCAAGATGAAGAAGTGGAGAAAGAAGTTAGGAAAGAATTTGGCATGTTTGTCTCAGGAAGAAGTCATAGTCCAACAACTATTAATGACCAATTAGACATGGATGCTATCACATGGTGGTACCTCCATGGTCAAGACTTTGTGTACCTCCAACCTCTTTCAATCAAGATCCTCTCACAAGTTTTGTTTTTTTTGTTTTTTTTACCACTTGTATTCTACAATTTAGTACTTAAGATTCTTTAATTTACTTCGCATTTTTTTTTTGTTGATTTTCTATCCAAGTTACAAGTTCTTCTACCATTGAACAGAATTGGAGTACATGCTCCTTTATCCACTAAGTGAAGCGTAACTGGGTGGGTTCAAAAAAGTTGAAGACTTCATTTATATTAATTCCAATTTGTCTTCTGTCACATAAGGATTCCCACTCCAAGGATGGGGCAGTGAAGCTTTGGGATGTAACCCCTGAATGTGCCAACTTGGATGTAACCATTGAGGATCTTACTTGACTCACTACAGCTTATGATGATGCTGACATCCCTACACATGGTGCATCTAGTGCGAGTGGAACCGCTTTGAGTTCAAATAATTGTGGACTTGCAGCAGCTGAAAATGAAAATTCAATAGATGATGATTTTTTTATAATACTTTTGATGATTGATGAATCGTGAACTACATTTTGTAATTGTAATGATTTTCATTAGAATCGTGAACATAGACATATATGATATGGCTTATTTGAATAATTATGAACTATCAATTGGCATTTAATATTTATCTTTAGCATTTGCCATTGATCAATGATGAAGTATCATACTATCAAATGACTCAATTCTATAAATTTCTTTAAAAACATTGTATATATGTAAATTTATAATACACACACACCCAAACGCGTCCAAACCCCCCAAATAAATTTCCACGTACCGGGTTCTTGTACCTGCATCCGAACTGGTAACTTAGGGTATGGAAGAGGGGCCCAACACAGCCCATAATTTCTCAAATTCTGAACTTCTGCTACACACAACCATGTATCTAGATTGTACCAGCTCAATTTGACAATTGAATAAGTGAACATTTAAACTTGAATTACTGTGATTCTATAATGTAACCTCTGAATTGCTGTACTACCCAGCTTCTGTTACAAATTGACTGTTTGTGTGGAGCTACAGGCCTCTAGCTGCCTTTAACTAGACACTGGGGCTTACTGCATCAGATTTTGTCCGTGATATGCAAAACAATTCTGAACATATAAAATGAAAATGGTAAATTGAAAACACGTTTTTAAATGTCGAACTATAGACGCATACAATACCTATGATAAAATGAAAATCATGCATTTTGGCTGTTACAAACCATCAACTTATGTAATGGTGATGGCACGAGATAAGGAGTAACAAAGAGCTAAGCAACATTTAGTGCACAAAGATGAGATACGAGTACCCTCAGCGATGGATGAGTATTGATGCATAAATTGAAACATTCGGAATAAATATCAACGATAATCAGATGAACTAACCACGGCCTTAGTGAGTTGAATCTGTGTTGCTCTATTGGAGGTTTACCATATAAACCTTTAGCTGATTCCAACTACACATGAAGTGGCCAGTGCACAACCCATTACTTTGACTAGAATTCTACACCATCGCAATAATATTAAGGGTATCCTTGTGTATATTCCTTGTCTCTGCAGGTCGCAGGACTCAAGTCCATAACATTTCCTGTCAAGCATTGATCTAGAACCAGCCTCTATAATGACTTGTGCATAGAAAACAAGGTGAACAAAGGAAATTGTTTTATAAAGGAAGTATTCCTAACAATCAATAGACTGAGGTAAAAAGATTCCAAGCAAATCATCCGGTAGCAAACAGCTTTAACTTGCTACCATTGAGTGGTTCCACAATATGTTTTCTAGTTCTGCCCATTATAGAGCAGTTATTATTGTGAAACCCTAGATTTGCAGTCACCCAGCATTATTCTTATGGTAAATGCTTAAGTTAACTTCTCTATCTTTCTTTTTGGAAAATTAAATGTAATATTATGAACTACAAAAGCTCCAGGCAAGATTTGTATACCTTTGACTTCCACCATATTTTTTGGATGACTTGGTTATTTAAGTCTGTCTTAAGCTGATTGTTGCTTTTGAAGTATATTTAAGATTCTCATAATGGGTATCTATCACATATGCTTGCCCTTCTAGCTTGCATAGAAAGGAAATTAAAATGATATGATTACACAGAGACCAAAAAGATCCAAGCATATTGTTTGGGATCATAAGTTTAGCAAGCAGCTTCCTTCACTTTGATTCAAGTCAATAGTTCCAAAATATGTTCTAGATCTGATCATTGCAGAAAAACCAGAGTTGGCCATTCCCAATTTATTGTGAATCAACTTGACTCTTATCGTTTTGGCCTTGGTCAACTTCTCTTCAAATCTTTTTTGAAAATTCAATACAGTTTAAATTACATAGGCTTCCTGAAAGAATTTTGTATCTTTGACTTCCATGGCATTTTTTGGCTGACTTAGCTACTCCAATGGCTTCAGCTCATAAATTCAAAGGAAGTAAAGGGAAGTTTTCAATAATGGTGATCTATCAGATATGCTTGCCCTTCTTGCTTGTACAGGAACAGAAATTTGATGTGATACCCAATTCCCTGCATTTCCAATCTGTTTGTATAATGTTTACAAGTTTCTTTTTCCTTCTTGCTTGGACGGGAAGAGGACTTGATGTGATACCCAATTCTGTTCATGTACGTGTACTTTTGTGTAACGTTTACAAGTTTGGTTTTCTTTTCAAAAAAACAAAGAAAAATAAAAAGAGTGGCGAATGGCATTAATAAATTGCTAGGTATATTCAATTAAGAGATTGAAGGCAATCACACCTTTGACATGTTCACAAGGAGTTGGATTACACAAAGATTGGTTCATGCCTTATACTCATATTCCATATCCTATAGGTGTTGTGTATAGTAGAGGAAAAGGCTAGGCACTGACCATAACATTCAGGTTTGATATGCAAAAATTGTGCACTAGCACTAAGTAGGTTCTTTTGGCTGTCTCCGATAACCAACACTCACATAGCTTGTGTCACATCCCCTTCCCCTTCTCAGTAACTCCCACATATGTGTCATATGAATATATACGTTAGATTACTGCATCTTATGAGCTTGAACATACTTTTTGTAGGAGGAAGTTGCAAGCTGACAACATTAAATAGGTTATAAATATATTTGTTAAAAACACTTATGTAAAAATATAAAAAAGACAGACCAAATGGATAATCAGAAGCATCACTCTCAGCTATTATCAGAAGCATCACTCTCAAATCAAGCTTTTATATGTGTGGACAAGAATGGATAATGCATCCCACCTCTGCCTCATCTAGCTGCTTTATATACGCATGTGACTGTAGCCTCATTTTCTCTTGTCGTTCTGTCTCCTTCTTCAGCTCAACCTACAAGGATCACAAAATATGCAGCTTGTTTAGCAGGTACAGCAGAAGATATGTAAAGGATGGTTTGTAAATAAGTATGCAGCAGGCAAAAACAAGTAGTTGAAAGCAGCAAAAACTATCAAATAACGATACAATTGTGATGAGTTTTTAAAGTATCTAGAATCTCTTTAATCTGGATAAAAAAATATTTTCAGAAGCATTGAGAGATTAAAATTTTCAACATGTGTGAACTATCAGATATAATCATAAAGATATGGTTACATTTACAAGATGAAAACAATGCTTAATAAAGATAAATGATTATGAGCAGGAAAACAGAAAATGGTCAAAAAATAACAAAACTGTATAGCTCTAACTTAAAGAGACAACAGAAAATCAGAAAAATCTGCATGATATGTTTGGCCAAAATCAAAGTAGTGCTCTTTTGGAAAGGAAACCAAATAACCAGAAAGAAAAACAAAAGCATTTTCATATACATGTAATAATATGTAGAAAGCATAGCAATAAATTTGTGCCCAAACTAAAGGATTACTCACTAACAGCATCCAATTCTATTCGAGCTAAGCAAAAATGTCAATGTTCAAACCTACCTTCAAAGGAACCAGTTCTGGTTTGGCCTCTTGAGGTTCTTCCTCATTTTCTTCATCTGCAATAATTTTCTTAAAATGCTCTTCTCCCTTGTTCACATAACCTAAATGTGGTCGGAGCTGCACGGCTGCCTGCACAGGACTCAAGTGTAGCTGCAAAAAAAATAAGAATACAATATAAATATACACATAAGAGTCGCACCTTAAATACAACTAACATTTCAAGAGACCATCCATGTTCAAAGCGACAATCGTACTAACAAAGTTAAAAAAGTTTGGTAGGGTCGAGATAGTGAAAATTTTATAAAATTATAGAGCTTCCAACAGATTCAAAGCTATATAACATACAGAACATGTAAGATTGCAAAAAAAACTATGAAAAAGATATAAAACAGAATAATTCACAACCCAAATTTCACAGTATTTCAAAGTTCATACATCTTACTATCATTGAACATTTATAAAGTGGCATTTGCTCTACATCTCCATAGTTTAGGTACTGGGGCCACAAGACTCAAAAATGACACTTTAAGTATCTTCAACATAAAAATGGCTAGATGATAACTACAACAAATAGTAGTATAGATATCATAAATATATCTATCTAGAATATGCCAAAAGATATCTATCTCTCAACCTGCCTATATTAAATTTGTTTTTTAGGAGTTAAGTACCTCAAGACTATCTCCCTCAAACTCTAAATCTTTGAGATGGTTGCATTTAAGAAAGAAAAAAGACAGAATTTCCTTTTTTTCACTTAAGAGTTACTTTATTTTGCTTAATTTTTTAAAATATTGGCATCTTTACTTTATTTTACCATAAAGCTATTTAAATTTAATTTACAGCATATCTATAAACTTTGGTATCTTTATTTTTTAACTATAGAGCTATTTTATTTACTAAAGATTCTATTTACTTTAGAATTAGGGCCTTTATATTTAAAAAATAAATGCTGGCTCTAAATACTTTTTTCTTTTTCTTTCAGTCACTACATCAGATGCTTCTCCCCCCACTGCCACTGGAGGTTATGCCTCTCAGCATAATTACCATCCATCATCTATTGCATATGCACTACCAATATAATAAACATTACGTCCATCATAGTTTTCAAAGCATGCCGGGTAGAAAACAGAGTATACAAAGATAAATACGAAATGATATAAAAGAAATATTTCAATGCCTATGTCCAAAGGATTTCAAAATTTAATGCATCTTACTATCAGACAATATTTAAAGAGTGGCACTTGTTCTCAATCTCCATAGCCTAGCACTAGGATCACTAGGCTTGAATAATAATTTAAACATCTTCACAAACAAATTAAAAAAAATGCTATTGGCTTGTCAACATATTATTGATAATTAAACACAATTATTACTGACTCTCACCTATCGCATATGCACTACCACTACAATATTCACTATGTCCATTATGGTTTTCAAGCTAGGATGTCCAGTTCGCCCCTAAGGGCCCCCGGACCAGCCATGGTACGAACCAGTCTATGGTTCTGGACCGGCCCACAGGGGGGGTAGTTCGAACCATACCACGCCCAATTTGGCCCTAGGCAGACCAGGCTGGAAAATATCGAACCACCAGCGAACTTGGTCCCGCGGACGGTAAAGGCCAGCGGCCAAGTTGGTTTTGTTTTGCAAATTTAATTATTTTTTGACATCCATTGTTAGGGTTAGAATATGTCGGCGAATAGAAAAATAACTCCCGGTGCCTTTGTACAATAATAAGTCATTTTTGGCTTTGCAAGACCCCATCTTGGGGCGCTGCCCCCAAACCCCCGTTGAAAAATCTGGGGGGAAACTACGCTGCTAAAAGTGGGGAAAAATTAACCTCCGAGTCTACTTAGTGTTGATATTATGGCCTTTACGGCAAATATCTCTACCTTGGATAATACTAATAAATATATAGAATATAATTATTATTATAATAAATCGATATGCATAAATAATAATAATAATAAATATTAGAGATATTTATTATTTATTGTTTATCTAGTAGATCGATTTAATCTATATATTATTAGAATGAAATTAAATAAACAAAGTTTAAGGGCCCAAGTCGGCCTCTTGGAGCAAGTGCATTTTAGTCCAAGTCGGCCCCTTGTGGAGTGTTTTCATTCTCATATATATATGGATCGAGTCTTGAGGAGAGACATACCAAAAACATAACATGTGCTTCTCCCTCAAGAGTCTCAAACCTGCGACTTACTTCTCCATTCCAAGAAGTGTGAAATACTTAAGGAATGCATATTTGACATGTATGAAGGGTTGTGATTGGTAAACATCAAGTGCGAATTGCATCAGATATTTAATCTGATATTGAAGCGCATGGATCAGCGATAATTGGATCTAAGCTTGTAATGTGAAATACATAGAACCTTGGTTATCAAATTTGGCCAACTCTAAGACTTGCGAATCTGATATATAATAATATCGGCATCTTATCAAGGAAAACGAATTTAGAGCAGCGAAGATACACAAGGCAGTGATACTTACATCTGTCTATACTTGAGCAAAGTACTCCAGGAATCGGTGAGAATTTGGAACTAGTTATATCAGCCTTAAGGGCGAATCTAAGGCATTGACTAGCTGATCCAAGGACAGATCAAAGTGCAGATCATTTGCATCTTGAAGGCATAGTCAAAGTCTGATTTCCGGGTACTTTCGTTCCTTTCTTATATCATATAAAATTTATCATGTGCTTAGTTTTGATAGATCTCTATAGTTTGAATATTCCTTATTTAAATCTGAAAAATATTAACATGGTATCAGAGCCTAGGTAGAGGAAAAGATCAATTTTCAGATCTAGGAATTCAAACTAACTCTTTCAAACTTAGGTTATCATGTCAACCGGGATTAGACCCGAAGATAGGCTTGAAGGGGATATGAATTATACATCTTGGAAAATGAATATCTTGATCATTTAAAGGGAATTGGAAATTACCTCAATTATTGAAAATCCTCCTCAAGCTAATATGGATGCGGATGAGAAGAAGGAATGGAACAAAAACAACAATAAGGCAATGAGAATTATTGTTGACAGTGTTAAAGAT
>MU227658.1:5992150-6018188 GCA_018584345.1 Thuja plicata
TATAAATAATTAAATAATAATATATATCAAATAATTAAATATAAATAATTAAATAATAATATATATGAGCAGCGAGGAATATCGATTATTACCTTATTCCATATCGATTATTATTATTCATTGAATGTAATGAATTAAAATTTAAATATAATATTATGTGGACACAAT
This sequence comes from Thuja plicata, assembly GCA_018584345.1. NCBI lineage: Eukaryota > Viridiplantae > Streptophyta > Pinopsida > Cupressales > Cupressaceae > Thuja > Thuja plicata. Next base: position 5,992,319 of record MU227658.1, read on the forward strand.
CATATTGACGGAGGATATTGACAGCGAACCATAATCGGTAGCATATTTTAATTTTAATTTTTTTATGAGTTACCCCGCATCCACAGGGCATCCACCCCGCATCCACTCCCGCATCGAGCCTCCAAGAGCCCGCATCAGTAACTAGGGTTTCAGATCAACAACACTAACATGGTTCTAGCTCTTAAAAACAATCTCTCGAATCAAGATGACTCAAGGAGAATCAATTACATCCTACTTCATGAGTATCACGGAGCTAAGAAACCAACTATCATCCATTGGTTTCACCTATGATGACAAAGAGCTTGCAGTGACAGCTCTAAATGGATTACCACTTGCCTGGGATGCATTCATTCAAGGAATCAGTGCCCATCCTGAATTACCTTTACTTGACAGATTAAAAACATATTGTCTTCAAGAAGAATCGAGGTTGATATCTAGAGGATCAATCTTCAAGGAAGACATTCAAGTCCTATACTCTCAAACCTTCAAGAAAGAGAAATGCAAGTTCAAAAAGAAGAGAGATTTCCAAGGAAAGGAAACGGACAAACGGTTTGAAACTAAAGGAAATTCAAGGGACAAGGAAGGAAGAGGGAGGAACCCTAAGAAGAAGAAACCTTTCAAGAGGGACTTCCCCAAAACACAGTGCTATAAATGTGAGAAGTTTGGTCACATAGCCGTAAATTGTCCTGAGAGGAACAACCTTCAAGCATCCATTGTAGAGGTGAAAGAACCTGAATCTGAGCACCTTGCATTTTAAATGGATCTTGCATATTGAGAGGGAGTTTATATATGGGCTCACTTGGGAAATTTTTTAAGTTATAAACTCCTTCCCCTGATTATATACATTGACATTTTTTTTTATTTGTGTATGAGTGGCATTATACACAACTATTCAGTTTGTTATCTTGATTACATATTACATATGGTTGTATGAATGGGTCATACTTCTCATTACATTGGTTTTGTTTTGAATATGCCTTCTATATTCATGGATAATTTATACTTGTTCTATAAGAGAACTACATTTGGATATTGGTTATTGCATTTGGTTACATTTAGTATACTTGTTATGTATGTATGAAGCATACGTTATTGGCTTATTGTATACTTTAGCATGTATGTGTGGAGCATACATTATTGGCTTGTTGTGTATGGATGGATCATACTTTCTTTCATATAGCTGAGATTATATGTGGTTCTACGTGTGAACACATTTTCTTTTCTTTTACTCTTATACTTATGTGGATTCATGAGATAAGATTTTGTTTATGAGATTCATTTGGTTATGATTATTCATTTGGATACACTCATGCTCATGGCTAAGTTTGTTCTTATGAATTGGAGATTTAGAGAATATCATGGATTTGATATTCTTCTCATGGATCAGGGATCCATTGTTGAGCATTTGGTGGACATCATGGACTTGATGTCTGGAGACCATTGCTCTGAGCATTTTGTGAATATCACGGACTTGATATTCGTTAGACCAATGCTCATGATATCATGGACTTGATATCTCGTGGATCAAGGATCCACATCTGAATAGTTGGTGGACATCATGGAATTGATGTCGATAGACCATTGCTCTGAGCATTTTGTGAATATCATGAACTTGATATTCGTTAGACCAATGCTATTAACATCACGGACTTGATGTTATGTCATGGACTTGACATCTTGGAGACTAGTGGATCTAATCCACAAATTGGATAGAAAACATCATGGATTTGATGTTATTTTGGACATGATTGGTAAACATCGTGGACTTGATGTTACCTTGAGTCATGGAGACTCGTGGATCTAGGAAATCCACATCTGGTTGGTAAGCATCATATGACATGATGTTACCATAGGATGATGAATGGTTGAGGAATGATGAAGACCATTTGTGTTCTCATTATATCTAGTAGATAGAGATCTACTATCATAGATGAGAGATCTATGGTATCATGGATGAGGAATCCATTATGGTTATGTTTTGAAGGATCTGTTAGTGGATCTTTGCCTCAAGTCCAAGAGGGAGTGTTGATATTATGGCCTTTACGGCAAATATCTCTACCTTGGATGATAATAATAAATATATAGAATATATTTATTATTATAATAAATCGATATGCATAAATAATAATAACAAATATTAGAGATATTTATTATTTATTGTTTGTCTAGTAGATCGATTTAATCTATATATTATTAGAATGAAATTAAATAAACAAAGTTTAAGGGCCCAAGTCAGCCTCTTGGAACAAATGCATTTTAGTCCAAGTCGGTCCCTTGTGGAGTGTTTTCATTCTCATATATATATGGATCGAGTCTTGAGGAGAGACATACCAAAAACATAACGTGTGCTTCTCCCTCAAGAGTCTCAAACCTACGACTTACTTCTCCATTCCAAGAAGTGTGAAATACTTAAGGAATGCATATTCAACATGTATGAAGGGCTGCGATTGGTAAACATCAAGTGCGAATTGCATCAAATATTTAATCTGATATTGAAGCACATGGATCAGCGATAATTGGATCTGAGCTTGTAATGTGAAATACATAGAACCTTGGTTATCAAATTTGGCCAACTCTAAGACTTGCGAATCTGATATATAATAATATCGGCATCTTATCAAGGAGAGCGAATTTAGAGCAGCGAAGATACACAAGGCAGTGATACTTACATCTGTCTACACTTGAGCAAAGTACTCCAAGAATTGGTGAGAATTTGGAACTAGTTATATCAGCCTTAAGGGCAGATCTAAGGCATTGACTAGATGATCCAAGGACAGATCAAAGTGCAGATCATTTGCATCTTGAAGGCATAGTCAAAGTCTAATTTCCAGGTACTTTCCTTCCTCCCTTGTAATTTCTTATATCATATCATGTGCTTAGTTTTGATAGATCTCTGTAGTTTGAATATTCCTTGTTAAAATCTGAAAATATTAACAATTAGGCTCCATATAACATCCACAACCCTACAAAGTGGATTCTAAAGGCTTATGTTGGCTTCCACTTCTCAGCTTGCACTTGATGAATTTGAAGATTTTGACACCAATAATGTTATTGGTGCAGCTGATCCCATTGACCTTAGCTCTGTTTGTGAGTCAATTGATGCCAATGTAGAAGAAGAAGATGATGATGATGATGAGGAAGAAGAAGAATATTAATAAATTTTTAATCCATTAGTTGAACTTGAAACAATGATACTTGAACTTAATGTTATGATTTATCACTCGACATTTTTATGTTTTGAATGTTTGATGTTGAACTTGAGTATATGTCAATATGATGCCTAAGATGGTGTGATCATGATTCATGATGCTATGATTACAAGTTTATGGTGTTTAAATATTTTTAATATTTTATGATACTATGTGACATTCTAATCTTAACTCATGCTTCTAGGCTTCATATATATGTGTGTGTGTGTGTGTGTACTAACGAACCCAAACCCCTTTTCAAAATTTTGCCGTACCAACGAACCGGTTCTTCGAACCCAAACTTGAACCCGAACCCGAACCGGCATCCTAGTTTTCAAGGCATGCACTACCACAACATTGACCTGACATTTGCATATTTGGTCCAGTGGGTTTGGACATAATAAAAAGTTCAATTCAGCAAAAATCCTTGAGGAGTGATCAAACTTTGTTTGTATGTTAGCAACCTTTAATTTTTAGTCACTTGGAACTTGTAGAGAATGACTGTGCCCCTGATGTCATTGTATCTTGTTCCCTTAATACAACGCAAATTAATAAATTTAACACATTTTTAAAATGAAATATGATTTAACCACTTCAGAGCTAAAGATTTTTTAGATGCCCATGAAAGAAAAGAAAAAAAAAGTTTCTCATGCACCTCACTATTAAGCTTCCAGTATATAATACCTTGTTTCCTCGTAATATTCCAAGAGCGTGACCAGTTGAAAGTGGTGTCTTTGACGAAGTCAATGTCTTTCACATTCATGTAACAAAAAAACAAAGAGAACAGTGTAAGCAGTGAGTTCAATAAGTTGATTTTAAACAGTAGAAGTCACCAAATCCCAAGTTTTTTCTCATTCTGACTTCATGCAAAGCACATGTGATCACAATTTGCAACTTATTCTACTTACAATTTAAGGCCTTTGTGTCAATCATTTGAATAAAAGAAAATATAGAAAATTGTTGCTACTTAAGCCAATCCAGCTTCTACACTGACAAAGAAGCTTTTCTACTAGAATGAGCATCCTTTCTTTACAAAATTACAAATTATATCCAACCGACAAATCCCTGAGGTTAAGTAGTTATGGTACAATACAGTGAAATATTCTTTCAACTACTAAAATTTGAATATCAGTTGTGCTCCATGGTAGCAGAGTAAAAAAATAAGGAACTAGAAGAAATTTTTGACTCATTCTGCCTATAAAACAATTAATTAGGCTTAGCAAATCGGGTTTGCCTCACATTAAGAAGAAAAGAAGGGCTTATTAAGTTTGAATACAATGTGTTGTTTAATTCCCCAGAGTAACCCATGCATGAAGACACCAATATTTCAGAGACAACAAGCATGTTGATACTTGAATAAAGTTGGTCAGATCTCCCTCCGATTTAGAAATTTTTCCTACATTCATATGCTCATATGGATCTTTGACAAAAAAATTAATAATAACAAGCATAAAACCCATCATAAGCCATGCTACTTTAAACTTTTAAAGAGTTTCTTAGATAACGGTATTGCTCATAAAAATTCTAGAAACGTATTATTCTCAGCAACAAACCACTTCTTATTCAATCTTGAGGAATCATGCACTTAATGACTTTTGAGATAATACAACCAAATAAAAAAGAATAAATGAATCATATGCATATGTATGGCAAATAATGCTACCTGACATCAACATATGTTGTACTACTGAAAGTTAAAACTGATGAAAAACATGTGCACCTATCATCATCACTTGTCTTCTAGTTTTCTAGCCTATTGTTCTGCTTTCAAAATCTAATATGCCAACAAGAAGCTTACGGAGGGATTGTCTATGTATATTAATAAAGACTAATCTTATACAAAACAGTAATGCAAGCAAAATTGATAAATAAATAGATGTGATTTTCACACCAAAAAAGCAATGTTAGTCAATCAGCTTGAATGGCATGAAGACCAGATTTAAAGATTGGACCACTTGCATTAGATATAATCAATAGATCAAATAACTAGTCTTTGTTTTAAGTTGAAAGTTGCATTACAAAATTAAAAAATGCTTTTTAGGTTTTGCCATTCATAAAACATGTGAAAAAGTTGCCTCGAGAAGAATTGTACTTCTTACAATGCACCTTAATGATGCATCTTATAGGAGTTATCAAAGACACTTCATTGCTCTTAAAGGAAAAACTTTTGCAAGCAATGCTACATTTCAGAGCAGTGAATGAAGGTAGATGCATCAAAGAGGCCCAACCTGTTTTGTAATTTTCAGATGTTCCTTTGCATCATGATCATAATTTTCCTCGTCTGTATCTAGAACCAGATCAACTTCGAGTCTTGACTGCTTGCATTTTACCCTCACCTAGACATGTAAATTTTACATCAACTTCAATAGGATTCTAAAGAACTTCTTCAATACAATTAGAACTTTTTTATAAACACCTCAAAATAATAGATGACATGACAAAACACTAAAGATTGAAATCTGATTATCATAAGGAGCTACAGCTCCAATTTCTGTCCCAGAAAGTTCCATTGAATCAGTCTTTTCACATTAAATGAAGCAGCAACTGTTTAAGAGGGAGATATGCAGCAGCTGCCCAAGACCCCTTTGAGATATTTATACTATTTTAATGCTAAATGTTAACCTGCAAATGATGTTATCTTTTTATAATTTTCCTTGGAAACATTTAGCAGTGATTTTGGATATATCTCTAAAAAGCAATAGCAAGGCTGAAAATTCTAGGTCCCATGGGACCATTTCACTGCAAAAAAGTCCTCTATTTTTTCAGCAGCACAACCACTGACGAGTAGATGAAGATAAGAATCATAAGAAAATTCATAACATTCAAGATTCTAGCAATGCAAATAGATGAACAAGCATACCTCCTCACACCTTTCTTTCAGTCCATATGGCCGCCAACGAGGGCGAAGGGGGTACTGCATCAGATAAAGCTGTAAAAACAGATTTGTCGAATTATTAAGAAATCTGCTGAAGCAGCTACAATTAATAGTCATATGCATAGAGCGATGAAAACAATACACATAGCACAGAGGAAAACAATAACACAATGCATTGGGTCCAAAGGTTGTGGCTCAATGATAACTGAGGACAATTGTAAGAGTGCGACCCAGATTCAAATGCCTCCCACACGATAAGGCTGCCAATAACCCTGAGTAGGAACATAAGGTCAATCCAGTGCAGCTATGATCTTAAGAATGAGACCCACAAATGAGACCCATAACCTCACCCAGATAATAAGGAAAAGAACTTATACAGATGTACAAGAGCGAACATTTTATAAATGTAAAAACAAACACTATAGATTCAACTGCTTTTATCACTGAAAATAAAGAAAATAGATTGGAAATTCTGGAGTACACATGACCAACTTATTAATTTGTGAATTAGGGAAGAACATTTTCTACAAAATTAAAATTAATCAATTACTAAAATTTCATACTTCTTTTACATAAATCATGAAAATTTCTCATGACCTCCATAAGCTGAACAGCACCCAGAAGACAGGAAGACAGGACAGGGTAAAATATACAATTTCTAATAGCATTGATGACTAGAAAAATTTTCCCTTTCCCAGACAAAATCTCAAGGATCGTATTATGAACTCTTAACTCGTGAGGACAACTTAGAAACCTAATTTCCAGTCTCCTTGCTAGGCAGGACTGTGTGGGAGCTCAAAAAGGTCTCTCTGTCCATTAGTGATCTCAATCAATGAACAAAAATTATCATTAGTATCAAAATTTCTTACATTTTTCAAGAAAATCAAGTGAAAAGTAATGAAGCATTCAAATTTTCCAACATACATGAATTACCCAGAGACTGGTGAGTAATCTCGGCAATCTAATTGTGTAAGGAGGTCCTGTGAAAAAGTCAGATGTCTATTACATGATTGTCAATTCTTGCGACTAGGGCTGAGGCTTATCTACCTTTGTCAAGTATAAATATTACTTCTTGAATGAGGGATTTACCAGATGCAAGTAGTAGCATGGAGTTTGTAAACAGTGGCAGAATCAGGAAACAGTCAACAGGAAAAAGGAAGTGTAATATTCCCAAAAGGATATTTTCCAAAATTCTGATTTATACCTTAATTTCTGATTTTTCTAAATTGTTACTTTCAGACTGATCAAATAATTATAATTTATAACAGCCAATATATAATATCAAAACACATCACATTATTATGCCAAAAAGTTCGCCCAATATCAGAGATGAAATACAACATGAGATACAACAGCAATGCACACCACAAGACTGAAATTTGGGAGATAACTCTGCTTTCATAAATCAGAATATAGAAGTCTGAACATACATCCAAACATGGGCAAAAACATGGCAATAATGCCCAGAAATGCTGCAGCCCCAGATCCGATAGGGTTTATACAGGCCAAATCATGGCAAATTGAACAACAAATGATGAAACCGTCCTCCTATGGGTGGCGCCAAGTTTAGGGCATGAAATCCTAGTGCAAAGTGAATGCAATCCACAAAGAATGCTACTCCAAATGTGGCGCTCAGATCTTCTCAAAAGGCTGTTACGTATTAGAGTTAAAGAAACACTAGACAATTAATAAAACCCTAGGGGACCTGCATAGAGTTTGCATTAAAACCTCCAAACCCCAAATTAAGATTTAACTCAAATCCTATAATTTAATGTTCCAAACCCTAGCCATCCCAGTGCCGATGTGAACCCTGCCAAATTGATCTTCAAGCCAGTTCCAAAACAACGCCAAAAACCTGCAAAAAAATTTTGCCTCTTCCAAATCGGGTTTGGCACAAATCTTCCCAATATTAGGAAATAAAACCCTAGTTTCAGACCTGCAATAAAATGCCTCTTGAACCCTTGCTCAAACATGGCAAAACATCCATATTTGTTGCTGAATTTATCACCAAATGTGTCTCCAAAGGAGACTTCACAAACTTGCCCAATAGTGCATGCTGCCTTGCAAACACTCCATGAGAAGAGATGGGTTTTCGTCCACACCTTCAACTCCAAGGATTTTTGTCCTCGAAAGTTCACTACTCACAGGAAATGAATCATACATCAATTTCAATAAAACATCTGAACATCCCAAATACATTGCAAACCCTTCCTTGTAAAGAAATTCACCATCCTTCTAGAAGATTCCTGACATTTAATATTTGTGGCTGGAGATTGACTTTATTAACTAAAGTGACATTATAATAATATTTTATTATTTTATTATTATTTAGTTACATTAATTAGTATAAGTCGTCATTTGAATGTTTTCTTTATTTTTTTGTCAACTGAATAAAAATCAATTTGATTAATTGCCACCTTAAAAATTGGGAGCATTACAGGAAGGTCAAGAAAACAAACAAAAGTGGGACAACCATCAGTCCGCCAACCATCAGGGCTGCCAAGATGATAAGGAATGGAAATACAAGAATATATTAAAAAACACCCAAGAACAATGGCATTAATAAATGTATAACTTTAATTGTTTGTTTTGTCTTCATAGGTTGCTAGTTCATTTGCATCAAAGAGGAATTGGAGCACATCTTCTTTCATCTACTCAGTAAAGCGCAATAAACTGCACTCAAAAAGCGTGAAGAACTTAGCATATGTGCATTCCAACTTGCATCTCCTTTCACACAAACAACATGCCTACAAGCAAAGGGAGACAAAGATGTTGGATATAGCGCCAAATCAAACTGACTTGGATAATTCCACTTATCGACATATGGCAGTTGAGGACTTGAAAAGTGAGCACACTGTTAGTGCAAGTGGCACTAGCATTGCTTGTGGTTCATATAACATTTGTTGATAATTGTATTTCAGACAGATAAGTTAGGTAGAATGGACAAGGTTGAGACAAGTGTCTCAACCTAAGAGGAGTAGGAGCCCAAATGGCACTCAATTATATCCTCTTGGAGGAAGTAGAGTTCATGTAGGACTCTACTTTAAGGAAGTACAATTCAAGTAGGACTCTACTTTATTTAACTGCTTTTATGAAAGGAAGCTAAGGGTTAGAATAAAAATAAATTTTTATTTTTTTTCTCAAGGATATTGAGAGATCAATTATCTTTCTCAAGGACATTGAGAAAGGAGAAAGATTACAGTAGTTAACAGCAATGGAGAAGGTAGCAGTACCAAGTATTTTCCAGGTTTTATGTTTTGTTTGTAACTTGTTTCAAAGCCATTTTCCTAGGTACTGGAGCTCTTGTAAGTTGTGAAGTTATTTTGAATGATGAGTTGATTGAAGAGCATATAACTATGCATACATGTGTTTTGCTTTTTAGTTTTCCATTGCTTTATTTCATTAAATAAATCTAGTAGTGTAAATCTAGATCTGATCTATTTACCTAGATATTAGATTTAAGAAATTAACATGGTATCAGAGCTTTAAGCTCTACGAGAAAAGCACAAGGCAGATATGGTAGCCAGCAGTCTCCAGTTCGAGGACAGGCTAGATGGGGTTGCAAACTTCTTACCATGGAAGGCAAGAGTCACACTACTTCTGAAATAGCAAGAGTTGTGGGAGAATGTAAAAAAGGTTCTTCCAGTACAAACAGATCTTGCACTTCAGGCAGCACAGGATAAGGACAAAGGGTGATTCTAGATACTGCAAAGGATATCCTGATTATGAATGTAGCAGAAAAGACAAAAGCCAAGGACATGTTTGATGCCGTAGTTGGTCTCTTTCAGAGTGACAACATGAACTGGAAGATGGTTCTGAAGAACAAGCTCTGAGAGTGTCGGATGACCAAATCTGATAATGCTACCAGTGACCTTATGAGGATCACACTAATCTGTGATCAACTTGCAGCAGTTGGAGAAAAGATCTTGGATGCAGAGCTAGTGCATGTAGCTCTGAATGGTTTTACCAAGCTATGGGAATAATTTGTGAAGGAAATTTGTGCCCGAGAGAACATTCCAGATTGGCAAAGACTATGGGATGATTGTATTCAGGAGGAGACTCGAGAGGAATTTAGATCCAACAAGCAGGGAGGTGGTGATGAAAATTTGGCCCTCATCACTAAGACTAAGAAAAGCAAAGGGAAAGCTTTCACCAAGAAAGGTAACAATGATGGAGAAGGACATCAGCCTGAAAAGAAGAAAGACTTGAGCAAGATCAAGTGCTTTGTTTGCCATAAGCAAGGTCACTATGCTTCTAAGTGTCCAGAGAAGAAGAAAGGCACAGGGAAGACACAGCAGGTAGCAGCAGCAGCAGAGACCCAATTGAGTGAATTTGCAACAAAGTTTGAGAATGATTTTTCACTTGTTTCCTGCATTTCTAGTAGCACTGTAGTCAGAAGTGCTTGGTACCTAGACAATGGTACCTCCCATCACATGACTAAAGCACGAGAGTTGTTCAGTCAACTTTCTGAGTATGACTCAGGGATCAATGCGGAGCTTGGCCATGATGCCCTGTATGTAGCGAAGGGATAGGGAATCATGCAGGTCCAACTTGAGTCAGGAGGATCAATTGATGCTCAGGAAGTGTTGTATGTGAGTGTATGTGCCCAAAGGGAGCCAGTCCTGACATAGCCATGAGGATAGGAGTCAAGGAAGGCAATTTATATAGGCTACAAGGTAAGCCCATTCAGGCACTGATGCATAACAGTGAGAGCTTGTGCGAGTCGTGGCACAAGAGGATGGGGCACTTGCATCATAAAGCACTACCTATATTGAGAGAGATGGTCATTGGACTTCCAGAGTTTAGTCTGGAGCAGCAGGGGATATGTAGAGGTTGTGCTCTTGGAAAAAATGTCAAAGCTTCATTTCCCAACAATGAGACTCTAGCAAAAGAGATTTTGGATCTGATACATTCCGATGTTTGTGGGCCTATGTCAATGGCATCAACGAATGGTGCATCCTATTATGTCACCTTCATTAATGATTTCTCCAGGAAGACCTAGATCTACTTCATGAAGGCCAAAGATGAGGCCTTTAGTCGATTCAAGGAGTTCAAAGCTCAAGTGGAGAATCGGGCAGGGAAGAAGATCAAGGCGTTGAGATCAAACAACAGGGATGAGTATACCTCAAATGAGTTCGGAGATTTATGCAAGGATGCAGGAATCAAGAGAGAGAAGACAGTTGCCTAGAACCCGCAACAAAAAGGGGTTGCAGAGAGGAAGGCCAGATTTATCATCAGTTCTATGAAGGCCATGATCCATGATCAGAGTTTGTCGATGTTTCTATGGGCAGAAGCATGCATAATAGTCGTATATTTACAAAGCAGGAGTCCTCACAAGGTTTTCGAGGACAAGACCCCAGAGGAGGCATCCGCAGGGATTAAACCTGAGATAGGACATCTTAGGATTTTTGGTTGTCTTGTCTATATTCATACGCCTGTGGAGGAGAGGACAAAGTTGGAGCCCTCGGGTGAGAAGGGCATTCTGGTGGGATACAGTGAAGAGTCAAAAGCCTACAAGGGCTTTATACCAGCACAATGGAAGACAATTGTGAGCAGAGATGTCAAGTTGAAGAAAACTTGGCCTCCAAGAAATCTCGTGATCCACCTACAGTTGCAGAGGATATTTTACAAGAGGATTCAAATGGTGAGAATAGTTCACAGACTTCTAGTGCAAAGGGCCAAACTTCAAGAGAGGGACAATTAGCCCCTTATGAATCAGTTAGGAGGCCCAAATGGTTTGAGCAGACCTTGAAAGCACGTTGAGGTTCCCAAAACCACATTCAAGGATAGTAAGCCTCCACAGAAGTTTTCCACGTATATGGCCTTGATGACCAGCATCATAGACTCAGAGCCTTCCTTCTTTGAGGTAGCAACTAGCCAATAGGTGTGGAGAGATGCCATGATGGAGGAGCATAACTCGTGCAGGAGCACCAAGGCCTAGTCCTAAAGGCTAACAGTTAGGGACGGTGAAGAAGTATCAGACCCCATGGGTCTTGTTTGTAATGAGGGCAACACAAGAAGCCCAATATAGAGTCAAATTTCAATAAGCCAAAATGTTGTAATTGAGCCCAAGGGGCATGGAAAACCAATGTAACGGCCACATGGGCCCTAATAGATGTAATATGGCTTACATGAGTCATTTCTAGGGTCGCATAGACTTAAGAGTCATTCTAGGAGTAATTTGTCACAATTGACAAAAAGTTGGCTAAAATGTTGCTCAACTCTTTTGCAACTTTTGCAAAATGTTGTCAAAAAGTTGCAAATGGCTAATTAGTTTGAAAATTAGTTGTTTTCAGTCAGGGCGGTTGAGTTTGGGTAGTTTAAGGCCCTACACACGACGAGGAACCCCTGATGTTGATTTTCATTGTTTTCCTGCAACTTCAATGTAAGTACGGCTGGCACATGGGTGATCTGATTGGTAGGGAGGAATTTTGTTCATGGTTTGATAGAATAAGTTTTTACCTTTCGAATGTTTTTGTTTTGAAGTTCATTTGGTGGAGTTTTGAAGTACCTTAGAGTAAAATACATGTAACTTCCTAGATTGAGGGTCTAGTGAGGTTTTCCCAAACAAATGCCTCTTGCTTGAGTTTCCACCATGGGATTTGTATGACCCTGGGGGGAATTCAAGTACAAAGGATGTACTATATGGTTCTGAAAGGGATTTGCAGAGAGAGGTTGGGGTTGCAAAGAAATGGATGCCCTAGGTGAGCATCTCAATGTGTTCACTGTGACTGTGACTGCAAATTAGATTCCAGAAGGAAGGGTAGAGTGGTGCGAGATAAACCAAAGGTGGATTTGGTAGTTTCTTAAGTTCCTCTAAGTGTTCATGGTGGTAGGAATGTTGGTGGAAGCAAAGAAAGGGATGTTGCTTTGAGACTCGACTGGAATTAGGCCTAGTCGATGCAGAGTGATTGTGAAGTACTTGTTGGAAGACTTGGAAACTGCAATCTAGGGTTTAGATAGAAGTCCCAAAAGGGTATTTGGAATGCCCATTGGTTCAGCAAGTTCAGTGAGAAGTTTGGAAGTTTTACCCCAAAAAGTAGTAAATTAGGGCTACTAAGAATAGGCATGTTTACTAGATTCAATAAGACAGTTTGTTGTTCTGAAGTCACTTGGAGGGAAAGAATGATTAAAATGGATTGTGAAAGGTCCTAGAAGGGTGTGGCAGTCCACTCTACCCAATAGCATTTGAAGTCCCAAAAAAAATCATTACATACCCATTTGATAGGAATCAAGGGTAAATGGCAAGAGTGAGTTATTGAGTATTTGAAGGGGGTTTGGTTGGTGTTGAGAAGAGTAGTGAACAACATATTTGAAAGGGTTCGAGTTGTCCAAAACAAGGAGGGACACACACCTAGGTTGTGGGACTTTTTGAAGGAGGAACTTGTAGTTTTACAAGATCTTCGTAAAAGAAGATAGGAGTACATTGACCACTCCCCATCATATTGGTATCAGAGCAGACAAGATCTGCCTGGGGAGTGCATGTCTGCCGAAGAACCAGAGGTGGAAGTTGAGGCTCACACAATGCCTCCTAAAAACATGTCTCAAGAAGCCATCAGGAAGATGATGGACGAGATGCTTGTAGAAAAGATTGAAGAGTTCAAGAGGTCTGGTGGTAAGGACAGAGATGTTGATGGTGAGAATGATGCAGATGAAGAAGGTGGAGAGGAAGAAGCCCAAGTACCTACAAGGGACTTACCTGCAGACCAAAAGGAATTTGTGGATGCCTTGAAGACAATAAAAGGTGATGGCACTGAGAAGTTACCAACCTATGGGGGTGGCCTAGATTCTAATGAAGTCATTGAATGGATGGAAGCCATCACCAACCACTTTGAAATGAATCAAGTGTCGAAGGGAGACAGCGTTAGGATTGCAAAAGGGAAGTTAAAAGGTTCTGCACTAGCATGGTGGAACTTTGTTCAAGGAGAGAGAGTGAAGGAAGGCAGATACGTGATCTCATCGTGGGAGACAATGAAGGCAAAGGTTAAGGCCCAATTTTCTACCCACAGACTACGAAGTACAGATGTACAAGAAGCTCCAAAACCTAAAACAGAGGGATTTGGATGTCAGTGCATACACTGAAGAGTTTCAAAAGGTGACTCTTAGATCTAAGATGCAAGAAGAGGAAGCAGAAAGAGTAGCCAGATATTTGAATGGCTTGAGATTGAATATCCAAGAAGAGCTAAGTCTTTGGGCTCCTGAGACAGTGAAACAAATGTTTTCAAATGGCTCTTAGAGTGGAGGAGAAGTTAAGAAGAAGAGGTGATCAAAACAATAGAGGCTGAGGTGGAAGAGACAATAAAGGAAGACGTAGTTTTGGTGGCAGAGGACAAGGCCAAGGATCCCAAGGGGAGTCTAACCCTAGAAAGCAAATGGGGGACTCAAGTAGCAGAAGAAGCTACAGAGGTAGGGGCTCGAATGGAGGAAGGTCTAATGGATCAAGTAGAGGATCCAAGTTATCTAGAATGAAGTGCTACAATTGTGGCCAATTGGGGCATCCTACTTATAAGTGTCCACAGAAAGCTTCCACTTCTCAAAATAATGAAAGGAGGGTAAATTATGTACAAGAAGATGTGGCTAGTGCACATTCTCCTTAGATGCAGTTGGCATCAGAATCAATCGGAGAACACATGATGATCAAAAGGACATTGCTGAAGGAACTTGTCAAGGAGGAGACACCCCAAAGGAGAGTACTTTTCAAGATCCAGTACAAGATGCAACGTAAGTTGTGTAAAGTTATTATTGCTCCAGGTTCCACAGATAACATAGTTTCTTTGGAAGCAGTAAATAAATTGAATTTGGAAAGGGTTCCCATTCTTGCCCTTATAAAGTCAGTTGGTTGAACAAAGGGCAACATGTAGTGGTTAATGAGCAAGCTTGGGTAGAGTTCAGTATAGGGGGGTATAAGGATAAGATACTCTGTGATATTCTACCCATAGATGCCTGTCACCTTCTTTTAGGTAGACCATGGTAGTTTGATAGGAAGGCTTGCCATGATGGTGAGAAGAATTCATATGCATTTCAAAAAGATGGGGTAACATATAGGATACAGTCCTTTGGGAATGAGAAGGATGCCAGTCAAGTGGGTCCTAGTGTGTTGATGGTGGGAGAGAAAGAGTTCCTAGATACCTTGAAGGAAGAAGGGGTAGGATTTGCCCTAGTATTGAAACCAAAGGTAGAAGGGGAATCCAGTGAGAAGGAAGAGATCCCTGAGGAAGTGAAGGATATGCTAGACAAGTATGTTGACATAATCAGTGACGGTAAACCAGGGACATTACCTCTTGAGAGGAGTGCGAGTCATCAGATAGACTTAGAACCAGGAGCTTCCCTCCCAAACAAGGCCGCATACAAGATGACTCCTCAACAAAATGAGGAGATTGCCAAACAGATTCAGGTATTGTTGGACAGTGGTCTAATAAGAAAAAGTATAAGCCCATGTGCAGTCCCCACGGTCTTGGCTCCAAAGAAAGGGGGTAAGTGGAGACTTTGTACAGATTCAAGGGTAATCAACAGGATTACCATAAGATACAAGTTTCCTATACCAAGCATGGAGGATTTGAAGGACTACCTAGGAGGGGCAAGATATTTCTAAAGGATTGACTTGAAAAGTGGTTACCACCAAATAAGAATCAGAGAGGGGGATGAGTGAAAGACAGCTTTCAAAACCACAAAAGGCTTGTATGAATGGCTTGTAATGCCATTTGGACTTTCTAATGCTCCTAGCACAATCATGAGGCTCATGAATGAAGACTTGAAGGACTACACTGGTAAATTTGTAGTAGTATGTTTAGATGATATTCTAATCTTTAGTAGGACTAAAACATAACATTTAGAACATCTAAATCTTGTTTTGAAGAAGCTTTCTGATGAAAAACTAATGATCAATTTTGAAAAGTGTGAGTTTATGAAGCAGGAACTTGTGTATTTGGGTTTTCAGATCTCACAGGGAGATTTAAAAATGGACCCCTCCAAAGTTGAGGCCATACTCAGTTGGCCTACTCCTAGGAATGCAGGAGATGTGAGGAGTTTCCATGGATTGGCTACATTTTACAGGAAGTTCATTAGAAACTTCAATGGGATTTGCTCACCCATTCTGGACATCGTTAAAGGAGGAAATAAGACAAGGTTTGTTTAGACCAGTGAAGTAGATAAGGGATTTGAATTCCTCAAACAAAGGATAGCCACTCAACCTGTCTTGGTTTTACTTGACTTTAATAAGTTGTTCACCATTGAGTGTGATGCTAGCAATGTGGCTATAGGGGCAGTATTGAGTCAGGAAGGAAGGCTTGTGGCATTTTTTAGTGAAAAGTTGAACGAGGCCAAGAGGAAGTATTCCTCTTGTGATCTTGAATTGTACGCTATGGTGCAAGCCCTAAAGAAATGGAGGCATTACCTCCTACCTAAAGAATTTGTGGTTTATACTAACAACCATGCTTTGAGTTTTTTGAATTCACAAGAAAAGTTGAACCATAGACATGTGAAGTAGGTGGAACACCTACAGTCCTATACATTCAAAATTAAACATAAGAAGGGTCAAGCTAACAAAGTAACAGATGCCCTTAGCAAAAGAGTGATGACAGTGCAGGAGATTCAACTACAAAGTGTTGGGGTGGATGCATCAAGAGTCTATACAAGGACGATGAAGACTTTTCAAAGGCATACAAGGTGTGCACAGAATTTGAGAACAGTTTCCATGGGGATTTTGCAAAATATACCCTACAAAATGATCTTGTCTTCAAGGGAGGACACTTATGTGTTCCAAGAGGGTCAGTGAGGGAGAATTTGATCCAAGAAAAGCATAATGGGGGTCATGGAGGCCACTTTGGTCTCAATAAGACACTAGAGTTGGTGCAGAGGTTCTACTTTTGGCCGAGGATGCAAAAAGATGTAAGGAGTTATGTGGACTCATGTACCACTTGTCAAAGAGCCAAGGAAACTTCTTCAAATGCAGGACTATACCAACCTTTGCCAGTACCTACTAGGCCATGGGAGAGCCTAAGTATGGATTTTGTACTAGGTTTACCAAGGACCAAGAATGGTTGTGACAGTGTTTATGTTGTGGTAGACAGATTCGGTAAAATAGCACATTTCATACCCTGCAAGACAACTCATGATGCCTCTTACATAGCAAATTTGTTTTTCAAGGAGATAGTAAGGATTCATGGGTTGTCATTGAGTATAGTCTCAGATAGGGACTCAAAGTTCATAGGTCACTTTTGGAGGACCTTATGGAGGCGATTTGGCACCAATCTTGCTTTCAGCTCTACCTATCATCCCCAAACAGATGGGCAGACTGAGGTGGTCAATAGGTCTTTGGGGAATTTGCTAAAGTGTTTAACCAAAGAACATGGACAGTCATGGGATGCCATTATTCCACAGGCAGAGTTTGCTTACAATGACTCTGTCAATAGGAGCACAGGTAGAAGCCCATTTGAAGTGGTCTATGGCATGCATCCTAGAAGAGTTTTTGAAGTGAGGGACTTGATAGGCTTGGAGAAAAGGAGTGGTCAAGCAGAGGATTTTGCAGAAGTCCTAAAAGAGATCCATGACGAGGTTAGGGATAGTCGCACACAAAACATGAATGAAGTAAAAGAGAAGGTGGATCAGAAAAGGAGAGATCTACAGTTCCAAGTTGGGGACTTAGTGATGGTTCATTTGAACAAAGCAAGACTTCCAAAGGGCAGTCACACTAAGCTTGTGATGAGAAGGATTGGACCCTATAAGGTTCTAGCTAAATATGGTGCTAATGCATACAAGGTGGATCTACCTGCAGATGTAGCCATTTCCCCAATCTTCAATGTTGCAGACTTACTGCAGTACAGAGGACCACACATCTCAGAGGATAGCAATGCAGTGGTGGATGAAGAACAAAGGGATTGGGTCAAACAGTTGCCCATAAAAGAGGATCAACAAGTATAAAGCATCCTTGAGAGCAAGATAGCCAAGCAAACACGAAGGACAAAGTATTGGGAACATTTGGTCAAGTGGAAGGGCCAACCAGATTCAGAGGCAACATAGATGCTTGAAGAGGATTTGAAGCAGCAAGGAGTTGATCCCAAGGCATTCCCAACGCAAGGGACTTGAGTTCTTTCAGCCTGGGGAGTATGGTGCAGGAGTACCAAGGCCTAGTCCTAAAGGCTAACAGTTAGGGATGGCGAAGAAGTATCAGACCCCATGGGTCTTGTTTGTAATGAGGGCAACACAATAAGCCCAATATAGAGTCAAATTTCAATAAGCCAAAATGTTGTAATTGAGCCCAAGGGGCATGGAAAACCGATGTAATGGCCACATGGGCCCTAATAGATGTAATATGACTTACATGAGTCATTTCTAGGGCCACATAGAGTTAAGAGTCATTCTACGAGTAATTTGTCACAATTGACAAAAAGTTGCTACAATGTTGTTGAGCAACTTTTGCAAAATGTTGTCAAAACGTTTGCAAACGGCTAATTAGTTTGAAAATTAGTTGTTTTCGGTAGGGGTAGTTGTGCTTGGGTAGTTTAAGGCCCTACACACGACGAGGAACCCCTGATGTTGATTTTGTGAAGTTTGGCATTCGAAGGCAATAAGATTTTCGCTCTTTTCTTGCAACTTCGATGTAAGTACGGCTGGCACATGGGTGATCTGATCGGTAGGGAGGAATTTTGTTCATGGTTTGATAGAATAAGTTTTTACCTTTCGAATGTTTTTGTTTTGAAGTTCATTTGGTGGATTTTTGAAGTACCTTAGAGTAAAATACCTGTAACTTCCTGGATTGAGGGTTTGGTGAGGTTTTCCCAAACAAATGCCTCTTGCTTGAGTTTCCACCGTGGGATTTGTATAACCCTAGGGGGAATTCAAGTACAGAGGATGTACTATATGGTTCTGAAAGGGATTTGCAGAGAGCTTGGGGTTGTAGAGAAATGGATGCCCTAGGTGAGCATCTCAATGTGCTCACCATGATTGTGACTGCAAATTAGATTGCAGAAGGAAGGGTGGAGTGGTGCGAGATAAACCAAGGGTGGATTTGGTAGTTTCTTAAGTTCCTCTAAGTGTCCATGGTGGTAGGAATGTTGGCATAAGCAAAGAAAGGGGTGTTGCTTTGAGACTCGACTGGAATTAGGCCTAATTGCCTACTCGATGCAGAGTGATTGCAAAGTACTTGTTGGAAGACTTGGAAACTGTGATCTGGGGTTTAGATAAAAGTCCCAAAAGGGTATTCGGAATGCCCATTGGTTCACCAAGTTCAGTGAGAAGTTTGGAATTTTTACCCCAAAAACTAGTAAATTAGGGCTACTAGGTATAGGCATGTTTACTAGGTTCAATAAGACAGTTTGTTGTCCTGGAGTCACTTGGAGGGAAAGAATGATTGAAATGGATTGTGAAAGGTCCTAGAAGGGTGTGGGAGTCCACTCTACCCAATAGCATTTGAAGTCCCACAAAAATTCATTACATACCCATTTGATAGGAATCAAGGGTAGATGGTAAGAGGAGTGAGTTATTGAGTACTTGAAGGGGGTTTGGTTGGTGTTGAGAAGAGTAGTGAGCAACATATTTGAAAGGGTTGGGGTTGTCCAAAACAAGGAGGGACACTCACCTAGGTTGTGGGCCCTTTTGAAGGAGGAACTTGTAGTTTTACAAGATCTTCATAAAGGAAGATAGGAGTACACTAACCACTCCCCATCAATAACTCCATCATGAAGAATGATGTTTGAGAGTGTGTGCCAAGACCAGTGGGAAAGTCAGTAATGACTTCTAGATGGTTGTTCAAAATCAAACATGCAACAGATGGCAGTGTGGAGAAGTATAAAGTGAGATATGTGGCCCAAGGATTCTCTCAGAAAGAGGGAGTAGACTACGAGGAGACCTTTGCTCCTGTTGCTAGATATCCTTCTATCTGATCTGTGATATCCATTGTTGCAGAGTTGGGGTGGAGGATTCACTAGATGGATGTGAAGACAGCATTCCCCAACGAAATTATTGAGGAAGAAGTATATAGAGAGAAGCCACGGGGGTTTGAGGTACATGACACAGAATCACATGTATGCAGACTTAAGAAAGCCTTGTATGGATTCAAACGGGCTCTGAGGGCATGGTACTCTAGGATCAATAGCTATTTGCAGAGCATGGGCTTCACCAAGAGTGAGGCAAATTCCAACCTATACTTCATACTGGTTGGATCTGAGCTCCTCATCTTGGTGCTCTATATGGATGACTTAATTCTTACTGATCATTGAGTGCAAGTCGGATTTGGCAACAGAATTTGAGATGGACATTAGGTCGATGCATTACTTTCCAGGACTTGAGGTTTGGCAAAGATTGATCTACTATTCTCCATCAAGAGATTCAAGATGGAGAATAGTAGATCAATGGCTACTCCAATGGTAACCATCCTAAAGAAGGTGGATTCTTCAAAGTCAGAAGTGGCAGATTCCAAACAGTATAGGCAATTAATTGGCTCATTGATGTATCTGGTCAACACTCGACCGGACATTTGTTTTTCTGTAAATACCTTGAGTCAATATATGGTAGAGCCAAGGCAGGTTCATTGGATCGCAGCAAAGAATGTGTTCAGATATTTTCAAGGCACAGTGGAGTATCGTTTGCGACGCCTCTATGGAGATGGGGTGAAGTTGCAAGGTTATTCTTATTCAAACTAGGCGGGGAGTGATACAGATCAGAAGAGTACTTTAGGGTGTTGTTTCAGTTTGGGGTCAGCCGTGAATTCCTAGTTCAGCAGGAAGCAGACCTCGGTAGCACTCCACTCGGTTCAGCTAAAGCTGAGTACATGGCAACCAGTCTGGCAAGTTGTGAATCAATTTGGCTTCGCAAGTTTCTTACAAGTTTATTTGATCAGGAGCTAAAGCCTACTGTGGTTCATTGTGACAATCAGAGTTGCATAAAACTCTTAGAGAATCCAATGTTTAATGATAGGTCAAAACACATTGAGATCAGATATCATTTCATAAGAGATAGGGTCTTGAAGGGAGTAGTTAAGCTTCAATATATTTCGACGAATGAGCGAGTTGGAGACATACTCACCAAACCCTTGGTAAGAGGGAAGTTTGTTTTCTTTCGAGACAAGCTTGAAGTGGTGGTGAATACCTTCCTCACTAAGAGGGAGTGTTGATAATTGCCGCTCAGATAGATAAGTTGGGTAGAGTGGACAAGGTTGAGACAAGTATCTCAACCTAAGAGGAGTTAGAGTCCAAATGAGACTCAACAATATTATCCTCTTGGAGGAAGTAGAGTTCAAGTAGGACTCTACTTCATCCACCTAACTAATTAAAGTAGTCACCTAAGAAGTAGAGTTCAAGTTGGACTCTACTTGGAGGAAGTAGAGCTCAACAAGGACTCTACTTTAAGGAAGTAGAGTTCAAGTAGGACTTTACTTTATTCAATTGATGTTATAAAAGGAAGCTAAGGGTTAGAATAGAAAAATAAATCTCAAGGACATTGAGAGATTAATTATCTTTCTCGAGAAGGACTGAGAGAGAGATAAAATCAGAGAAGAATTTTTTTATTTTCAGCAGGGCAGAAAGGAGAAAGATTACAGCAGTTAACAGCAAAGGATAAGGTAGCAATACCAAGTATTTTCCAGGTTTGTTGTTTG
Source organism: Thuja plicata (assembly GCA_018584345.1). NCBI lineage: Eukaryota > Viridiplantae > Streptophyta > Pinopsida > Cupressales > Cupressaceae > Thuja > Thuja plicata. Next base: position 6,013,974 of record MU227658.1, read on the forward strand.
TTTGTAACTTGTTTCAAAGCCATTATCCCAGGTACTGGGAGCTCTTGTAAGTTCTGAAGTTATTTTGAATGATGAACTGATTGCAGAGCATATGAACTGTGCATACATGTGTTTTGTTTTTCCAGTTTTCCGCTACTTTATTTCGTTAAATAAATCTAGTAGTGTAAATCTAGATCTTATCTATTTACCTAGATATTGGATTTAAAAAATTAACAACATTCCTACATCATTGAATGTCAAGGATGATAATTATGTTGATGATTTAGAGAAACCATTTGGTGATTAAAACTTAAAAGTTAAAAATTCCAATTGTCTTTGATAAATCAATGCAGCAAAACAAGGGTGCTGACCCTATACAACCAGCCACAAGGGCGAGAAAGAATAGAAACAGACTAACAGCAGAGTAACATTGTTAGCACAGAGACAACCTCGGCAGATTAGTAAGATCAGATCATTAACCATCCAAGGGTAAACAACAGTAAGCACCCTCACATCACTATCAAAAACCGGAAAGAACAGAACAACAACTATACTATACCTAGTATAGAGCATGAAAACCAGAATAGTAGTAATACTCCTAATAATATCGAACCAAAAACTAATAGAATCCATCGTAGTGTTTATCAAAGTATATAAGAGAGTTTTAAGCAAAGACCTCTTAAGGTCATTAACAGTAGTAAACAAGATATGTGTCCAGAGCAAACTAGTAAAGCCCAAGTAAACGTCCACAAGGCTAAGAAAGCCAAGGTAAACCAAAATGCAAAAAACAGAGGAAGGGCCCAGCCTTAGTTCTTTGGCTTCTTCCATTCACTGGTAAGCAACATCGTCGCCCAATCTTTCGTGAGGAACTGGAAGGGTTCCTTATGGTCTTTTGCGTCCTTGGCATCCTTGCCAATGTCAACTTGCATCAAGCACAGAGTGGTAGCTAAGTTGTGCATCACCTTCAGCACATACCTGCAGACATTATACAGTTTAACATCCACCTTTGCGAGCTTCCCGTCTAGCAACGCAATCTTTTTCTCTACCTCCGCAAGTCTCATAAACAGCGAACCACCCTCCCCCGAAGCAAAACCTGCATTGCACTTGTCATCCTTGAGCGGGGCCTTTACCTTTATCCTTGAAACTTGAAACTTGAACTTGATATTATTCCAATTGTTGAAACTTGAACTTGATATTATTATTTTGAAATTGAACATGAAGTTTAAACAAAGAATATTTATCATGCAAGTTTAAAATTAATATGGCATTCAAGTTTATGATGGTTTGTCGTTTATATGATGTTTGACATATATATATATATATATATATATATATATATATATATATATATATGATTTTTACATGGTTTTCGAACTAACACGAAGGAACCCAAAAACCAAAAAAAAAATTAGCTGCATCGGTGAACTGGATCCCCAAACCTGAACCTAAACCATCAACCAAGTAAAAAAACTATCAAGAACTGATACCCTGTCCCTAAGGTGGATGAGTTAATAGATGACCCAAATGGGGCAATATACTTCTCCAAGATAGACTTAAATTTTGGGTATCATCAAATGAGAACGAGAAAAGAGGATGTTCCTCAAAGAGCCTTGAGGTGTCATTTTAGGCATTTTGAATTTCTTGTCTTACCATTTATACCATAGTTCAAAATATCATTATCGACAACTTATTGCCAAGGGCAATTAAAATATCGGGAAATATCGGAGATAAGTCGGAAACTTATCGGGAAAATATCGGAGATTTATTGCTTCAAAAATCTCTTCAAATCCACAAGAAATCACTCTAGAACACTGCAAATGACCTTTCTCCTCCAAAACCTTTCTCTCCTCTCCAAATCTGTTTTTGCAATCAAAAAAATTATGTTTTGCCCTTTTTTGGGTCGTCACTATCTATATGCATCTGCGGCCGATAAGTTTCTGACTTATCGCAATATTTTAACAATTTATCGGCGATATTTTAACAATTTATCAGCGATATTTTAGCAATTTATCTGCGATATTTTGGAACTTATCTGGGATATTTTCCTGCGTGAAAGTTACGTAACTTCTTGCATCGCAGAACTTCTCGCGATAAGTGAACTTATCGCAGAGATATCTACAATATTTCAATCTATGAATTTTGTACTAACTAATACCCCAACCACATTTCAATCTTGCATGAATCACATATTCAACAAACAATTAAGGAAATTTATTTTGGTGTTCTTTGACAATATAATTTACCCAAAAACTTGGGGGGATCACTTGAGGCATATTGACAAAGTCTTAGGAATACTTGAGAAACAATTATTATTTATTAAAGCGTCCAACTATGAATTTGAGATGGATGAATTTTTGTTTTGGGGCATAAAATCAATGCTCGAGGAGTTAGTGTGGATGAAGATAAGATCAAGGCAATAATAGATTGGCCACCACCAAGAAATTCAACTTGTTTAAGGGGATTTCTAGGACTACAATTATTATAGAAGATTTGTCAACCAATTTTCAAGGCCAACTGCCCTATTGATAGATTTGACTAAGAAAGGTGTGTTTTCATGGAGTGAGGAGGCCCAACAAGCTTTTGACAAACTAAAAAAATAGTGAGTTCTTGTTTAGTGTTAGCCACTCCAAACTTCTCTCTTCCATTTGAGTTAGAATGTGATGCTTCCAAGGAAGGTATTGGAATTGTACTAATTCAAAATAAGCACCCAATAGCTTTTGAGAGTCACGAGTTGAAGGAGACGGAGAGGAATTACTCTATTTATGATTAAAAAAATGCTATCTATTATGCATGTGTTAGCCAATTTCAGACAATACTTGGTTTGTGGAAGAATTATTGTCAATACTTACTATAATAGTCTAGGATTCTTTTTGAACCAAAAATATCTAAATGCTAGCAGAAGCACATTATCAAGTTGTAGGCTTGTGACTTTGATATTGAGTATGTGAAGGGAAAGAATAATGTTGTGGCCAATGTTTATCACAAAGACCTCACCTACGTACTATGATGGACATCTCTACAAATTGGAAAAATTCAATACTTACAGAATATGCCAAGGATGCATTGGCAAATGACATATTGGAAGGAAAATTACAAGATGACAAATACTAAGTGGTGGAGGAGCTTAATCTCTACAAAGATAATCCCAAGATTGAAAATGAAAGAAAAGATTGAGGGTGTACCATCATACTTCATCTATCAGACGTTAAGGTTACGATAAAACATAAAAGCAAGTGAAGAAAAAAATTTCTTGAAAAGGCCTCAAAAGGGATGTTTTGAAGCGCATTAGGGAACATATGGTATGTCAAAGAAACAAGGTAGAACGGACATTTTCCGCAAGGTTGTTACAACCTTTCTGAGTACCAAGTCAAAAATGGGCAGGCAATTAATGACTTTCATTACAAGACTACCAAAGGTGCAAGTGAAGGATTGTATAGTTGTGGTGGTGGATCCACTGACTAAGTATGTTCATTTTCATGCAATATCTTTTGAATATAGAACACCACAAGCAGCCAAACTCTTCTTTATGGAAATCTTCAAATTACATGAGCTACCTAAGAACATTGTTAGTGCCAGAGATAGTAGATTCCCCAATTTCTTTTGGCAAGAACTCTTCAAGTTGGCCGGAATAGATCTTACCCCGAGCAATATTCTGTGAACAACATAAATAAATAACATTAAATTCTCTCTAGTAAGATCTCAATTCCTTACATTGTTAAATTATAGCTTTGCTCTGATTGATTTATCAATATAAACATACATACATTTAATGTTTATATATATATATATATATATTCAAGAGAAATTTATATTGATCAGATTTGATATGCTTAAGTAAGAATGGATCGACTTTTGTAATAGTCGATTAAACTTAATATATATTATATATTGGTTCGGCCTTGATAATAATTAATACCATATGTTACGATAACTATCGAATGATATTTATACGTAACATACGTATTCATTGTTAATGGAATCAACTTTAGTCGATGTTGATCATATATTAAAAGGATGTGTTCCGATAACTATCGGTCGATAGTTATACCTAACACATCATATATTAAGGGATGTGTTACGTATAACTATCGACCGATAGTTATCGTAACACATCATGTGTATATTATAATGCCACGGTTTATATAAACAGCAACCACGATATTGAAAGGGCATGTCTACGTAGGACATGACCCTACGTGGCTCAAGCCACGTACGGTCATGTCTCTACGTAGACAT
>MU227658.1:6018238-6031598 GCA_018584345.1 Thuja plicata
ATGTGTATATTATAATGCCACGGTTTATATAAACAGCAACCACGATATTGAAAGGGCATGTCTACGTAGGACATGACCCTACGTGGCTCAAGCCACGTACGGTCATGTCTCTACGTAGACATGACTCCCCTATCATATGTATACATAGTCGTATGTGGCTGTGGAAAAACATCAATAACAGTGTGCATGTTATTACCACAACAACATATGAAAGACAATCTCTGCAATTATATTTCAGCATAAGATATATATTTATATATCTATTTAAGATAATATTCTGTGAACAACATTACTAAATAACATTAAATTCTCTCTAGTAAGATCTCAATTCCTTAACATGGTATCAGAACCTATTTAGAGAAGAATCAATATAAGTTAAATTCTGAATTATATATCAGACTGGTTGTCAGAATATAAAGAGGAAAGTAATAATGGTAAACAGCATTAAAGTGGAGGACAGACTTGAAGGCGCTGCAAACTTTTTTTCATGGAAAATACGAATCTTAACATTGCTTCAAGAACTCGAGTTAGATTCCTATGTTGGGAAGGATCTAAAGGTGCCAGAAGATGAACTTGATAAATCAACCTGGAAAAGGCGTAATAATCGATGTTGTTAAAGATCATATTCTTCCCTCCATAGCAAGGTTAAAGACTGCTTATGAAGTATTCAAAACCATTCAAGAGACATATGAGATTAATAATACAAGTAGATTACTTACACTCAAACAACAACTCTTGATTTTAAAGATGAACAAAGGGGAAACTATCACGTCGTACTTCCTAAGAATTTCCGAATTAAAGGATCAACTCTCTACCATTGGAAACAATGTTGATGATATGGAGTTAACATTAATAGCTCTTAGAGGGTTACCTATCTCATGGGAATCCTTTATTCAATGTATAACTGGACGCCCCTCTCTACCTAAGTTCAGTCAACTAAAGAATGATTGCACTCAAGAGGAATCTCGATTAATCTCAAGAGAGATCAGGCCAAACAAAGGAGGAGAAATCCAAGCGCTACATACCCATTCAAATTTCAAAACCAATAAAAGGAAGTTCAAGCATAAGAAGGGAAACTATAGCAAAAATTACAAAACCAGAGATTTAACCAAAGTACAGTGCTATAAATGTGATAAATTTGGACATACACATAGGTTCTGCCCAAAAAGAAAGAAAGTCCCAACAACAATAGCCGAAGTTAAAGAAGCTGAAGTATCTCTATTCTTCTTGGCGTTGTCAAGTGAAGTGAACTCAAACAAAAACACTTGGATAATCGATAGCGGAGCATCACGGCATAGAACTGGATTCATAGATCAATTTGAAACCTTAGAAGAACATTCCTTTGAAGAAGTCACAATTGGAGACAACTCCACCTATCCAGCAAAAGGATTTGGGCCCTGCTCAATCAAATTGAAAACAGGGGTAACCTTACAATTGAAAGATGTTCTCTTTGTACCAGGTATAAAAAGGAACTTGGTCTCTATTTCAAGCCTAGCCGACCAAGGCTATCGAGTCACATTTCAAGAAGATAAAGTGCTAATATGGCCTAAAAACACGAACATTAAAAATGTTATTTCTATAGAGCATAGGGATGGAATCCTATACAAATTATGTGATAGTCACAAATTAGCTCTATGTCATGAAGTTTCAAACTCTAATGAACTCTGGCACAGAAGATTAGGACATCTTGGATTTAGCACTCTACCTTCCATAAAGAAAATCACTACAGGTATACCTAATCTAAAATCAAATCATATTCGTACTTGTAAAGGATCTGCTCTAGGAAAAAATATCAAAAGATCCTTCCCTTCCAGTGAACATAAAACCAAAGTTGTATTAGAACTCATTCACACGGATTTGTGTGGACCTATGTCAACTCTCTCACTAGGAGGATTTTCATTGACGATTACTCTAGAAAAACCTAGATCTATTTTCTTAAACTCAAAGAATCAAATGAAGTATTGCTAAAATTCAAAGAATTTAAAGCATTAGTAGAAAACCAAATTGGGAAGAAAATAAAAACTCTAAGATCAGACAATGGGGGTGAATATATCTCTGAAAACTTTAAAGAATTATGCGTTTCTGTTGGGATTAAGAGGGAGTATACAGAACCTTATAACCCTCAACAAAATGGAGTAGCAAAAAGATAAAATAGAACTATTATTGAGGCTGCCAAGGCTATGATGCATGATCAAAATCTTCATACCTCATTTTGGGCCGAAGCATCTAATACTACAGTATACATCCAAAACAGGTGTCCTCACTCAATCCAAGAAAACATTACACTTGAAGAAGCCTTTACAGGGAAGAAACCAGATCTAAGTCATCTAAGAATCTTTGGTTGTCCTATGTATGTTCACATTCCTAAAGAGAAAAGAAACAAACTAGAACCCTCTGGAAAGAAAGGAATATTTGTTTGTAACACATCAATAACAGTGTGCATATTATTACCACAGCAACATATGAAAGACATAATCTCTGCAATTATATTTCAGCATAAGATATATATTTATATATCTATTTAAGATAATATTCTATGAACAACATAAATAAATAACATTAAATTCTCTCTAGTAAGATCTCAATTCCTTAACAGTTACCACCCACAAACAAATGGACGAACTGAAATTGTAAATAAGTGGCCTGAATGATATTTGTGGAATTATGTCATGGGACAACAAACAGCTCAAAGAAAATTTTAACAATACTGCACATCATACGTCAATAGGGATAAGTCTTTTCAAGGCACTATATGGGTATGAGGCAATGTCATTCGGAGATTTGATTCTTACAAATAGCAGAGTTCCTAGAGCAAGAGACTTGATGGAACAAAATGTATATATTTTAAATACACTCAAAAATAACTTGCATTGCGTCAAATCAACAAAATATGTATGCCAATTGTCAAAGATCTGAGAAAATATTTGAAGCTGGAGATTTAGTCTTCCTAAGCTTACAACCTTATAAATAATCATTTATCAAGTGGGTGAAGCTGAGAAACTCAAGCCACGATTTTATGGACTTCATAAGATCATAAGAACTATCAGCAAGGTTGCTTATGACTTGGAGTTGTGAGCAAACAAACAAATTCGTAATGTCTTCCATGTATCTCGCCTCAAGAAGGTGCTAGGTCAACATGTTACACCATGTCCAGAGTTACCCCAATTGATAATGAGGGAAAATTGATTTTGTAACCTAAGGACATCATTGATATGAGAGAAAAGAAATTAAGGAATAACATTATTCTGGAACATTTGGTTAAGTGGAAATTTGCTTGTGGAGGATGCCACTTCGGAAGGAGCAGAAATTTTTTATCATCCTAATTTAAAGTTGTTTGTTGGGAAGGAAGGACTATCATTCCCCCACCATGAGAACATTACCTTTACAAAAACAATCGCAGCTTCAATAAAAAATAAAGCTTAGGTGATGGAATAGAAGCTGTTAAGAGGCCAACTAGGATAAAATAAAAGGAAACTGATTCGAAGGCAGTGATTTTTCGAAGGAGGCCAACTAATAAATAAAATATATAAGGGCAGTGATTACCAAACAATATCACAAGGCATCCTTTATGAAGAGAGGCATCCTTTCCAAAATGAGGGAAGAGATTTCATTTGAGAAGGATTATCTAGAAGCAGTCAAAAGAATTCAGATCGTCAATGGAAGAAAAAATTCAGATTATATAAACAAGCATATACAGCAGAAAATAATGTGTTGCAGTCATTTGAGAATAAATTTGTCAATTCATCAAGAGGTACTTAGCTAGCAATAATCTAGCGAATTTCTTGAGAAATCAGTTTTAAATTTGTGGAAATGTCTTGCAAATAGGAAGGACAAAACCCTACCAAGTTCATGAAAGTTGAAAGGACGGCCCCCTTTCATGCTCTTATAAAATTGAACAGGATTGGAAGGACGGCCAGCCTTACATGCTCTTGGGCTTGATCAAGGAGGATGGCAAGCCTCCAAGGTGTACAGAGAGACAGAAAGGCACCCCACCTCCCATACTCTTGGCAAGTCATGGATGATGAGCCTTGATAATTGTCATTTGAAAGCATTTCCAAGGAATTCACAAAGTGATTGGCTGCAAAGAATATGCTATGATGTATTGATCTGAATATTAATGATGCTACGATGTATTGATTTGAATATTATCATGATTCCTTGATCTTTAATATTTCTAATATCAGTTTTAAGTGATAATATTATTTGCAGGCATAGTAGTCAGGCTAATAGAGACATTACATCACTTAGTATATACAACACAATTGCACAGAGGTTTGTAGTCATAACATAATCTATGAAATCTTAAACCAAAACAATCAAACAAATCTTGATAATTTATTTGCTTTAAAAATGGAAACTCACAGAACCAATCTTCATAGCAAATAATTAAAATTTAAGTTCATCTTTTCTATTACTGGCATATAAGACTGCCTTTTCAGAACCAAGGAATTTTTTCCACTTTACCAAACATATTGTTCAAACTTTGAACCCCATTGTTTTCAACTTCTTGATTAAGCTAAAGAATAAATCCTTCTACACCAGGAGCACATTGATAGGTGTAGTGCCATGTTAAGAGGTCAATGAATAATAAGGAAAGCGATGGCTTAATGAGTAACAGATTGACAAAGAAGAATTGGATAAAGACAGCTATCTTGCAATGGTCAGCAATGGTTAACTTATGACAGGGACTTGGTGAGCCATTGTGAATAGTAAGACATATTAATAGCAACAAGTAGCATCTTGATGACTTAGATTACACTTTTAAAGAAAGTCGCAATATAGAATGATTGTGATTTCAATATTATTGATCCATGTTCTAGTAGGAAGTGTTAATAAAGTTATTTGACAATTTCATAATTTGTGTATAGGAATCATATTTTAATTACTTAGGTATTTTGATTGAATATATTAGGACTTATTTTGCTTATGCTGCTATGATTCAATTATATTAAGTATTGCCTAATGACATGAGTCTTGACCAATATTGAACAATTTATTAGTATCTTGACTTTATTATAGGAATCTTGTTTTGTCGATGACACCTAAAGTTGAAACAAGAAATAAAGAACTTATGGAGGACCATAACTTAATGTTTGAAGTACACAATTTAGTTAATGCGTTAAAAAGATGAAGTATAAAATACTCTATATCCCTTTAATGAACATTGTCTTGATATCCATTACTAAGTAAATGTTTAATGGAAACAAGTAGAATTGGCTATATCATAGTTGAAAAACTTGGATTCGGCAACTTCTCGCCAAGGCCTAAAAAAAAACTTGGCAACGAAAACTCAGCAAAAAATTAGCAAAAACTCAACAACTTAAAAAATTGCTTAAATTTAATTAGAAATACAATTTTTTTGCAAAATTCAATGAGGAGATGCATCTAATGAGTCAGTAAATGAGTAAACAAAAGAAACAAGCTGAGTCTAAATATATTTAAATGCAAAAAGGGTACAAAATGGTACCCTCGTGTGAAATACTGATGGTTTGCAGCCTAGTAGTCTGAAATTAAATTAAAATAGCAAATTGTCTTTGTAAAACTATAAGTAAATACAACATCAAAATAGTTTACATCTTCCTCTTCCCAGCTCTAGTAAAAACTATGGGAGAGGTACAGGGTCTAATCCTAGTAGTCTGTTGTGGTTGTGCCTCCTCACTTGGCATGAAAAGTTGTGGCTCGACCTCCATCTAGCAAAAAAAGGTGTAAAATCTTGTTCATTAGACTCTAAAGCAATTTAGAGTACTTAGGAAATGTCATTATTGAGTTTTTATAAACCTAGATGCAAAATCCTCCTCACCACTGGAACTCAGTAAAGTGGGCATAAAAACATCAACTTAATTCGACGCGATTTTCCCATCAATTTCTTCTTTTATTTTTAAAATTTGAAAACCCCCAATGGGGTCAAGGAGCAACACCCCTTGTGAAGTCCTGCGGGGTCGAGGGGCAACGCCCCTACCGCCAAGCACATTTTTTTCTTGTGTGGCCTTTGGATTCTTCATTTTTGAAGCATTTTTCACCCAAAATTGACGTGTTTGAACTCCCTTCAAATGTGCTTCAAATCAACTAAAATGCTTGCAAATGACCTTGCCTTGCATAAGCTTGGGAGGCTGTTTTGTCTCTTGAGCAGCAACCAAAACCAAACAAAATGATTTTTTTTTTGCTTTTTCACGCTGTTGGGCATCTTTTTCTGTTGTAGCAAAGTTTATAACTCGGACTCGCGGAGTTTTTGCAAAAAATTATAAGTTTTTTCAAAAATTTCTGCGAATTTTTGGGTGGGTAAAAGTCGTAAAAAGTCGCCAAGCAAAAAAACTCACAAATTTTTGTGTACTCGGTGAGTTTTCTGTGAGTTTTGCATCTATGGGTTATATTACTTTTCCTCTGTTTATTTTTGTTCATTGAGGATGTGATAATTATCATAAGCATTCTAATTAATTAGGGCCACATAACATTTCTAGTTGTGAATTTTAGATGGTTGTGTTGTTGTGTTTGGGATTTAACATTCTCCTTTGTATTATATATATTTGTTGCATTAATTAGTTTTACATGCAACATTAGTGAGTATTCTATGGCTTCTAATAGTTTTTGTCAATTGGCAAACATTGGATCTGATTAGGCTATTGCTCAATTTTCTTTATTGTTGTGAGGGTATCGTTAAAGAACTCGTGGTTTAGAATTCTTAAGGTAATCTCTTATTAAAACAAGATGTTGTCATTTATGACTTAGTATACTCTCCCTTATAGTTTGAATTGTGGTAAGTAATCTTTGTTTCCTCAAGGACACTACTTCAAGACTATATTTTATGATGATTAGCGTTACTCATACACCAAGTTGACTATAGAAAGAAATTAACTTGTGTTATAAGCAAACAAGGAAAATCAGCTTTTAATCAAAACTCCTTGGACTGTGTTGTGTAGTATAACCTTAACTAGGTTTTAGTCCTTGTTTCACCTAAGTGGGTGGCAGCTGACGGAGAAACTGTCTAGGAAAAGGAACCTGTGAAAGGGTTCCATACCCTCTTTCATAATTTTATAAATTAGATGGTTTGAAATTGAAAGAGTCGAACTATGAAGTTTTTGTTCATGACGTAGGCAAGGCTATCAATGATGAGCCCCCGAGACTTAGGTCTGGCCCTTAGAACTTGTCCTTAAAAGCTTGAATGAAATTATGATAAGATAGTGATGAAGGTTATAATTATGATCATGTATCTTATGTCTTGCATCTAGTTGTATAGACATGCGTGCAGTTACAAGTATTGGGGCATGATGAATAAAATGCATAAACATGAATGAGAAGCTCAAGTATGCAATGACATTTATATCTGTTATTAGAACCTTGCACTAAACTAACATTCTAAGTAGATTCCTTTTCCTCCTGGTTTCTAGTGATATGATTTAACAATAAGGATCATAGTGTGTTGCTTTAATTGATGTAGCACATTATTGTTTAACATAAAAAAATTCCATACATTTCAGTGCATGTTTTTTCCTTGTTCTGAGTGTTACTTGGCAAGGCGTTACAATAGATCCTCTATACCAATTTGACCTAAAGGACATTATAGGTAAACCAGGCCACCTAAAACCATCTACACTAGAAGAACCTTTAGAGGTCCTGGGAATTTGACCTGAAGGGCATTAAATGTTGTGTCATCTCGAATACCAACCCTAATTTTTGGGTTTCAGACCTAGGCAATGCCTTAAGCACTCTTGCCTGAAAATAGAAAGCTATCAAGCAACTACTGTCCTGAGGTTTTACATTGACAAGAAAATAACAATTGAGTATAGCTGATATTTGTTCAGTATCATTCAAATGGACATCGTCTGGCTGATCTAGTATATGAGAATTGGTTACAAAATATATTGGATTTTAGAAAATGCAATCTTTCCTTCAAGATTGATCAGTAGATGTAATACAGTCATAAATTGAGGCCCTCAAGATGCCACGACAGATAAGGCACTAATAATTGAACAAAAATGTCATTAAGGGCATGTGTAATGGTTAAGGTCTGATGTTGTTTCAGAGGCTACCCAGGTTCAAACACTCACTGTGCAGGTTCACTTGGGGACTTGACCCGATCCGAAATTGAGGCTTCCGAAATGCTGCAACAAATAAGGCATTTATAATTGAACAAAAATGTGATTAAGGGCACAGTGTGATGATTAAGGTATTGCATTGTGTCAGTGGCTACCAAATTCAAACCCCCGCTAGGCAGGTGCACTTGTGAGTTTGGTGCACTCGCTGGACCACTGTAATCATGGGTTTGGATTCAAGGACTACACTCAAATTACCACTTAAAAGAATAATTGAACAAAAAATAAAACTATTATCGGGTTAATCTCTAACCTTGGTGTCAGGGTCTATACAGGGCGTCAAATAAACGTCGATTTCTCTCACAACTTTGTCTTCGCCGGCATCACCGAGCACAGGCGACATTGGCTCATCTTTTATTCCAACATCCTCCTCCATCTTCACCTCAGCACCCTCCTCCAATTTGACCTCCATGTCCACATCTTTAACTTCAAAATCATCTTCTGGCTCTTCTTTCTTCACCACATCCTTCATGACAGTGTCCCCGTCATCAACCACCAATATTTCATCCGGTTCAGGAATTTCCTGTTTTACGATCACGGCTGGCACTTCCAATTTTGGTTCAACAACAATTTTGGTGTCTTCCTTCTCCTTCTCTTTTTTGACCTTGGAAGGTGCAGGTGGCTTTTGCGCTGCATTTCTGATCTTAACTTTGGGTTGGAATTTAGGCTTTGGTGCGGGAGCATTGGTTTCAACCTTCGGCTGCTTAAACACATCAAACGAAGCTGCAGACAAGCTCCCGAACGGCGAAATGTCATCTTTCCTCTCCTTCTTCGCATTGTCATCGCCCATGGCCGTGAATAATATAACCGTTTCACTTTTTGCTAGGGCACGGCTCTCGTTATGCACGGGCCTCCTCAAAAACAACACAGAAACGACAAAAAAAAATTGTGAGAAAATGATGTGCAAAGACTGATGATGGCTCCAGAGGAGCTTCACCAAACACACAGAAATGTCTGTCAACCAGATTTCGAACGGTAATGGCGGTACTTTTTTTTCCTCTGAGTCCTTTGCAATTCTGTTAATAGAGTTTATTAAGGGTCTAAAAAACTAGCATAGATTTTGTTGATGACGGTGTGGTTGAATCAGATATTTGGTAAGACGACGTTGCGAGATCGATCCTGGCTCAAAGCCTGATTTTTCCGTATCCTTCTTTGAGTGCGTGCCCTAGGCCCATTTAGGTTGAACGTATTTTTTTTATCTTTTATTTTGCAAATATTTTTCTTCCTAGCTATAAAATTGTACTCCGAATTAACAAGCATAATCTACATTATTTGCAAATATTTTTCTTCCTAATATTTTTCTTCCTAGCTATAATATTGTACTCAATCAACAAGCATAATCTACATGAGATTCTACTTTAGATTCTCTTTGGGATTATTTTGGATTATCATAATTGTAGACAATTTTTCTTTTTCTGAATAAATTGGAATTAAGATTGAGTAGATTTCCACAATTTATAAGTTAAACATTATGTGCTTCTATATTCGATTGTAATGCTAAAAACATTGACACAATCGAGACAAAAGCACACATTGTTTAAATTGGAATTTCTTTAATCGAATAGGGTTGAGGGATCAATAGTGGTGCAAGCTATGTTGACTCTAATTTCATATAGGTAGATGGTGTGAATGATAAAGGGAATAAAGTTATACTACCACTTAATTAAAATCGTAAATATTTATCAATCCATTATTTTTCATTCCACAAATGTTGTTGAGATTAATGATGAAAGTTATATAGAAATTGTTGTCCAATCCAACTGAATCAAGCATCTAGTCAATGTGATAATATCTTAAAGAACTCACTTGATGGACCACTTTACATTGCTGCTAGAATTAATGACAAATCCACATGTGAGGTGCTTGTTGATACAATATGTATGGTTAATGTGGTTATAGAACAATAACTTTACACACATGAATTATACTAAGATGCTTATGATAAATCTAAAGTCTTCATTAAGGTGCACGATGGTTTTACTTGTCCTACCATTAGGTCCATCAATCTTCAAGTTCAAGTTGGATCTAAAATCTTAGATGTTCCTCTTACCATTAACCCTAGCTTAGGCCAATTTATTATGAAGTTGGGTCATCTTTGGCTTATGTCCATGAAAGCAGTCCCTTAAGTAGTCCATAAGTGTTTGAAGTTATCATTTGAAGAACAAGTGCAAACTATATATCATAATGGTTTCTAACCCTTGTCTAGATTTGGGAACTTTACACTTAACATCTTTTGCCTTGACAATCACAACCCATTAAACTCCATAAAGATAACCTAAAAGTGCAATTATATTGCATCGTAGAAATAATTGATGGAGATGGATGAGGATTCTCTTTTCAGTCAAATTTCATCAGAACACATGGTACCTAAAAGCGCAATTAAATTACAACGTCGAAAAATTTGGGATGAATATTTTCAAAATAAATCTTTGTTTGGAAGAACGCAATTGTTTGTCAGGTTATTCAGGAAAAGAGAAATGACTCATGTTTTGAAGTTGTTAGGTGTTGATAATAGGAAAATCTCAGTGGATGTAAAAGAAAAAATAGTTGAAAATTTGCAAGAAGCATTGAACATTATAGACTATGATTTCTAGTAAGAAATTGTCTCAGAGAAAACAAGTTCAAGCAATTTTTGAATTACTGAATGTCCAAAAGAACTATTCAAAGATATATTAGGAGGAGAAATGTGATATATGAAAATATTGAAAAGAATTGGGTGAATATTTGTAGACCTCGTTGAAAAGATAGAATTTCTGAAGATGTAAAAAGACAGGTCATTGAATATTAGACTATCCACTCCCTTGTTTTCTAATAGAAGGGACACTATACAACTGAAAGGTGAAGAGATCGATATGAAAATTTCATATCCAAAACATTTTGTAGATACAACACGAAGTAAACAATTTGAAGCATTCAAGCAAGAATTTCCATATGTGAAAATATGTCAAAGAATATTTGAGAGGTTGTGCCCTTGTTTTGTATGCATAAATAAAATATGTGAAATTTGTTGTTGTCAAAATCAATTTGAGTTTCATATATACCTGCAATCATATAAAAAATCTATGGTGGTACTTAATCCAAATATAGTCATCCCTACAAATACACCACAATTTGTGAAGTCTATTTTATGTGATAAATTAAAATATTCAAATGAGTTCAATGTATAGTATATAAAAAGTGCATGCATTGATTGTGGAGATTTGAAAAAAATTCCAATGCAATTTGAGAATATTGATGTTTCAATCCTAATTTTGTGGAAGAGATTTGAATATGAGATATACCTAACTAAGACATGAGATGAATCTAAAAAAATTACGTTGAAGGAGAGTGAATTTCCCTACATTGAGTTTATGACTAGATTTCATAGTATCATTTATCTACATATCCAACATTGTCATGGTGCATGATAGCAAGCTAAACAGTTTCGTAATTCAAAAAATTATTTTCCACCAGGTTGTACTCTTTTAATTGTAGATTTCTCTGAGAATTATACATTTTCCCTTTAATTGCAAATTAGCTCAATATTGTCATTTTGATCAAGTTGTAATAGTTGTGCAAGTAAGTTATTGACACACATAGTTTGATTTGGATGGTGTAGAAAGTATTAATCCAGATGAACGTATTATCATCAAGGAGGTTCATTTCTATATAAGCGATGATAAGGATCATAATAGGAGCTATGTAGCTCATTGTTTCACAATATTTTTTGAAGATATGAAGCAACATGGGATACATGCTTCACAACATTGGATTTGGTCTGATGGATGTGTTGGTAAATACATACTTCAATTAATTTTCATTCTCATTTAAATTATTCTTTACAATTGAATTTGTATATATAAATGAACAATATATGTTTTTGTATTTAACTTAATTTTTTATTAAATGATTGTGCAACTTTATCCCAAGACAATTTAAGTCAGCAAAATCTTTTAATTGGCTATCTATGCAACATGTTAGATACAACGTAAAAAAATTGGAACTTCTTTGAAAGTGGACATGGAAAAGAAGAGCATGATGGAGCATGAGCATGTGTGAAGTGTGCACTTCACCAACATGAATTTGCAGGTATGAATGGTTAGAACTAGATATGTAATTCTCAATTTATTTTAAAAATAAATTGTACATGTACACACACACATATATGACTTCTCCATTTGTTAAATTAAGAGTTCTTTTGCAAGTAACAACATAGAGAATTCAAAGAAAATTGTGGAATGGTGTCAAATTCATTTTGCTAGTGAAAGGCAAAATACTATGTTCTTGTTCTTCAATTTAAAGTTCATCTAGTGCATTTGAATTTTATTATAACTCAAGTGATATAAAAACATATGCATTTCATTTCATATTTGTGACAGATAAATTGATCAATCTAATGCTTATAATTGTCAAACAATTACTAGTATTAGAAGTTTACATCAAGAGGTGACTATGAGAAATAGAAAGCCTCTTGTGACTCAAGTAAGAGAAAAATATATGTTTTTATGTCGACTGCATTGAGGACAACCCAAATAATCAATGCAAGAATATTGCAGATGGATATGTTTCACAATGGGAAATGAAACAGATAATCGCAATGCCTCCTTACGAAGACAGTGACGGTGATATAGACATTCATGATCCTATATATTCAAGTGATTATAAATATATTTTTGATTTAGTTGTTACAGGTGTGTGTACATGCATGTTCTTTTGATTTAATATACTTTTTTTTAATATTTATTTTTAATTTTCAAGTTGTTCATATTTCTTCTTACAATTTTGTAAATTTAATTTGTGGGACCTATATAGGTGATATTTTTGTTGTGGTTATAGATCTTGACAATATAAAAGGTGTAGATTATTATTTACTAAGATGCATGAAACCAAAATACATATTGTCAAAAGTAACTAAATATGGTGATGAAAAAATATATCCAACAGGTTCAGTTATTGTTGAAGGCACCTATTATCAACAAACAAAGATAGATAAAAATGGTGTTCAATTTATTGATTACATGCCTAGCCAAAAAGTTATACATTATAGTCACTTGGTTATAGCGACAAGATTGCAATTGGAGACATTGCCAAAAAAAAATGTGGAAACCAAAAGTGGAGGTTGCCTATTGAAGAATATGAAATTTTTTTGGAGATAATAAAAGATAAAGAGAATCCAGACTATATGTACCAGTGGCTTTAGGTTAAACTTATTTTTGTAGCTCGTACTTTCATATTTTCTAGAGTTTGAGCTTATATTTTCTAGGACTCTCTCTCCATATATATATATATAT
>MU227658.1:6063630-6142778 GCA_018584345.1 Thuja plicata
GGATAACTAAGAGGGGGGGGGGGTGAATCAGTTATCAATAACTTTAAATCTTTTGTACTTATTAATCCAGATTGATATAACTTAAATGCACATTCAGATAACACATTACACAACACATTAATTTGGTTACGGGGAAACCAAATGGTAAAAACCCCAGTGGGAATTAGTACCCACAAAGAACTATAATGTTTATAGTAATCCCTGTTAAAAGATTCTTCAACCCTGTTAGGAGTTGTTCAATACAATGCAATAGTATAGTTGACCTGGTTAAGGGCTAGACCCTGTTAGGAGTCTTTTATAATAACCCTGTTAGGGGTGGTGGACTCACTGTCCAAGGACTCACTGTCCAAGTGGTGAAGGCTACAACCTTCTAGATATTTGATACACACTGTATCAATAAGATGAACTGTTGTATGTGACACTTCTTATCTGATCAGTTCCTTTTATGTGCCGATGCTTTAACCTCTTGTAAAGCAATATAACAATCTACTTTGTATTTTGAATGCTTCAACATAAGTATCTATATAATCAACATATGATAAATATAGCTTTGTTGCTTTAACACTCTGCTCTGCTTTTCTAATCTCTGGCTTTCACAACTCTTCTTATCACAAATGACCTTCTATAAGTACATACACCAAGTATGAGATCATGGGACATGTTAGATGACTCTTCATAACATCCTTGTCGACTCTACTAAGTGCGCAAGCATAATTACAACTGCACAATTCAATGCTAAACAGACGCGTCGCTTCACTAAGTTGGCTTCATCAATTTAACCATAACTTTGTAATATTCTTGAAATATGTTTGGCATGTTTAGATTAATATCAACAACTCATAACTCATCATGAATATACACACACATATCCTGAAGATAGGCACAACTTGATCAACATGTTACATACGTCGGCCTTAAACCATTATTCCTCTAGAACTGTAACCGTCAATAATAGAATTACATATCTTTACTAAAACTTCATATCGGGGTCTGTATGTATGAACATAGCATAATAAACATGTCAACAACATGTATCTATCCACACTAGTCTTCATGTCATCATATGGATAAGTACATATAGAAGTACTATTGTGTATTATATGTTGTTATCAATGACAAACATACAATCAGTCAACTTTTCATAATCAAATCTCCAACAGGTCAACACTATTTGGGATGAATCCCACTGGTAAGTCTCCTTTCCCAGGTATAAAGGACCCATCTGATAAGGAAAAAGGTAAGTACGCTAAAGCACTACCTAACAAACTGGTTGACAATAATATTGCAACCATGTCTCTTACTCTGGTTGGTAAATTTGTTGGGTCATGGCCAAATATTGACATTGTCAGGGCCTTCACTAAGAAAAAATGGAACCTAAAGGGCCAATTTGAAATAACAGCTATGACAAAGGGCTTTCTATCTTTTGAGTTCTCATGCCAGGAGTACTATGCTAAGATCTTATGGGCTAGAGAGTGGGCAATAGGGAAATCCTCTCTAGCCCTGCAGAAATGGTCTCCAAACCTAGATCTTAATGATTCATTCTATATTCAAGCCCCTTTTTGGGTAAGGCTACCAGAACTCCCCTTGCAATTTTGGTAAGAAGATGTCTTTACTGGAATAGCCAAATCCTTCGAAGAACTTCTATCGATTGACGTAGAGACGGTTCATAGAAGGCATCTTACTTATGCTAGAATATGAATAGGGGTGGAAGAGGGGAAAGACATGCTGGAGGTCATAGAGATTTATTCCAAACTGGAAAAAAGATTGTAGAAACTGGGTTATGAAAGTGTGCCCTTTGCTTGATTTCACTGCAAGAAAGCTGGACATGTGGCCAGAAAGTGCCCAGTTTTATTAAAGTAAAAAAGCCAAGAAGGCCCAAAGGATAGAAGAAAAGACCAAGGACCAGGTACCAGATGCCCCAACAAGGGAAAAAAACCAGATGTTTCAGGTGGGGAATGAAGAGAATAACACCAAAGTCTAGAAGAAAAAGGATTCAACAACGGTCATCCCTGAAACAAAAATGATACAAGAGGAAATGAAAGACATCAACAAAAAAGATACTGTGGTGAACTCGTTGCATTAGAATGATAATTTTTTGGAGATGGTGGTGTTTTGGCCCTCTGTTGGTCTAAAAATGTTCCAGAAGGAAATAATATGTATGAACCCTTAGGAGTAGATAGTGCCATGGAAGAGAAGAGAAATGGAGAAGGGATTGATTCAATCCCCACCCCACACAATATGGATAAATTCTTATTTTCTCCGGGATCCCCAGAACCTTCCCTAGAGTTTGGGGAGTTTTTTCCCAAGCAAAACAAGTCGATGGGTGAGTCCTCCGATGATCCAAACCCCAGAACAAAGCTAGAACAACCTAAGTATGTATTCAAAATGGAACAACTGCTAAAATCAGTCACCCTGGGACATCTCACAAGAATGGAAGAACTCTGCGAAATTCAAAGAAGGGATAGATGGAGAGTGGAATAATGTCAAGAAGAAAAAAAACAGTAGGGATCCCTCCCTGATCTCACCAGTAGAAACTAGGAGCAAGATCAAAGAAGACATGGGTGTCAAATCTAAAACTCCAGGGAGAAAGAAAGCGATCCAAATCCGACAAGAAGAAGCCTGAAAGAATATAGTGGATGGAACCCAAAAGACCATCCAAGATAAATGCACTTCTAGAAAGAAATGAAGTTAATCTCTAGGAATATTCGTGGGCTTAACGGTCAACATAAGCAAGATGTAATAAGGAACATTATAAGGGATCATGGACTACATATAATGTTAATCCAAGAGACTAAGATGAAGAAGGAAAAAATTGAGTGCATAAAATTTTGTAAAACTATGGATATGGTTTCGACCAGTTCAGATGGAGCATTCAAAGGTCTGATGACTTTGTGGAACTCCTCTCACATGAAGGCTAAATTCATTCATGAAGAAGGTAATTTGTTACTTTTGAATTTCACTAACATAAAGGATAATGAAAGCTGGTACATCATGAATATCTATGCTCCTAATTCTAAAAAATTTAGAAGAACTTATTGGGATAAACTTAGAAGCATAGCGTCCATGTTTGATCTTTCTAAAGGTATTATTATGGGGGATTTTAATACCCCCCTTAAAGAAGGGGAAAATAGGGAGGCAGTAATCCTGATTTGAAAAGAAGGCAAGATCTTATGGACTTCATTAATGATAAAGCCCTATTAGATGTGGATCTTCAGGGTGTGATCTTTACCTAGAGTAACAGGAGAATGGGGAAAGAGTGCATTCAAGTCCAACTAGATAGAGCCTTGATCATAGTTGATTGGTTGGATTCCCATAATAGTAAATTATCATCCTTGGTGTGGATTGGATTGGACCATTCACCCTTGGATCTCTCTTTAGACCCGCTTATTAAGAAAAGAAACTTCCCCTTCAGGTTCAAAAAGATGTGGACCACTCATCCTAATCTGACTAACAAGATTATAGAATGGTGGAATATTGATATAAAAGGTTTGGCAATGTTCAGAGTGGGTAAAAAATTTCAAAAAATCAAGATAAATATCAAGAAATGGAATAAGAAAGAGTTTGGTGATATCTTCTCCTCCAAAGAGAAGGCTATAACAGATCTCAATCAGGCCCAAGAGGAAATCTAGAGAGAAGGGTATGATGAGGATAGACCGCACAAAGAAAAAAAACCTACTATCAGAGTACCACAATGTAATAGGGAAGGAGGAACTATTCTAGAAGTAGAGATCAAGATCCATATGGTTGAGGGAGGGGGACCAAAATACTACTTTCTTCCACTTGTCCATAATGAAACACAGGGCTACCAATAGGATTAGTAGCATAAAGAGGGGGGACCAAATCTTGCAAGATGACAATGATATATCTAATGAAGCAATTGATTTTTTCTCTTCCCTTCTCTCAAAAGACCATGAACTCTCTGAGGAGGACCAGGAGGACCTCTTGAGAAACATACCCAAAATCATCTCAGAAGATCAAAATAAAGTTTCAAGTGCTATTCCTAACTTGGAAGAAGTTAAAAAAGCCCTGGACTCTCTACCTGGAGATAAGGCCCTGGGACTAGATGGTTTCCCTATGTTTTTCTCCCAAAGGTACTGGGAAGTAGTCAAATTTGATGTGGTCAAAGTAGTGCAGGAATTCTATGGATCCAAAAACCTTCTTAAGGAACTTAATGCCACTTTCCTGGTTCTTATCCCAAAAGTATCTGGGGTGAGTTGTATGGAGCTCTTTAGACCCATAAGCTTATGCAACTCTTTCTATAATATAATATCTAAATTCATAACCATCAGAATTCTCAAAGTGCTCCCCTCTATCATTTCTCACCAGCAGTCAGGATTTGTTCCAGGCAAACAGATTCTTAATTCCATTATGGCAGTGCACAAAGTGATCTACTCCTTAGATGCTAGTAAGAGGGAAGGATTCTTTCTCAAGATGGACTTGTCCAAGGCCTATGATCATGTTGACTGGTCCTTCCTGTTGAAGGTGCTTGAAGCTTTTGGTTTCAACTTGAATATATGCAAGATCATCCACCAAGTTATATCTTCTCCTTTGCTGGTAGTTCTGGTCAATGGTTCTCCTTCTGCTTTCTTCAAAGCTTCTAGGGGTTTGAGACAAGGAGACCCCTTGTCTCCCATTCTCTTCATTATTTTTGTTGAGTGCCTTGGGAGACTGATTACAGTATAAAGGAATATTGGAGAGCTGAAAGGCATGAGACCGTCCTCAGGCCTCAATATTTTCTCTCACCAGCAATTCGTCGATGATACTATTTTAGGAGGGGAGGCTTCGGTGAGAGAAGATAGAGTTGTTAAAAACTTTCTTAACTCCTATACTAATGCCACTAGTCAATCTATCAACTAGAATAAGATTTTCCTCTTTTACATCAATACCCCTAAGGAAAGAGAAAGGAGAATCACATATATCTTGGGATGTGGCATTGGCTCCCTTCTCTCAAATTACTTGGGTCTCCCTCTAGGTTTTAAGCTCCCTGATGAGTTTTGGAACAAACTCATTGAAAAATTCAACAGGAAGTTGGCAGGTTGGAAGGGGATCACTCTCATTCAAGCAGGCAAAATCCAACTAGTAAAATTAACTCTGCAAAATCTGCCAACCTATGCCTTAAGTCTCTTCTCTATACCTGCTAAAATCAAAGAGGCAATGGAAAAAATTCAAAGAAGATTTCTCTGGTCGGGAGCTGATGAGCATAAGATATTTCCTTTGATTGCTTGGGACAAAGTTTGGCTCCCAAAAAGTGTTGGAGGTCTTGAGATAAGGAGAATTAGGCCTTTCAACAAAGCTCTCTAAGAAAAATATGGCACATCTTCCAGGGAAAGGAGGAATGGACAAACTTTTTTTGAAGATAAGTATCTCTCTAATGATTCTTTGAGTAATTTCTTTGGCTATAGTGATACTCCTAAAGGCTCTTTCATTTGGAATAGCTTCCTTAATGATAAGGAGTTAGCCAAGTCTAAAGCAAAATGGAAAATTGGCAATGGTTGAACCATTAAATTCTGGGATTACAACTGGCTCGAGGCCGGTCCCTTGAAGGACTATGGGCCTTACAAATCATGGAGGGATGAGTGTAATCATCAATTTGGCTCTTGGGTCTACAACTATAAAGTGGGGAATGCCTGGGTGGACTTTGTTAGAATAACTCAGAGGGGGGTGACTTTGTTAGAAACATTCCTTCTAAGAACACAAGGCTTTGATACCAATTGTTAGAATAACTAAGAGGGGGGGGGGGGGGGAATTAGTGGCCNGAATAACTAAGAGGGGGGGGGGGGGTGAATTAGTGGCCTCAAAAATTTATCCAAAAACCTCTAGTTATCTTTGTCCTTACAAGATGAATGCCTTATAGTTCAATATAATCAAATAACTGATGTTCAGAGTTAACCCTTTTTATCCTTATTATTTACTTTACTTATAAGCAGTCTATATTTACCAAAACATAGTAAATAGCTTAGTGATTACCAATAATCCCATTTTAGCAATGTTTAAAGAAAAACATGAAAGCAATTACTCATAAACACATTTGACACATGGATTTTTAACGTGGAAATCCTGTTAAGGGAAAAACCACTTAGGATCGGCAACCCAAAATTTTCACTCTTTTGAAGTGATCTTGGTGAAGAGCCAACCTTGTTAAAGGTTACAAACACACTGTTAGGTGTGACCTTGTTAGATGATTTAATAGAATAGTTTGTCACTTGATATCTGGCATCTCATGCTATCTTTATGACCAAACTCTTCTGGTTTTTCACTTGATATCAGGAATATCTATGCTATCTTAATGACCAGACTTTTTGATACTCCTTGGGATGTATCTCAATATAGAAAGGATTTTTAAATCCTACTCGGTTAAGAGACTTGTTTCTCAATGGTTAAAATGAAACAGTAAACTGGTCTATTCACATATACAACTTAAACTTGAAGATTTTCAGATCTATTGTAAGCACATAATACCTTTATGACCAATGCCTCTTTTCTATCCTTTTGCTCCACTACTTGCTTCTCAGTGATGTTGTTGCTCGGTGTCTACAGAAATATTTAGCTCTTTCCTTCAACTTGATTGATCAGGACTGTATGAAGTCTTTTACTTCACCAGTAATCTCTTCAACATCCTCTTCTCTTCTTCCACTTTTTCACCACCACCAATTCACAATGAATTAGCTTGTCTCTTTTATAGACATGAATGTGACCATTTCTAAGTCTTTGTCTTTCTTGTTCTTGGCATGATCCAGAAATCTTGCCAATCTTGCTTTAAAGCTTTATTTAGTTTTATCCACAAATTTCTCCTTGACAACTGGCATAAAACTATCTTTAAAGCTCTAGCTTATCTCTAGTCTTTATCTTGTTGATGAAAACAATATAAAAAAATAGTTAACTCCATGTTTAGCTCTTTCCAGCTAAGTCTTTTTTCATTTCTGAACTTTAGTTCTGATTAGTGTCTATCTGCTTGTTTGTTTCGGTCAAGACTTTAGTTTTCCTTGGGCATCATGTCCATCAGGGTTGTCTGTACTTTGGGTTTTTGTCCATCGGGAAACACTGTATCTTTCATTTATGCTCATTGGTAATGCTTGTCAGGTAACATTGTGACTTGTCTTTCAGGTTCTTCTATCCATCGATATCTGTTGTCACTTTGTGAAAACTGAACTTTTATGCATTATAGATAGCACAACCTCCATCTCTCTGGTTCTTTGAAGTCTTTGGCATTATGAATGTGACCAATCAGATTCTATCAAGTTGACATCAATGAAAATACAATCCAGTAACTGATTTAATGTCTTGCATTGACATTCTACATTTCAGTGATCATCAACTTAACACTTTAAAGCATTTAATTAATTATAGTTCATCAATATCTCCCTTTGGCATTGATGGAATCACACTACATACTCACTACATACTATAGGATACTAATACATAATGAAATATATCAATTAGTAGTTCATAAATCTCTACCAAACTCTTATTCTATAACCAATACAAATGTCTGACTTTCGGTAAGCTCTTCTAGCTTAGATTTGTTTCTTGCAGATTGTCTTTTTCAATCTTCAATCCCTTCACTGGATAGATGTAGTGACTTCTGATTCTGTCTCTCCTTGTGTTGTAACTTCTTTTTCTGATCTTTTCTCTCCCTTTGATGGATATCTATTTTTCTTTTGACAACAATTGGTTCATAGAATACTTTTCTCCCTTCGGTTGTTTTATCTCCTTTAAGTTATCTTTCCATCTCTCCACAAGTTACATCTCTCCCTTACTGATAGATATTTCACATGGAATACTCTCTCTCTCTCTCTCTCTCCTTTATTGAGTAATCTCTCCCTTCAGTATATTCTCTCTCTTTAGGATATTCTCTCCCTTTCTATAATCATCTCTCCCTTTGACAATAATGCCAAAGTCAATCCTTTTTCTTAATATATTCCTTGAATTTCCTCTCTATCAGCAGTGTAGCTCTTTGATTAGCCAAAATATATGTATTTGATATTTGGTTTAGATTAGTACCTTATTGTGTACTAATATAACTTTGCAGTCCATCTCGTTGCTTACATCAACTTGA
The DNA here is from genome assembly GCA_018584345.1 of Thuja plicata. Taxonomy (NCBI): domain Eukaryota; kingdom Viridiplantae; phylum Streptophyta; class Pinopsida; order Cupressales; family Cupressaceae; genus Thuja; species Thuja plicata. The sequence goes on from MU227658.1 coordinate 6,071,687, forward strand.
ATAATTGTCTAATTGTGTATAGGTTGATGCAGCCTCTTAGTCAGCTTACTAACTAATAGACAAGGGTCATACCCCTAGTCTCTTCCTCAGGTACTCAAATGTATCCTTAGGCAATGTCTTGGTGAATATGTCTGCTAATTATTCCTTAGATTGAACATATTCTAGTATCACCTCTTTCTCTTGTACTTGTTCTCTCAGGTAATGATACTTTATTGCAATATGCTTTGTCTTAACATGCATGAATGGATTCTTTTAGATGTTGATTGCACTGGTATTATCACTATAGATAATCACTGGTTCAAGGATTTTCATATTCATACCTTCCACTTATTGCTTGATCCATGCAATATTTGAGCAGTTTGTAGCAGCAACCACATATTCTACTTCTACAGTAGACTGTGAGATGCATCCTTTCTTCTTGCTAATCCATGTGAAAAGTCTATCACCCATGAAGAATACTCCTCCAGTTGTGCTCTTTCAGTCATCTAAGTTTCTAGCCCAATTAGCATCAGTATAGACTCGAAGCTCAAATTTGCCTTCCTTTTTATACTAGAGGCCATAATCCTCGGTATTCTTTAGATATCTTAGAATTCTCTTCACAACACTCATATGTGATTCCTTGGGATTAGCAGAGAATCTTGCTACTATTCCAACTACATGTGTTATCTCTGGTCTTGTATGAACAACATACATCAATTTTCCAATCATCGATCTATACAAGGTCTGATTTACCTTAGGTGGCTTGTCTTCTTTTGTTAGCTTACATTCGAATGTCATAGGTGTTCCAACTGGTTTGGAATCTTCCATCTTGAATATTTTCTGCACTTCCTTGATGTACTTGGATTGAGTGATGTAGATGCCTGCATCTTATTGAATAATCTCTAGACCTAGGAAGAATTTGATCTCCCCAAAAATAGACATTTCAAATTATTTTCTCATTTCATCAACAAAATATTTGCATAACATATGATGACCACCAAATATGATATCATCAAAATATTTTAGTAATCAGAACATTATCATCAGTATCTTCTTTTAAATATAGATTTTTGTTTTCACTAGTTCTTACAAATTTAATACTTATGAGATAGGAGTGAAGTCTTTCATACTAGGCTCTTGGTGCTTGTTTTAATCCATACAAGGCTTTGTGTAGTCTACATACCATGTTCCTCTTGTTTGGATCAACAAACCCTTCTGGTTGTTCAATGTATACCTTTTCTTCTAATATTCCATTTAGGAACACAAATTTTACATCCATATAGTATACCTTGAATCCTTTGTAGGTAGCATAAGCAAGTAGGATTCTCACTCCTTCTAATCTGGCAATGGGTGCAAAGTTTTCTCCATAATCAATACCTTCTTCTTGTGCATATCCCTTGCATACTAACCTTGCTTTATTCATTGTGACTTCTCCATTCTCATTCAGCTTGTTTCTGAATATCCATTTGGTATTGATGACATTCTTGTCATCTGGTCTCGGTACAAGTGTCCAGGTTTTTCTCTTCTCTATCTTCTCTATCTCTTCATTCATAGCATCAATCCACTCATAATTATCAAGTGCACTATTCATAGATTTAGGCTCAAAATCACAAATTAAACATCTAGTGTTTAGTCAATTACTTCTTATTCTCATACCATCCTTTTTGTCTCCTATGATCTGGTTATGTGGATGGTGCCTCCTGACATATTTGGCAAGTGTTGGTTCAGGTCTTTGTTCATCATTCTGATCATCATCTTGACCTTCATTTTCATCTTCATTACTCTGTTCAACATTTTGAGCAATTTCCTGATTTTCGGTGTTTGCACCCTGATTCTTGGGTGCAATGTTCTGTCACTCGGTAGTGATACACTGTTGCTCAGGAAGAGTGTCAGTTTGATCATTGTAAACAAACCTATCATAGTCTTCTGGTTCTTTTCTGATTTCCTCTTCATTTTTCTCTACAAATTCATCTATTCTGACATTTGCACTTTCAATTATTTTGTTAGAGGATTTGTTAAGACATTTATATGCCTTGCTCCTTGTAGAATACCCTAGAAATATTCCTTCTTCACCTTTGGAGTCAATATTTCCATTTCTTTCTTCTTTCAAAATATAACATTGACTGCCAAAAATTCTAAAGTAACTTACATTGGATGTGTATCCATACCATAGCACATAGGGTGTCTTTTTGGTGTCTTTCTTCAATTGTACTTTGTTCAAAGTGTAGATAGCAGTACTGACAGCTTCCCTCTAGAATGTTTGAGTGATGCCTTTCTCTATCATCAATGTTCTTGCTCAATCAACAATTGATCCATTCCTTCTCTTAGCAATGCCATTCTGTTGAGGTGTCCCTAGTGCAGAAACTTGTCTTTGAATTCCATGCTCATTACAAAAGTTAGTAAATTTATCAGAAATGAATTCTCCTCCTCTATTTGATCTTAATCATTTTAGTTCCTTACCACTTTGTTTTTCCAAAATAGCCTTATACCATTTAAACATCTTGAATGCTTTTGATTTTTCTTTTAAAAACATTAGTGTCATCATTCTAGAATAATCATCAACAAAGAGAATGAAATACCTATCTCCATAGTAGCTCTTTGGTCTCATGGGTCCACATAGGTTAGTATGGACTAATTCTAGATTGACATTAGATGTGTAGGACTTTCTCTTGAAATTAGACTTTGTCATTTTACCTTTTTGACAATTCTTATACATGACATGGTCTGGTTTTGACATTCTCGGTAAGCCTCTTACGTTTATTTTATTGCTTATCCTAACCATGTTGTAAAAATTCACATGACATAATATTTTACGCCACAACCATATGTCTTCATTTCTATCTATTGAACAAGTGGTATTCATATCATCAAGATAGAATAGGTTACCTTTTATCTATTCATCATACCAATCAACCTTCCTGATTCATTGTAGATCTTTGCCTTCTTGTTCTCAAATGCTACTCGGTGACCTATGTTATTTAGCTGTGAAACACTCAATAGATTGTAGTTAATCCCTTTCACCCAGTAAGCATTCTCACATCTGATCAAATTGTTCAACATTATGGTTCCTTTACCTTCAACTGGACAAGGTGAGTCATTACCCATTCTTACTGATCCACCATTGTAATATTCAAAAGTTTCAAACTTGTCCTTATCACCAGTCATATGATGAGTACAGCCACTATCAATAATCCATACATCATTCTTGCTAACTTTAGATATGAGTGCAGTTTCTACATACCTTTCTTCTTCATCTGAATAATTCTTCATAGCAACAAAGACTGTCTCAATATCCTCATCAGATTTGGTGTCAATATTTCCAGCTTTGTTCTTTGCTAAGTAACAAGATTTCTTGCCTTTGTCCTTGTAGTCTCGGGTATCTCTTCTGTTAGATTGTCGGTTGCTTCGGTAATCTTGGTCATCACCTCTATCAAACTTCTTCTCATAGGATCTGCCATTACTTCTGTCATCTTTTCTTCTGTTAGGACATCTAGTAGAAAAGTGTCTGATCTCTTTATAATTAAAACATACAAGTGGTAATTTACCTCTGTATTTACCTTTGCCTCTCTGGAATATTCTAGCCATTAGTGCTTCAATCTCATCAAGATCTTGATCATCACTATCACTTTCACTATCATTTCTCATAGTGTGTTTATGACTTGATTTACTTATTCTTAAAGAATATTTGAATGTAGACTCAATAGATGGTATGGCACTATTATCAAATTTATTCATCTCAAATGAAATTAGTCTTCCAATCAAACTATCTATAGTAACATTGTTATTTTCTACTGCTCTCATTTCTTGTATAGAAGATACTCTAATAGCATATACAAGTAATAGGGTTCCAGGAATTTTACTTACCACTATCTCTTCTTCCAGTACACCTCTAACTCCTCAAATAGCATTGACTACCTCTTTGATTCTGCTACTATACTGAGTGATGTTTTCACCTTCTTTCATTCTTAGTTCATCAAGTTTTGCTCTAAGGCTTTCATCTTTAGCCCTTAGAACATTTTTATCTCCTCCATGCACTAGCTTCAATTTGTCCCACATTTTCTTTGCAGAGGTGCATGATTTGACATCTTCAAATTCAACATCGGAGAGTGAGGAGGCAAGTTCTATCATCATAGAATTTTGCTCATGCTTTTCTCTCAACTGACCAAGTGTGTGAGGTTCTGTAGGCAACACAATTTTAGTATCCAAGTATTCAGTAACATCATTTCCAATACCTAATAGGTGGAGTCTTATCCTTCTTAGTCATGATGCAAAGTTTTCCTTTGTTCAACTTTGACACATCCCCTTTTCTCATCTTGTGATCTTTAGCTTAGGTCTTAAAACCTTCCTTCTAAGCACACAAGGCTCTGATACCAATTGTTAAAATAAATGAGAGGGGGGGGGGGGGGGGGGGGNGGGTGAATCAGTGGCCTCAAAAATTTATCCAAAAAACTGTAGTTATCTTTGTCCTTACAAGATGAATGCCTTATAACAATATAATCAAATAACTACTATTCGGAGTTAACCCTTTTTATCCTTATTCTTTACTTTACCGATAAGCAGTCTATATTTACCGAAACATGGTAAATAGCTTAGTGATTACCGATAATCCTATTTTAGCAATGTGTAAAGAAAAAAATGAAAGCAATGACTCATAAACACATTTGACACATGGAGTTTTAATGTGGAAACCCTGTTAAGGGAAAAACCACTTGGGACCGGTAACCCAAAATTTTCACTCTTCTAAAGTGAGCTCGGTGAAGAGCCAACCCTATTAAAGGTTACAAACACATTGTTAGGTGTGACCTTGTTAGAGGATTTAATAGAATATTTTATCACTTGATATTTGGAATCTCATGCTTTCTTCATGACCAAACTCTTCTAGTTTTTCACTTGATATCGGATATCTCTATGCTATCTTCATGACCAAACTTTTTGATATTCCTTGGGATGTATCTCAACATAGAAAGGATTTTTAAATCCTACTCGATTAAGAGACTTGTTTCTCAATGGTTAAACTAAAACAGTAAAATGATCTGTTCACATATACAACTTAAACTTGCAGCTTTTCAAATCTATTGTAAGCACACAATACCTTTCTGATCAATGTCTCTTTTTTGTCCTTTTGCTCCACTACTTTCTAGTCGGTGATGTTGTTTCTCAGTGTCTACAAAAATATTTACCTCTTTCATTTAGCTTGATTGATCAGGACTGTATGAAGTCTTTTACTTCACCAGTAATCTCTTCAACATCCTCTTCTCTTCTTCCACTTTTTCACCACCACCAATTCACAATGAATTAGCTTGTCTCTTTTATAGACATGAATGTGACCATTTCTAAGTCTTTGTCTTTCTTGCTCTTGGCTTGATCTGTAAATCTTGCCAATCTTGATTTAAAGCTTGCTTTATTTTTATCCAAAGATTTCTCCTTGACAACTAGCATAAAACTATCTTTAAAGCTCTAGCTTATCTCTAGTCTTTATCTTGTCGATGAAAACAATATAAATAACTACTTAACTCCATGTTTAGCTCTTGCCTGCTAAGTATTTTGTTGTTTCTGAACTTCAATTCTGATCAGTGTCTAACTGCTTGTTTGTTTCGATCAAGACTTCAGTTGTCCTCGGGCATCACATCCGTCGGGGTTGTATGTCCCTCGGGATTCTATCCATCGAGCAACACTGCAACTTTCAGTTCTGCTCATCGATAATGCTTGTCGGCTAACATGCTTGGGTAACACTGCGACTTGTCTTTTGGGTTCTTCTATTCATTGGTGTGCATTGTCTGTCAGTTTCTGTTGTCACTTTGTGAATATTGAACTTTTATGCATTATAGATAGCACAACTTCTATCTCTCTGGTTCTTTGAAGTCTTTGGCATTATGAATGTGACCAATCATATTCTCTCAAGTTGACATCAATGAAAATACAATCCATTAACTAATTTAATGTCTTGAATTGACATTCTGCATTTTGGTGATTATCAAATTAACACTTTTAAGCATTTAATCAGTTATAGCTCATCATACTTTCCCTCTGTCTCTTAGGATTTGTCTTCCCTCATTACTGCTCTGAATGAGGTTTTGTTGTCCCCTAATCAAGATGTTATGATTTATGAAGGATCCCCCAAAGGTACCTTCTTGGTTGCTTCTACCTTCTCTTGCCAAATGCAACTGGAAGCCAAGTCTGTTTGGGCTAAAGCCTGGTTCCCTGGCCTTATTCCCCAAATCAATGTCTTCTTCTTGCTTTTTCTTAAGAATTGTATCCTTACTGTTGATAACCTTTTAAAGAGAGGCCTCATGATCCCCAATAGGTGTGTGTTTTGTAAGTGTCAAGTTGAATCTGTGGATCACCTATTTATTCATTGCTCCTATGTCGGCTCTGTCTGTCAGTCCCTCTTCTTTGTTTTTGGGTTGAATTGGTGCTTTCCCTCCTCTATCCTTGACCTATTTTCCCAATGGTCCCTTCCTTTCAAGCACACTTCTTTCCACAAATTTGGTCTTGGGCTCTCCCTCACATGTGCTGGGTAGTTTGGAAAGAGCGTAACGACCATATCTTCAGGGACTGTTGTGCACCTCCCAAAATCATTTTTGAAAAGATTCATCATGATCTTTTAGAAAATTTTGTTGCCCGTGGTGCTACTAACCCTTTTGCAAACAACTATGGTGACCCTAAGAAGATCAACTCCAAAAGACAAAACTATTCCTGGAGCTATCCCATGATGGATGGTTTAAGACCAACTTTGATGGTGCTGCCAAGGGTAACCCAGGTAATGCAAGAAGTGGTGGTGTGATAAGAAATTTTTATGGTAAGGGTACTGTTGCTTTCATCCTTCCTCTTGGCACCCAAACCTATCACTATGCAAAATCCAATGTGGCCCTCCAAGTTACCAAACTAGCACATGATACTGGGATCAAAAATATTTGGCTAGAAGGTGACTCTAGCAACATTATTAACTGCCTTAACAACTTATACCCACCGTCATGGACTATTGCCAATATGATTAAAGAAACCCACAATCTCTTGAACACCTTTGAGAAGATACACATATCCCATGTGTACAGGGATGCCAACTAGGTTACTGACTAGTTTTCCAACTTGGCTGTGAAAAGTGACACTCAGATTAGATGGCTTCATAGAGGAGACCTCCCACGCGAGGTGACAAATTTAGTCGAATATGACAGAATCCAGGGAAATTAGGGAATTAAAATTATTAATCATGAAATTTAATGTTGCATTTTGTAACGGCCTTCCCATAAATGACAAGTACAAGATTGACAAGAAGGGTAATGAATTTAATTCCCATTCACACACTTTCTGGGTTCCCATTCACAAAGTTAAAACTTACCTTTTTTAGCATAATAGAAGAACAATCTGGAAAACTTCTGCGAGAAATTATTTTTCAAGTTGTAAGTCGAATCACCACTACAAAAGACTGAGTTTTTTTTCTGGCAATGGGTGGAAAAAGACACAAAAGGGAGCCATCTAATGACAGTGAGAAATGGAGGAGATGGAATAAGGTCTGGAATCATCTACAACAAGGTGGAATCTCAACTTTCATTGAAAGGATTCATGGTGGGAAGCCATCGGTGACCAAAATTTTCGTGAAAAGATGGGATGAGGGTAGTGTGGTGATTAAGGGGAGAAAATTTATGGTCACTAAGGAGGTTATCTCCACATTTACTGGCATCCCCATTATGGGTAAGAAATTTTATAGGGATCGTAAAATTTCAGACTCTGCGATCAGCGACTTCGTAAGGAACGAGGAAGAGAAGAAAGCTCTCATAAAATTTGGGACTTATTATCTACCAAAAGGGATCAAAATGCCATGGAAATACATCCTGCAGGATATCATCTCTTATATCACACTAGATACCAGGTTTGATAGGATCAAAACCTATCACTTTAGCCTCATGTACCATTTTAGACACGGTACGCAGGTTTCTATCTCGTTTTACTTATATGCCTCTATCAATGAAAATAATAATGGTTATAGGGATAAGGCTATTAAAAATCCTGCTCTGCATGATGGGCTTTTACTTCTCATTTATGAGTACTTTAAAGCCCAAATTATGGGGAAGGAGGTCATTGATACAAAGGACATAATGGATGTCTCTGGATTTGATTATGTCCCCACGAAGACCAAAGATAGGGAGGGTTTGCACTCTAAGGGTCAGGAAGATTGTGACAGTAAGAAGAAGGTTCTGGGTTCCTTCTCTAAGAGACAAATTGCTAGTATCCATACCATCAAAAAAGAGAAAACAGTGACCCCTTCCAAGAAACATACTATTACTGTGATCTCTTCTGAGGAGGAGTATAACAATAATGAGGAAGGAGTGAAAATGGATGATGAGGAAGATATTTTCAGTGGTAAAGGAGAAAAGAGAAAGGAGACTGCCATTGTGAAATACCAAAAGAAAAAGAGAAAGAATAGGGAAGATAACACTAGCTAGAATACTCCCGATAACCAGACTCACATAAATACCCCTGGTTCTGGTGACAAGGCAAAGGACAATACCCAAGATGAGTATGATGACACTAACCAGGATAACCCTTCTCTCCAGTTCTCTGATCCCCACATCCTGGTGAAAGAGAAGGGGTAGGACAATGATTATTGTTGCTATATGTAGGCCCAGGGGAGGAAGATGGTTTGGTGCAACTTTGATGTTAAGACTACCAAAATGGGGATAACTAGGAAAGTCATAAATCCCAAAGTTATTGAAGGTGAGGATGGGAGGATTAAGTTGGAGGAGCTGATTGACCCGACAATGGTGGTTATCAGTGATAATTCAAGGTAAATAGAGCTTGACCTTCTCAACAATGTCAGGAATAGCATGCTGGGTAACTATAGGTCTATCAAGTGGTTATACCATGAAGTGGGGGAGCTCAAGAACAAAGCAAAAGTGATAGACAACATCAATGATTAAGGCACTACAAAAGATCAGGAAAATATTAATACCAGGGTCAAAAAGATGGAGGAAAAAACACAGAGGTTTGAGATGACTCTCAAAAATATAGCGAAGCAAAGCTTCAACATCTTGAAAACCTCCAATGAGCATACCAAGATTCTCATTGAAAAGATGGAAGAAAAGCCTGAGGGAACTGATGCGGCCAAAACTAGCATAGAAAAAGAGCAGAAGCCTAAAGAGGGACCTAGAAAGAGGACTAGGGCCAGTTCTAAGAAGAAGGATAATGACATTGTGACTGATCTCCAGAAGATAAAGGATTCTACTACAAAGATGGAGATCCTCGAGTCCAAAGTGGTTAGCCTACTCGAGAACATCTCCTGATCATGTTCCCAGGCTCTTTTGTCTATCCCCGTGTTGTTTTCCTTTTAGTAGTTTAGTTTTTTTTTAGCTGTGGCCCTAGTGGTGGCCTGTTTCATTTTTTTGTTCTGTTTCTTTTTATCTGGGCAAATTTTCCAATCTTTAGCTATGTATTGGGTTTCAGGCACCATGTAAAACCTGTTTTACTTAATAAAAAACAATTAGAATAATTCTTCACAACCTCACAATTAGTCCTACGTATTTCCTTGCAACAACAACAATGACAACAATAATAATAACAATACCAATAATACCAGACAACGCCGAGAATTCTCTTCTCTTGCAGAACGGTTGGATGTGGTCTTTCAATGATTGGTGGATCAAGGCATGATGGTATATCCTAACACTTGATTATTTGATGAAAATCAACCTAAACCTGATTGGTACAAATATAATGAGTACTATGATTATCATCATATCAAAGGACACGATACCAAGAAGTGTATGAAATTGAGACATTTTATTCAAGACTTCAGAGATGACAAAAAAATTGAGGTTAAGGGATAGAATCCATCATCATCCAATGCCAAGTTAAAATTCTACAATGAACCATTTCCTAAACATAAAAAAAAATGTGTCCAATGTTGTTTCTTATGACTACTCCATAAACACCATCACAGGCAACGATCAAACATGTGGAAGTCTAGAAGAAAATGATATCTTTGGTTTTGATGCTCTTTGTGGACACATTGAGGAATCTGAAAAATCACGTGAACACCCTCATGCTTAAAGGTGTCAGTTGCAATGCTACAACCCAAAGACCAAGAGCTATTGTCCAGGTTGCCAATAATCCATCAAAATATGCAAATCCACCATCCTCACCATCAACATCTACGCAACCTTCTTCACGCTATGATTTATTGGCCCAGTTAGGAAAAATCCATGCACAGATATCAATCCTTGAGCTTTTGCAAACATCACCCATTCACAAGGAAGTCCTCAAAATGCTCTTAATGAGTCCCTTGTCCCTAAAAATATCAATTCATCCCAATTCCAAGTTATGATCAGAGATCTCACAACACAAGAGCATTTGGTATTCACTAAAAAGGACTTCTGAGGCCCAGACATCCATCATAATAAATCCCTTCATATTGAAGCCAAAATCCACTCCACTAAAATCAAATGGGTCCTTATAGATGGTGGATTTGGCCTCAATTTTTGTACATTGAAAATAATCCGAAACATCTATCTTTCTAAAGACCTCCTTGATGTAAATGAAAGAATCACAATAAAAGCCTATGATGATAGAGAAAGGGAGAGAAAAGGTTTAATCACACCCCCTTTACAAGTGGGCCCAACCTTGATCAAAATAGTTGGCCATGTGCTCGATCTAGATCCACCATATAACATCTTGTTGGGATGACCATGGATACATGCTATTGAAGGTGTACCTTCCACATATCATCATTGTTTAAAGTTCCCACATCATGGCAGAAAAAACACTGTTCTCAGAGATCCTAAACCCTTACAGTATTGCAAGAGATTGGAAGGATGGAAATCCAATTTTTTTCTGCTAAATGAATTCTCCCGACCCATTTAAAAGGAGAATCTTATCCCACTAAAGACTACTAAAGGAACATCTAAAAATCCTCCAGAACAATCCAAAGGAAAATAATTTTTTTTGAAGAAAATACTCTCGAGCCTGAAAAGAAAATAACATTCACAGATAAAGGCGTGGGAGAATACGAAATTTAAAGTGTCATGTGCATTGGACAACTCCCTTTATCCCCAAGGTCCTATGGAAAACCATCACAGCTGGCTCCTTCAGGAAACAAAGGTATCATGAAATGCAAAGATACTACTTTTGAACATTGGGGATCATTACCTGATGAACATATGGAGTCTAATGTCCTAGATTAGCTCTATAGAGAAGAAGAAAAACCAACAACTTTCCCTAAGGATAGATATATCAAATTTGTAGCTATTGTTGAAAGCATGGGATATCATGGTACTAGTCATGGACCAAGAGGAACAGGAAGAAGAAAACTCATTACAGCTAGCAACTATTCGCGAGGTAAAGGATTGGGCTCCTCAAAACCTAAGACTAACTTTGCTAAAGACTACTGTTTAGTTGGAATAGATTCAAACACTGAAGAGGAGTTCTTCAAAGTACCCTTCCAATATATCAGAGATGACATCAATGACATTGCCCATGTCTTTGCCATCACTAAAGCCAACCTTTCATCCCCTAGCCTTCCTCTCACAAACCCTGAACTAATTGACTGGGATCATCAAGACTCACTACCATCTTTAGACATATGTGATTCAGATGAGGCAGTATTAGCCCTCTTTGGACTTAAGAATCTCTAAGAGTATGAACATCATATCCACTACAATGAACAAGCCTAATTTAGTAGCCAAGTCAATTCTCTTAGTCGCAAAACAAAAAATGAAAAAAAAAATAAATAAATAAAATAAAACATCCCCTGGTGAAAACCTCTCGCAGGCACCTTCGGATGATAGAAAAGAGAAAATAAAGGATGTATCCTCTAGTGAAAACCTTTCTGAGGTACTATAGGAGTGAGAACTAGTTGACCTACCTTTCATATCCTCATAGTAAAAAAATTCCTCCATTATGATCGAAGACACAATAACAGTCAATCTTGACATAGAAGAAAATCCAAAGGTTACATATATTTCCACATCTCTTAGTGATCAAGAATAGAAAGCCATGAATGAATTCCTCAAGAAGCAAAAAATAAACTTTGCTTGGACTGACAAAGACATGTATGGATTAGATACATATTTAGTTGTCCACAACCTTGCATTTGATCATATAGTGAAGCTTGCCAAGCAAAAATACACAATATGCATCCACAAGTTGCTTTACTAGTCAAAGCTGAGATACAAAAAATGCTTGAAACCGAAATCATCAGACCAATTTATTATCCTGAGTGGGTCTCTAATATTATACCAATAGGTAAACTTGCTAGGGGCATCCGTATCTGTACAGACTTTAGAGATATGAATTTAGCATGTCCTAAGGATGATTTTCCACTACCTATTATTGTTATCATAGTGGATTTGACTATTGGATATGAGATGTTGTCCCTCATGGATGAATTTTCCAAATATAATGAAATTAGGATTGCACCCAAAGATCAACACAAGACTGCATTCACCACTCTATGGGGTACGTTTTGTTACCAGGTTATGCGCTTTGCTCTAAAAAATGTAGGAGCAACATATCAACGCACCATGACCACAATCTTTCATGATCTCTTGCATGTCATTATGGAAGATTACATGGATGATCTACTAGGAAAATCTAAGACACAAGATGCACACATCCTCATTCTCACCATAATATTTGAATGATTAGAGAAATATAAGCTTCAGCTCAATCCAAAAAAGTGTCTTTGGAGTGTAATCTGGTAAGTTATTGGGCTGCATTGTCTCTCACTGAGGTATTGAAGTGGATCCAAAGAAGGTAAAAGTTATTCTAGAGATGTCAACTCCCAAAACATTGAGCCAACTGTGAAGTCTATAAGGAAAGCTTCAGTCAATTAGAAGGTTTATGTCACAACTAGAAGATACAATGCATCCCTTTTCACATTTGTTGTGCAAGAACATCAAGTTTTCATGGGATTTCCTATGTCAGACAACATTTGATCACCTAAAAGGATACCTAGCTAATCCCCTAGTGTTCATGCCACTTGTTCTAGGCTGACCTTTCATTTTGTATATATCAGCTACTGAAGCTGCATTGGGAGCTCTTTTAGCACAACTAGATGATGATGGAAAGGAACGAGCAATCTATTATCTCAGCAGAACATTCGTGGGTTACAAACTGAATTAATCACCCATTGAAAAACCCTACCTGGATGTTGTTTTCTATACATAGAAATGGTGCCACTACATGCTTAATCATAAGATTCAAATAGTTGCTAAAATTGACTCTCTCAAATTTCTATTGTCAAAATCCACTCTCACAGGGTGTACTACAAAGTGGGTCATGATCCTAAGTGAATTTGACATTGTCTATGTGGACCGTAAAGCTATCAAAGGACAAGTACTCATAGATCAATTAGCTGAAGCACCTGTTCAAGGAGACCATCCAATCATCATAAATTATCTAGATGAATCAGTTCTCACTGTCACCTCAACTATCCCTTGGAAACTATATTTTGATAGATCTTTTACACATAAGGTATCGGGGGCAGTCATCTTGTTTATCACACCTCAAGGGGATCTCATCCCTAAATCCTACAAACTATAATTTCCATGCACCAACAATATTGCAAAATATGAAGCCTTGGTGATCAGACTTTGCCAAGCCATCCAGTGGAAAATCTCTAGCTTACATGTTCTTGGTGACTCTCAGTTGGTTATCAAACAAGTCTTGGATGAATATAAAACCAAGGATGACAAGCTACTTCCCTATCGTAGCTTGGTAGAAGATTTGAAACAACACTTTACAGAATTAAACTTCTAGGAAATCCCCCAAACAAACAACAAAGTAGCCAATGCAATGACAAAAATTGGGTTATTGATCTCCATGCCTAACCATAGTTCACAATGAAAGTTTCTCATTGAGAATCTTATGGTCCCTGTCCATGACTAGCCGAACACTGAAATGGTATGTGAAATTGTTGATCCTAATTCCCCTTGGTACCAAGAAATCTATTCCCACCTAAAAAATAAAGTCATTCCACTTACCCTCACCCCGAATCAACGTAAAACCTTCATTCACCGAACCTCACATTATACACTCCTTGGTGATACCCTGTTTCAAAAAAACTTTGATGGAACTCTTTTGCGGTGTTTGAATTTTGATGAAGCACAAACATTTTTAGAGGAGGTACATCAAGGGATTTATGGGGCCAATTCTAGTGGTCTCACCTTGGCCAAGAAATTTCTATGCATTGGATACTATTGGACTACAATGGAACAAGATGCCTATCATTATGTGAAGAAGTGTGTGTCTTGTCAGTAACACAGTGATCTGATACATGCTCCCTCCCAATCCCTCCAACCCACCATCACCCCTTGGCATTTCTTCCGCCGGGAACTTGACCTCGTTGGCCACATTTTTCCAAATTCATCCAATGGCCACAAATACATCCTTGCTGCCATAGAATAGTTTACCAAATGGGTTGAGGATATTCCCCTTACATATACAACTGGAAAAGAGATCTCCAAGTTCATTTTCAATTACCTTATCCATCGTTATGACATCCTTAAGACATTATCACTAATAATGGAACCCCATTAAAAAACAAGGATGTCACAAAACTATGTAAGAAATTTGGCATTACCCAAAATTCCTCTTCCAAATAATTTTTGCAAGGTAATGACCAAGCAGAGGCTACTAATAAAACCATTTTGAAATTCCTTAAAAAGACAATCAACGAAGCTGGTCGTGATTGGTACCTCCACCTCAATCCCACCCTCTAGACCTATCAAACTTCCTTTTATACCCATACCAGAGCCACTCCATTCACCTTTGTTTATGGCATTGAGGCCATTCTTCCCATCGAAATTGAGCTCCCTTCCCTTAGAATCTCCATGAAGAATATGATGTCTGAAGAAGAATCCCAAGTTTCTCGCTTGCAAGAGTTTGAAATCCTCGATGAAAGATGCCTTAATTCCCTCAACCACCTCCACATGTATTAGAATCACCTCTTCTTGCAGTTCAATAAGAAGATCAAACTCTTCAGTTTGATGTGGGTGATCTTGTCCTAAAACACAATATGAAGAATCTATAGAACTGTGAAAAGAAAGGCAAGTTTGAGCCTAATTGGTTGGGGCCCTTTGTGGTTACAGCTAAATTTGGCTCTAGCGCTTATCAGATTGTGACACCAAAGGGAGTTCTTGTCCCTGGTCCTATGAATATTGTACATCTCAAATTATTCTATGTGTAGTTTGTTCGTAATTCTTTATACAATATAAAATTAGTGAAAAATCCAAAAAATAGAAAATTAGTGAAAAATAAAAAATAGAAAATTAGTGCTAAAAAAGCAAAAAGAGAAATAAAATCATCCATTTGTGAGAATCACTTTGGTGACGCAGTGGATAATTACCATGGTGAAAACCTATTTCAGGTGCCATGTGTAGCCATATCTACCATTTATTTATACCATCCTTTACCTTTCATCCAACCCCTTGTCCTAATAAATCTATTATACTACCCATATCTGTACAGGTAGTTTCACTCCATCTCCGCATCTGCAATAAAAATTTATTCCTGCATGATTGACCTTACCCCATCAATACTGAGCTTTTTCCCATACACAATGATCGTAAACATTCTCACAAATCAATTGACAGATTGAATTTCAAAGCTATTATTTCACTTACAATAAATTGCTAGCAAATTCCCGTTTCAATACTCAAGCAATCTTTGCCTGTCAGGGTGCATCCTTCTGGTGTCGGCTTATTGTTCCTCCATCACATAATCATGTTCATGGAAATAAATTTTGCACTAAATGATTGCTTGGTCATGATGCCTTTGTATTGATTTTTATTTTTGTATTCTAATATATCCTCCTCGTGATTGCCTCAATCCTTAATATCTTGGTTCTTCATGAATGGTGTCTATTGGAATGCATATCTTTGCGGTATGATCTATTTGTCATAGTTAAGTGCACTCTTGTTTGGTCTACAGTCATGGCTATGTATGCCTCATTGGGGGCAAAATTTATACACATACCACCAAATCCCTAAAAATATTTGGGTGTATTAAATCCTCCCATGAGTGACATGTCATTGGTTCCATCATGACTCAAAATATTACATCTGTGTCTTCAAAAAACTATTTGTCTAAGAGTCTCGTCCATGCAAAGGAACACTGTCACTTGTGTTTTATAACACATTGTGCATAACTCCTCTTGCAAAATCAAAATAGGGCATGCTCTCCAACATTAACACATCATAATCCCACAAAAATCATGTAGTTAGGTTGCATCTTAATTAGGTCATGATGGAGTTTTTTGGTTACTCTTGGCAAAGTTCCTGTTTATTCCCTCTGAAGCTAGCTATATGGTTCTCTTAGTTCTGGTTGGTATACACAAAAATAAATTGAGTCTTCATTTGGTTGCATTCATTAATTCATGATGAGTTTAAGTATTGACTTCAAATTCATCCTACCTATCTCGATGCATTGCATTATCTCATTATTCATTAATCATTAGTCATTATTTTACATTATTCATTAATCATTAGTCATTTCATTATATTCATTGTTACGTTGCATTGTGTTGTCTTCCTCATTTCATTAGGATTCATCATTTCATTAATCACTAATTATTTCATTAGATTCATTGTTACGTTGCATTGTGTTGTCTTCCTCATTTCATTAGGATTCATCATTTCATTCATCATTAGTCATTACATTTAGGTTCATTAATCATTCATCATTAATCATTACATTTAGGTTCATTGCTCATTAGGTCCATTATTACTTTGCATTCATCTTTTCACTAGGTTCGTTCATTACATTGCATTTATTATTATCTGATTATATCATACATCATCAATTCATTTTCATCCATTTATTCCACATTATATCCATCATATACATATTACATCCAAAATACAACATTGCATCCATGTGCATATAAAACATTAAAAACACTTAAAAATCCTATCCCGCATCACAAATACGTCAGTATCATCATATAGTCCATCCTGCATCACACATGTCAGTCATAAAATCATCACCATATGTATATAGAAATATCATACATCATACATCATAGGACCATCAATCAAAGTGTCTTTATATATCAGAAAAATGTCCAATAGAGTACATCAATGTAAAAAATACATGTACATGTATATCTCAAAATGTCACTATACATATAACTCAAGATCAAACATGTGTATCAACTACAAACTAAGCTAAATCATGTGGCTAGCCATGAGAATGGCCCAGCCCCACCTGTCCCATCCCCTCCTTTGTCTCGTGGTGGTCTCATCCCGATTGAGGCTTGTGAAGCTCCCCCACATGTGGTCTGTGATGAGAACCTTTTTGTATAGGCAAGATTTCTCTGGCCCTCTAGTACTACCTCATAGTACAGTCAATGATAGTACTCCATCTCCTGAACTACCCTAGTCTCTCATCTATGTGCGTAGAAAGCCTGCTTCACTACCTGCATCACTCCCATACCTGTCGTAGCCTGTACAATGATCTCTCACTGTCCCTTGTACTCCTCATCCCTACATTTGTAGGTATCCCTCTCTAGAGTCATACTCTACAGCTCCTGTCTCATAGCCTCTAACTACTGCTGCAGCTACTCTAATCGCTGATCCTCAACCACGACCCTTGTATGGGTCTCAATCATCATAAACTCACCCCTATCTAGCCAAGCCTATAATATGTCTAGTGTACTATGCACACTGTCTGCTTGTGTAGTCTCACCAGCCAATAATCCATGAACCCTTGTCAGCTCTATCTATATACTACTCTCTGATGCTTGTGTTGTAACTAGTAAGCCATGTACCAGGACTAACTCCATTTGCACACTGGTATCTGATACTTGTAATGTGGCTACTAGCCCCTGTAACCGTGCTACCTCTGTCTGTAGGCTTGTCCGCTTTGCAACAATAGTATCATGGGTGGCTTGTAAAAAATAGCCTACTAGTGGCCCTTGTACCTATGGACCTGGACCTTGTGGTGGCCCCTGTACACGTGGCCCCTGTCCCTATGATACTAGCGAAGCCCTACCTGTAAGGAATTTGTACCTACCCCTGCCTCCTCTGAGCTGCCACTCATGGCTTCCCTCTCCCTAGTCCTCCTCCCTCCTCATCCCCATCATCATCATCACCATCAACCCCATCACCATCCTTCCCTCCTATGGGCTTCTCTCCTGCATGTATGACCCCTATGATCGTCAACTTCACTAGCCTATGTGTGTCCCACCACTGTGCATATGCTAGGGTCACACCTACATATGCTACCCCATCATGTTGCTGCTGCCATGGCAGTGGTACCATCCCCATCCATGAAGCTCGGGCTCCCCTAACATCTACCCCTATTCCCCAGAGGCTGCCTACCTGTTGTATGACCAGTGGATGTGGAAATCCATCTAGCATTGTATCCTGTAGATGACCAAACTGCCTTTGTACTTGAGAGGGCATGTATCAAGCGATCATGTAGGCTATCCTATCGATCATCCATCAGTATGTCTAGACATAAGGGTCCAGCCACCTATCCTTTACATAGTCTTTCTGCTATGGGATCTGGTAACCCGAAGCCTCATACCCTGCATATGGTGTCCAAAACAATACCACCATCTCATATAGAATTTGTCTCTAGTATCCTACCAAGTCTGTTGACTCATATCTGATCGATGGCCTATATCTGTATGCATAGGGCTCATAGGCCACCCGTGTCTCATGACTCCAGATGGGGCATATCACTGCGATATGCTCCCAGGCCCAAACTAATAGGAGTGTCACTCCTGCTCCCAGTGTTCTGCCTCTACAGTAGGCACACATATGTAGATCATAGTACAGTTGACCAAGGATGGTGTATCCCCAACAATACTGCTCCCCCTCATCCTCTAGCATCGCACATAAAACACATGACTACCCCAATGGAAATCCATGCCCTGGATGGTCGGGCATCATGTGCCCTCCAATCAAACCTGCTAAATAAAGCGCCAATCGGTGCAATCATGGTTGCACTGTCATAGTGGCCCTCCAATATAACCACTATCTATAAGTGGGAATCTAGTCCTAGGGTAGCCTGAATGCTGCCTCAAAGTACTACTCTGACCCCTCCTGCACGTACTTTGAAATCACCCCCTGAATGGGAATGTGGTATATCTGCCGTACATCTAGCAATATAATAGTGGCTTCCTCTGTCAGGAAGTGGAAACTAGAGGTGGGGTTGTGCCACCTATCAATCAGTGTGGTCATGAGTGCATTATGCACTCTCAATTGCAACCATAGATGTACATGCTCTAGGCCACATAAAGTGACCCGTCCCCACTCTATGACTGTCAACCAATCCCTCAGTGCCATGGTCTCAGGCTAGCACTCTCGTGATTGGAATGGTCTCACGTCCTCCTGCCCACACACTCACTCATATCAGTCATTCTATTTCTTGTCTAGGGCACCTTGTCCCCCCTAATCTTTTCTTCTATTTTCTCCCCTTAGTCTTTCTTTAGGTTTTTTGGGTCAATCGGTGTTGACATCCATTGACCCGTGAAGATGACAATTGGATCATACGTCGATCAATGGAGATGATGGTTCATAACCACCACCTCCTGTATCTACCGGTCTACACAGATGACTGTTTAGCATAGTCGTATGTGGCTTCTTCCATCATCTTTGTAGACTGTACTAACGATGATCAGTCAATCATCGTCTGCGGAGACGATGATTGGTCGATCGCCATCTACAAAGATGATAATCAGTTGATCATCATCTGCACAGAAGATGATCCATCAATCATTATCTCCACCCTAATAACCTTTTGGTCCTTTTTTGGATGCCATAAATTTTCTTAAAAACAAAAATTAAATCATAAATGTACTAAGGGTGTCAAACTGACCATGGGTCTACGTCCGTCGGCTACTAGTAGGTCCAAACGCACTCACCAAGCTATGTATGGGCACACGGGTCTGTCATCCCTCTCTCGCTTTGCTCTTCTTTTTGTTCTTCATGAATAAAAATGACCTCTCTTAGGGCCCCTGTGGACTATATCTAGGTCCCTAGGGGCCCGTTTTACATTTTGGACCCTATTTTTCCTGCGATTTTTTCCTCCTCTCATAAGTCATGCATTTGTCCATTTTTCTCCCTCTTTCTTACCCTCTTTTTGAGAAAATTTAATTTAATTTTTTTATTTTTCTATTATTTTCTTGAGGGGGCACGCTCCTTCACCAATCATCGCCATAGGACTTTCTGTTCTCTTTGGGGCATCTTGTTTTTCTTTTTCTTTGAAGCGATGCCATTTTCAACATTGCATCAAAGAGGAGCAAAATGTAGACTCTTAAAATCATCCTTCACAACATTATAATTAATTTTAATTAATTTAATTTTCTCTTCCCCTTATTTAATTAGATTTATTTAATTAAATTAAGGTCATTTTCCTAAATTATTTAAATTTTATTTAAATAATTATCCCCTAAGTGTATTAAATTTAATTTAATACCTTCCCACATTTTATTCCCCTTTAAATAAATTTATAATTTATTTATTCCTCCACATGCCTTAATTCTTCTAAACCATGATTAATCTAAATCTAATTTAGATTAATTTAAAATCTAAACCTAGATCCTACTCTACTTCACATCACTCTCTCCAAATAAGCCTAGTCACTAATTAACTAAGGTTAATTAGACTAATTTTAAGATTACTACAGTCATTAGTCCTAATTATTTGCTCACACGTGTGAGCAAATTTCAAAAAATTAACTTTTTAAGTAATACTAATTTGGTGCCAACAAGGTTTCTTACAACATTTATGACACTTTCTTACACTTTCAAAAAGTGTTTCATTGGACAAAAACCCTTATACCTCTTACACATCTATGACAAGATCTCTTACATGTGTAGTTCAAGTACAAATTGACCCATCATATCACAAGTTACTCACACATGTGTGAGAAAACTTGGCCTCTTGCATGGCTTATGTGTCCCTCGTGTGGAACCTATGTGGATGCCACATGTGCTCCACCTCACCCAAGCCCTCTAAAATCCTATAAATAGGAGCCTTGCCAAGAGCAATTCACCTATAATCTTTATGCATTGTTATCATGTTAGTATTGCTCTAGAATTGCATTTTCATGTTTTTCATATTTAGTTCATTATTGAATCTATAAATCATATGCTAGGTTAATGGTGAATGAATCTTAGATTCATTTGATCTTGCATAATCATTCTAGTTTAGTCTTGCATTCTTCATCTTCATTATTTGGTGAAGGCTTGAGACAAGTTCCTCATACTTGTTCTTGAGCTCTTTATCACATCCATTAGTTTGCATTGTAGGATTCACTCCATAACAAGCAATCTATCATAGTGGGATATTGCATTGTGTTGGGAGAGAACACCCACAACCCTCTCTCCCTCTCTAAGAGAAAATAAACAAGCCTTGGGTGCCCTTGTTTGGCTCATCAGAGGTTATGATAAAAGCTTCTTGTTTTAAAATATATTTTTGACATGTTAGCATAGATTATATGATTTATATCTCTAATGTTTGTATGTCTGAGCGTGCTCCCAATAGGTAGGTTTTTAGCATATACAATCCCTAAAAAATAGGGTGAAAACTCAAAGAAACTGAGATGCAACTATATGTAAGTCTCTGTCAACTGATATAGAACTGATGTGGCACTAGAAACTCAACTAAACTACCCAAAAATGACCCATATATCTCCAAAAAGTATGCAAACACTATGGTTGAATGTGAAAAGAAAACCTCAAAAATAAGGCTGGAACTAGAAAATGCATGGTGCCCACTGCCTAAAAAGTTACCTCAAGACCTCACTGCTCCATCATAGTGCTCTAAACTATAGTTGAACTTCACATGCACTGCTGGGAAGATGAAAATTCCCCCTCGACTATAAGTAGAACTCAAAGTCTTAAAATATCAATTTATCATCATATCTTTCTATTTGAGAATAAATATGTTGTGGGTCCACAACACACACCCCATTTTGGTCCTTTGACCATGCCCCCCTACTTTTTGGCTTTTTGGTTTGCCCCTCTTCCTATTCCTTGAACTGGGTTTGGAGGGGACTTTTGAGAGAACAAAGGTGCTTTTCGGTCCTTTTGCATTTTGGAGGACCTTAGGTCGTTTGAAACACTAAAAATGCCAAAGGGCCGAGCCCAACCCTTTCGGTGTTTCGACCTCCAAAACATCAAAAAGGACAAAGGGCCAAGCCCACACCTTTCAGTGTTTTAGCCTCCAAAATAATGAAAGGGGAGGAGGCCACCCGACTTTGGCATTTTAGCCTCTGAAACCCCAAAGTCAGGTGACATCACCTGCGGGTTATATAAGTGGCCCAAGTCACTTTGTTCCTCACTTGTGTTTTTTCTCTTCTGCATTTTTTTAGATTTCTTCACACAGGCTTTGTTCTTCTTCCTCGCTATTCATTTCCAGTTTCCTCTCCTTGCACTCAGCGGCTTTTGTCTTCACCTTTTTTTGCGCCTTGTAGGTAGGGCCTTGTCATTTTCTTTCTTTTGTCTTTTTGGGTTTGTGGTTTTTGGTTTTTAGGTTTGCTTAGGGTTTTTTTTGTCTTTGGTTGTGTCGAATTGTGCTTCTTCCTAGGTCTCTAGGGTTCGCACCCTTGGACCTCTAGTTGGGTAGCTCTCCCTCATCTTAGTCATTTTATTTATATTTTTTTAGGTTTAGGGTTTTTGCGTCGCGACCTAGTTGTAGTTTTTTGGCCTCCAAAAGGCCAAAAATAGCCCCCTCAAAGAAGATTTTTACCAAGTGCAGTTTCACACTTTTGATCTTTTCAGCATTTCGAACATCCAAAAACACTGAAATGCCAAAAAACCCAAAGACAAGGTCACCACCCCTGGAGGTTTTGGTCTTTCAGAAATCGAAACCTTCTTTGGACTTTTGCACACCAAAAGGCCAAAAGTATTTCATCAGCCCCCTGGAGTCTCTTTGAGATTTTAGCCTTTCACACCCTGACCTTTTGTTCAGAGTCTGAAAGCCTAAAAGTCTGAAAAGAGCCAAAATTTCATTCTTGGGTACTTAGGAGCCATTTGCTTCTGGTTTTCCTAGTTAGAGTTGTGTTTCTTTCCTTCTTTAGTAATTTTATTTCAAGTAAAGACACTAATACTTGCATGTTTCCTCATAGGAATGCTTGAGAAGCAGACAACATCTGCAATGAAGTACTTGTTCAAGGGGAATCATCCCCCTTCAAAGATCAGGAATTAACACTTGGAAATCACCAATATAGACATCAAGCATGTGAATTGGGATGAATTCCTAATAAGGTGTTCTCAACCAACAGGAAGGATAGAAGACTGCACCTCCTTGGTCTTATCAGGCCTGGTCAATGTAGCAACACACCTGGTATCGGTCATGTCCTCTGAACTCATCATGACATTGGCCAACTAGTGCGCTTCCAAATTCTAGTCAAGATAGATGAAGGCATAGAGCTAGACAACTTTGGCACCTGGATTAAGAGCATAGCCAAAAAAATAAGGTTTGCAAAAAGTGCCTACACTGCATACAATGAAAGCATAAGGAAATTATGGAATGGGTAGAAGAAATAGAGAACTTCTTCATAGGTATCGACTTAGAGCTATAATGAGATCAAAATAAACAAATTCTACGCCCAGCCAAAGAGGTGATACAAAAATTGAAAGATGTTATGGCAGGAGTTAGCACCAAAGAAGGTCTACACCAACTTTTCTATTCAAAGGAAGATATGCAAAGGATGTGCGAGCATGAAGAAGAGATCAAGTTCTTTGCTTTTGAATTGACCATTCATAGAGAGAAGCAAGAACGATGCATTTTCAAAGTGAAAAGGAAAGAAGTGAACTATGAAGAAGTGTAGGAAAGAGTACAGAGGTTGCGATCTGACCATCCGAAAGTGTTCCCAAAATGATTTCTCAAACCCATACTTAGTCATTTTTTTCCAAGGCTATTTTTTCGGCATTTTGGCCTTCGAAAGTTAGAGGTCGTGGGTCCCAAGTTTTGATTCAACACTTAGTCAATTTTTCACTTGGAAAATTTTGATGTAGTGGTCGGGGTTCAAATTTTGGGCCATTCTAGCGTGATCAGTTTTTTGCATGAAAATAGAACTTTAGATCAGATGGATGCATAACTGGAGTTTGTTTTGCAATGATTAAGGGTCTTTTATTAGTTCCCACCTTGAAGAGAACCCTAGGTGAATATTCCAAGGGAGAACTCAGAGATCAAGAAGAAGACTCTAGTTACACACAAGGGAACTCCAACTCCTCTCTTTCTTAATGAGTTTGACCCTATTTTCATTGGCAAGTTGATTGTAAATAGATCAAGGATCCATGAAAGTATTTTAGTATCAGTTTAGCAATAGTTTCTTTTAGATATCTTTAGTTTTAATTTGTTTTCATTGTTTTTAGAGCCTCTGATGCCCTAGTTTTAGGTTTTAGAGTTTGTAGATCAGAACTCTATATACTGTAATCAAAACAATGTATTATGGGCAAATTCTTGATGCAATAAAGATCTACAATTGGTTCTTCATTCATGGTGTGATATTTTTTTCCATCTATGTGAAATTGATGAATGTGTGTTTGCTTATTCATTCTTTTCAAAGAGCCAACTATTTTATTGTTTCTCGAATCTACGATTCTTTAAATTAGAATTTGCTATTGTTTATCTAACTTGCTGTGACAAATGTATGAGAAAGATCAACTTTTGGGCTCAACAATAAATCCATCTCATGTGTGTACACATTTTAGTGACTTCACAATTTGATAAATTTTAAAAATCTTGCATGAGTAAATACATTTTCTCTCTAAACAATTGCATCTGTCTAGTATATAATTGTGGCGTGGTCTGATTTATATCTAGCAGGTTTGTTATAAATATCTCCATCATTCAAATTAGCAAGGAAGGATCAACAATGGTTTATGTCCGTTAGGATTTCATTTTCAGAAATTTGCTTCATCCTTGTTACCCCACTCTTTTAAATTTCTATCATAAATTTGAAAGCAATCAGAACCATCTTTAGTTTTAAACACCAATTTGCATCATTAGTAAATTACAATATTTGATAAATCGGAAAATACCAAAAAAGTACTAAATTTTTTTTAGTTTGACATCTTGAAAGTACCAGCAAAGGCCTCATGAACATTCACATTTATCTTCAACTGAGTTACCAAGCAGGTTGTACCACAACCTCGGAGAACCTTGGGAATAACTTCATTATTCTTTTAAGAGAGGAAATTGAATCTCAAGATCCTAGCAATTGACTTGTGTAAAAACAATGCTCAACAAAATAATTAACAACTTCATGTTTTATAACTCAACACTAGTCGTTATTATCTACAATAAATATCTTGCAAAGATACAATGATTTTTATTTAACTACATCTAATATATCCAATATTTAATTGATAGTAGATATTAATACTAAATAAATATTAAATATATTATATTTGAGAAGATGCCATTAAATAATAATATATATTATTGTGTATAAGGAAATTTTCAACTTGTTGGGACCAAACTCAAACATGAGAAGTTAGCGGGTTAGCACATATAATTCATGAAATAAGTAAGAAACCAACAAGACATCATCATAACATCAGATTGAGCTAAAATAAGCTATTGCACCCTATACTACTTGTTTGATTTTATCTTTTAGATTTATTGTGAATGTGCTCTCTCAAACACAAACGAAATGGATCCCCAATGAAATGCAACTATGGATGCAAGATTGGAAACAAAGAAGAGTTTCAAGAGCTAGTATGAAGAACTAGTCTCAAATCCTTCTCAAAGATGATGCCTTAAACTATGGAAATGATATACAACATGCAAGATAAAAACTATGATTCATTAACCATTAGCCTAGCATGTAATTTCTAAATGATTTAAGCATAAAAGGCATGAAACTAGCAATGAAATTCTAAAACTAAAATAGCATAATAACAATGTAAGAATGAGAGATGCAAATACAAGAGGGGAAGGCCTCTATTTAGAGATTTTTGGAAGATAGTAGAAGGGCTTGGATGAGGTGGCACCTATGTGGCATCCACATAGGAGCCACATAAGGGACACATAGGCCTGGAAGGGATGGCTATTTTAGAGTCAAAAATAGCATTAATTGTTTGAGTGGCTCAAGATATTCAAGTGGGGGACAAATTTGTAAGAGTATTTAAGAGGAATGGGTGGCCATTTTGGAGAGAATTTTCACACATGTGTGAGCATTCCATTAGCATTAAAAGGGTTAGGAATCACCCTTTTAAGTAGGATTGGAGGGTGATTATGTGGGGAAGTATGCTTAGGAAGTGAGGTGATGGGTGTAGAGTAGGAATAGGGTAGGCCTCTAGATTAGATTAATAGGTCTCTAGGTAGGGTTTAGATTATAATTCAAATTAGTTTTGAATAAATCCTAGCTTAGAAGAATTAGGGATATGGAGGATTTTTCAATAAATATGAATTTATTAAAAATGGGGATTTTGTGAGGCAAATGTATTTAAATAAAATACATTAGGATAGTATTTAAATTATTGATAAATACTAGCAATGAAACTATTTAATTAATTAAATTAAATAGTTAGATGAATAAAAGGGATATTAATATTAATATTTTTGGACATCTACATTTTGCCCCTCTTTGACATGGCATCGCAAGTGATGTCGCGTCAAAGACAAGAAAATAAGTTGCCCGAGAGGAAGAGGGTTTCTAGGAGTCATGTCGAAGCAACAACGATATAGGGTTGTGCCCCCTTGAGAAAAGAACACAACAAAAACAATGTTGTGGGATTTTCTCGAAAAAGGACGCAACAAGGAGGAAGGGAGAGGAGGTGATAAATAGAAGCCTTCTGAAATGCAAGCATAAATATAACTAAGAATGCAAATGCAATGATGAAATTAAATGCAACAATGAGCCTTGGGGATCCATTTGTGTAAAAAATATGGAGAGCACATCCGATTTTGATATTGAAAAAGGAGGTATGCATTAGGTGTTAGAAAACACAGATGACAAGATTCTTTTGCGTGGAGTAGACACGCAAAAACAAAGCACACTACAAAAGATGCATGTATCAGTAGCCACCAGTCACAACACACCAAGATATAGCAGATCGAGGTAGTGGTGAGGAGGTTGAAACTGACACAAAAAGATAAAATCAATAAAGAAGGCCTCATGACCAAGTAGTCATTCAGTCCAAAGTTCTTGCCATGAATAGGATTTGATGGGATGAAGGATTTGATAAGCCAACACTGGAAGGATATATCCTGACAATCAATGATTGGATTTAATGCGATTAAAAGATATTTGCTGACAAAAGCTATGAATAGAATGAGGAGCAAGGATAGTTGGTCACAAAATTGATTTGGTGAAAAACATGATCGCAATCACAGTAGTCAAAATGTCACTAAAATTGAAAAACTGAGCATTATGGAAGGAAGGAAAGGTTTATTACAATATTTTGGAGAAAATTTGATTTTTTAGGAATTTTTGCGATTTTTGAATTTTTTTTGGAATTTTCTGCGCATTTAGACTATACAACGGGATTAATAATACAATAATGTACAGGTGGGGGAAGGAAATGGAGTGGAAAGAATTTCGGGGAAATGGGGGGCTATAAGAGGGGCTGGAGGGCTAAAAGAAGGTCATTTGTGAATAGTGATTAGATGAGAAAACATCTCTGGAGAGAAAACATGGTGGACAAGAGGCTGAAGGGGCAGTTGGGAGAGCGCGTGTGAACCCATGGGAAACCTGTGGAGCGGCCAGTACTGGTGAGTAACTCAACCGAGACCTTGATTTTACTATTTTATAAGTTTTTAACACTTTCAGGTTGGGTTAGGAGGTCATAAATGTAGGTTAGAAGCTTGGCAGACTAGAAACACCAATTCTTGAATCCACATCTGCGAAGACGTTGATCCCCGGATCGACGTCTTTGCAGACACTGATCCTCGAACCCCCATCTTTGAGGATGTTGGTTCTGAACTGGCATCTTTGAAGACACCATACCTAGATCTGTGTCTTTGAAGATGGGGGTCTGGGTAAAAAATGCTGGGAGACGTCGGTTGAAGAACCAGTGTCTCTGCCTGTACCGACGTCTGTGCCAAAAAGGGAAAATGCCTAGGGGAGGGAAAAGGAAGGACCTGGTGGGGGCCGGGGATGGGTCAGGAATAGACCTAGGGACATGATGCCCCATTCTGGGGGGTTAGGCGAGAATGTGAGAAGAAAGACATCATTTACATGGTGGTGTTGGATTTTGTAGGAGCAGTTTCCACCACTGGGATCTCGGGAGCACTGGCCATCGATGATGAAGTTGGAGGGCCAGCTGACGGATGTGGATTGGGGGATACTAGCAGCTATGGGACTAGATTATGTTCCCCCTTGATGGCCTAGGCTACGAGTGCATAATGGGATGATGACTGGATTGATCAAGCGGTGGCACAGTGATACCACTACATTTCATCTACCTACTAGAGAGGCGAAAATTACTTTGGAGGACATGTGGAGGATCCTACGAATATCACTCCTTGAAGGACCAATCCTGCAGTATAGACTAGAGGATAGAGAGAACTATATGGAGATAGCTTTCAGGAGGCCCCTAAGGAGGATACCTAGATGCAGGAAATGGATGCCCTGGTAGCCAACGGTTGACAGGAGGCTGAGGAGGATAGCACTATTTTTGGCTGGATTGATTGATGGGAGGATGCTGACAGAATTTGCCGGTCATGGGTTTGGGATGGGATGGTAGAGGGTACTAGCAAGGATGCTCAAGAAGGGGATGACCTATTGCTAGGGATACGTTGTCTTGGAACAGCTGTATCATGATTTACACATGGCTGTGTACCATGGGGTACACAACATGGGGATAGGGGTTACACTACTACTAGTGTGGGCGTGGGAGCACATTATTGTGTTCCAACCGATGAGAGTACAAGAGGCTCGGAAGCTAGGAGAGCCCTATGCATGAAGATACAGGCTACCACTGAGATATACCTCTATGGGCCAGATAGGATATTGGCAACGATTGCTATATGAGATCCAGGTTTTTTGTTGGACACCATATAGGCTATGTGAGCCCTGGGGAGCAATGGACTGGTAGGTAGGAGAAAAGGATAGTTTTGAGAATTTCATATACCTCTCATATGTTTAGACATATTGCTTTCAACTAGGGAGGACCATCCACTAGGTAGAGCAGTACAGGCCACCCTGAGTCATGAGGCAGTTCAGATTGCAGTAGGGGGTGGTGGCAGAGGATGGATTACATCCTCATGTCACCAGGGAGGTTGGAGTTTGGGGTAGGTACACTAATGCACTGACAGTGAGGGTGGCATGGAGGACTATGGAACGGGTAGACTATGGGGCTAGGCCAGACATAGTGGATGTTGGGATGATAGAAAAGTATGTGGCTTGGTGGGCCGCACACACACCTTTACAAATGATAGATACGGTGCAGGTGGCTTCTCATGAGTAGCTTATAGGTCACATGGAGGTTAATGATGGGACAATAGTTGGAGATGCTCTAGAGACCTCAACAACAAGATAGAGGAGGCCTGAGCAGAGATGAGTCTAGCCATGGACGGAGGTATAGGAGGAGGGTGGATAGGATGAGGGGCCACAAGGGCCACCGCGAGATGGACAAGATCAGACACCTCAGGTGTCTATATAGGGATAGGTTTAGGCACCTCAAGTGTTGACATAGGGATAGGTACCATAGGGGCCACAAGAGCCACCAATAGGATATGTGTCATAGGAGACACACGATACCATCATCGCAGAGTGAGACAACTTGCAGACTTAGCGTGCGAGGTTACATGGACTGCTGGGGATGACACAGGTATCAGAGGCTAGTCTGTGGATAGAGATGACCTAGATACAGGGCTTTCTAGCTATAGAGATAGCATGGGAAGACAGGGCCAAGGGTACACTTGACACCCTACAGGGCAGAGTAGACTCAGGTGAGTTTGCCATGGTGGAATTTACACAGGATGCTACTGGGCTATAGACAGAGATTGGGACATTGACAGGTCAGTTGGGTACCCTCATTGAGCAGATGGAGCAGGCTACCGAGTAGATTAGAGCATTGACCTCTAAGAGGGATGCAACACAAAGGTAGGCCGAGACATATAGGATAGAGCGAGACATCGCTCGACAGGAAGCTAGTGCAGGTGGGGCGAGTCAGGTGGTGGCTGAGGCCTTTGTAGCTCATAGAGATGCAGCTAGGGCAGGCAGGGAGGAAGCCCACTATCAGGCACTGTATCATAACTTCGTAACCGAGGGTCAGAGGTAGACATTTACAGAGAGGTCTTGGTCATAGAGCATAGGTCGGGTGTCTGTGTCTCAGGGATCAGTTGGGATGCCACCACGTGCATCACTAGGATAGGGAGGGGGATCATTATAGCTAACAACATGAGCTGATCAGAGGATTTTTTGACACACATTTTTGTATATATATATATATATACTAGCATGTAGGTGCTTTGTGATGTATTTATTGATGACAAACATTGTACTTATGATTTTATATATGATGATCGATTGACAATTCTATGAATCTATGTGATTCTTATCGACTGATCTATATGATGTTATGATGCATATGTTTATATGAGTACTGACATTGATGCCTGCAGGATGTGATATTTTATGGTAATGTATGTATAGGATGAGATGTTTAGATACATGTATCTAGATGTATGTTTATGTGTTTAACGTATATTGTAGCAGTTTTGATGAGATGTAATGGATGGATTTAATATGTTTGTGAATGTTTTATGATGCAATGTATGTAAATGCAATGATCCTAATGTAAATGCAGGGATGATATGAAAATTTAGGTATGCAGCGGATGCAATGGGACTCATTTTTTTGGTGTGTGTCACATTCAACTGATGAACCAAACAAGCAGACTATAAAAGACTAGGCAAGGAAGGTTAGCATGATGATGGATCAGAGTGTTAGTGTGATGGCAAGGAGACTAGACATGACACAAATATACAAGGATAAAACTAAGTGATTAATTACAAGTGAGCATGTACAAAGATTGCTGACGAGACTTGATTGGATCTTGCTATTTGATGTATGCGATAGTGTTGGAACACCCAGGGAATACGGGAAATGCTGAGGTTTATGGGGATGTGATGATGGAGATGGAGGGGAGTAAGATTTTGATAGATAAAGGAATGCTCCATTATGCATGATGCCTATTGCCAGGGTTTTCACCACCCATACTTGTCCAAGGCACCTGATTGCCAAGTTTTCACCATTGGACTAAATTTTTCTCTTTACTCTTCTTTTTTATTTTGATTTTTGTGATATTTTTGATGTTGTCCAAGCACCTATTTTCCAGTTTTTCACCGGGACAACCATTTTTTTCAGCTTCTTTTTCTACTTTTTTGAGATTTTTTCAGGACCGTTTTACATTATTTTTGTACTTTTTTCAAGACTTTTTATACCTTTTATGGATTTTTTTAGATAACTGGAATGAATACCCAGTAGTCAGGCATAGAAGTGCCTGAGATGAATGATGTTGATAGGATCATTCAAGGGTTCTCCCTTAGGAGTGGAGAGTTGATATACCCCAGAACCAAAGCATGTAGTGATAATGTATGTGCCTTGCTAGGTAACCTTGAACTTACCTTTCTTTTCTCGATTAGTACCCACTTTCTGATTTTATTTTAGCACAAAGTCCCCTACCTACAACTGGCATGGGTGGTCTTTCTTGTTATAGTTCCACTTGAGTCTATTTTGATAGATAATCAGGTGATCATAGGCTTGCTGGGACTTTTCATCTAGTAGATCAAGCTGTGTGAGTCTTGCTACTCGATAATCTTCATCATCGATCATGGCTCTCAGTGATACTCAGAGGGATGGTAGTTTGACCTCAATTGGTAAGACAACTTCAACACCATAGACTAGGGAATATGGAGTAGTACCTGTAGTACGGTAGGAAGTGCGATATGTCGAGAGGGTGGGGTTGATTTGGAGATGCCAGTCATGACCAGTATCCTTGACAACTTTCTTGAGGATTTTGAGAAGGGTCTTATTAGTTGCCTCATGTTGGCCGTTAACTTGAGGAGAATATGGACTAGAGAAACAGTGATGGATATGGAGGTGAGAAAACAGGTCACTCATGTGTTGATTTTCAAATGGTGTTCCATGATTCATGAAGATAGTGGAGGGTATGCCAAAATGATAAATGATGTGGTAGAGGATGAATTTTGATATCTAGACACCCATAGTAAGGGTGAGCAGAATGGATTCAACCCACTTTGTAAAGTATTCCATTGTTGTTATTATGTATTTGTGGCCTTTAGAAGAGAGGGGAGTGATCTTATGAACAAGGTCAAAACCCCAACAAGAAAAAGGCCAAGGAGGTGCAATAGGCTGAAGGTCCTGTGTAGGAGCATGGATCAAATTGACATGTTTTTGACAAGGTAAGCACTTCTTGAAGAACTCACAAGAATCATGTTCCATTGTAGGCCAATAATATCCTGTCCGTAAAAGTTTCTTGGCTAGGACTATGCCACTCATATGGGCACCACATATTCCAGCATGTACTTCTTGTAAAGCCTGGGCGGCCTCATTTTCATCTAAACATCTAGAGAGAACATTGTGATAGCCTCGACAATAAAGGGTGTTGGCTACAAGGGTGTAGTGGGAAGCTCTACGAATAAAGTTTTGGCATTGGGTTGTGGTGAGATGAGGGGATATAATACCATTTTTTAGATAAGCCTAGATATCGTGGTACCACAGGGACTGGGGACCAACCAAGACATATACGCGATTCAATTCATCATTCTCATAAGCGGGAGCATGAAGTTTCTCAACTAAGAATTCATACTACATAGACTCATGAGGAATATCTAAGAGGGATCTGATTATGGCCATTGCATTAGCAAACTTGTTCTACAAGCGTGGTACTTGTGTTATCTGCAAGTGGAGGAAATGCTCTTTCATCTTGTCAACCATCTCTTTGTACAACATCAGTTTTTCATCTTTGGTTTGATACTCATTTAGGACTTGTTTGATGATGAGTTATGAATCACCAAAGACATGTATATCTATGATGTTCCATTCTATAGCCACGCAGAGTCCTGCGACTAGTTCCTCATATTCTACAATGTTGTTCATGTAGGGAAATCCCAATTTGAATGACATAGGGATGTAGTCACCTTGTGGTGTGACAAAAAGAATTCCTGCCCCTGCACCATGGGCTGTGTGGGATCCATCAAAGTAAAGTTTCCAAGAGGGTTTCTCTTCTATCATGTAAAAATGCTCATTTGGAAATTTTGTGATTAGAGGATATGCATCCACTGATGGTGCTTCTGCTAGTTGATTTGCAATGGCTTGTCCCTTAATGACTTTTCTATCGACATATTGAATATCGAACTCGCTTAGAAGCATAACCCATTTTTCCATTCGACTTGTGAGAGTAGTCTTAGAGACTAGGTACTTGAGAGGGTCCACTTTTGAAATGAGTTTGGTTGTATGACTAAGGATGTAGTGGCAAAGTTTTTGAGTGGAAAAAACCACTATCAAACATGCCTTTTCCATAGGAGAATAATTGAGCTCATAACCCACTAAGGTCTGACTGATATAATAAATGGATCTTTCTTTGCTGTCATACTCTAACTAAGTAAGGAGTGTCCCTAGTGCTATTGTAGTAGCAGAAATATACAGGATGAGCGGTTGGCTAGGCACAGGTGGTACCAAGATGGGTGGATTAGCCAAGTATTCTTTGATCTTTTTAAAAAATTTCTAACACTAAGGATCCCATTTGAAAGTGTTATCTTTTCACAGGAGATGAGTAAATGGTTGGAACATGTCTACTAACTGAGAGATAAAACGATGCACAAATTGTAACTTTCCTTGTAGGCTGCACAGTTGCCAAAGTGTTTTTGGTGGAGGCATTTCTATGATAGATTGTACCTTTTTTGGATCTATTTCAATGCCTCTTCTGGATACAATGAATCCAAGGAGCTTTCCTGACGTGACCCTGAAGACACACTTCTTAGGGTATAACATTAGGCTGTAGTGTCCAATCCTATCAAAGACGCATTCAAGAACATCTAGGTGATCTTCCCTTTTAACTAATTTAGCAAAGATATCATCTACATAGTCTTCAAGGATCTTGTGAATCATGTCATGGAAGATGACTATCATGGCCCTTTGATAGGTTGCCCCAGTGTTCTTCAAACCAAATGGCATCATATTATAGCAGAAGGTGCCCCAGGGGGTTGTGAATGTTGTCTTGTGCTGATCTTCTTTTGCAATATGAATCTGATTATATCCTGAAAAGCCATCCATGAGTGACAACATTTCATGTCCTGCTATTAGGTCCACTATTATGTCTATGTTTGGCAATGGGAAATCTTCCTTGGGACATGCCTTGTTGAGAGCTCAGAAGTTTGTACATATCCTGATTGATTTATCAGGTTTATATACCGACATCATATTGGAGATCCATTCTAAGTAG
Organism: Thuja plicata; assembly: GCA_018584345.1. Classification (NCBI taxonomy): domain Eukaryota; kingdom Viridiplantae; phylum Streptophyta; class Pinopsida; order Cupressales; family Cupressaceae; genus Thuja; species Thuja plicata. Next base: position 6,106,038 of record MU227658.1, read on the forward strand.
TCAATGGCGCAAATGATTTTGGCTTGGAGTAGCTTCTCTAGTTCTGCTTTGACGAGTAGTGCTACCTTAGGGTGCATCTTTCAGAGCTTTTGTTTGATAGGTTTGATGTTTGGGTCCACTGCTAGATGGTGAACCACCAAATTAGGGTCTAATCCTGACATGTGGGTATAAGACCATGCAAATTTTTCTATGGATTCTTGTAAGAGAGCAAAGAGAGTTGTTTCTTCTGCTTCTGTCATGGATTAGAGGAAGAGGAGAATCTTCATCCTCTGGTTCCTCAGGGAGGTTTTTGCCAGTAGACACGCCCTTTGTTTTTACTTTTTTGCAATTAGATAGCACCCCAGAGGGGTTTTCGCTAGGGGATCGATTTTTCCCCTTTTTAGTTTTGTTTTCTACTTCATTTTTGTGATTGAAGTCCTCCTCTTCCCCAAAGTATGCCTTTGGATCCATTTTGTAGACATGTGTTGAATTGTGCCCCCAGTCATTACTCTGTTTTATTACTCCTATGAATTTTAGGAGCATGTCCTCACTTTGGAACTTGTCAACATGTACGACACTTAGTTAGTCCTAGTCTATGAGTTCGGAATGTAGGAGGGAAAGGTTAATAAAATTAATGGAGAGTTGACGAAGGACAAAATTTCCTAGGAAGGTGTCATCATCGAAATCGTTGTAGGCTTTCACAATTTTATCTTCAGGGACATCTTTGAATTCAACAAATTGGCCCAGGGGTCTACAATGGGTTTAACTGTTGTCATTAGTGCCCCAGTCATGGTAGAATCCATACCAAGGCCTAATTTCTTTTCTCATTTGGTGGGTACAATAGGGTCTTTCATTCTTTTCTCCTCAATACCCAAGCCACCGCCTTTATAGTTCTATTTTTTTGTAACCATGTTGTGAGTTGAAGGGTGTTTTTCTTTGAAATAATTGAGAAAACTGGTGTCTAGGGGTGACAGATCTTTATAAAGCCACCGATTGATGTATGGTGCCATATCTTGGCTACTCAAAATTCCATTTGAGATAAAAGTAGTAGGGCCCAATTGTTTTGTCTATGGATTGCTCTGGTCTATTATGTTCTTGTCTAGTCTCCCTTGAGTGTGTGGATCAATTGGCAATGCTCCAATTGTGAAGGCATCAGATAGGTTGTACTCGCCACAACCCTGGTTGTTGATCTTGACTGTGGAAATGGTGGAGGAGAGGATTGTTTCTGGATCTGAATGGATTCAAGATGAACTGGTGACAAAGGTACCAATATCAATCTCAAGATAGTGATTGGAATGTGGGAAGGATGTTTTCAATGCATTACAGAATGCAAAGGGCTTGGGATCTACGCGGATGGTGATTTCAGTGCCATTATATGGGAATTTGATGCACTGATGGTAGGTAGATGGGATGACTTGCATAGAATGAATCCATGGGCATCCAAGGAGGATGTTGAAGGGAAGGTCAAGATCAACAATGTGACATATTGTATATTGGATAGTAGGGCCCACTTTGATGGGTAATGAAATGGTGCCTTCAGAAGTGCATTCTAGATTGTCATATGCTTTGATTGTAATGACATCATTTGTTATATCAACTTTAGTGCAACCCAACTATTTGATGAATTTTTGAGTACACAGATTTAGGGCCAAACCATTATCTATCATAACTCGCTTGATGGCAAAATCTTTAACCATGACAACAATATGGAGTGGAAGATTATGATCAGGTTCTTCTGGGGGTACGTGTGTTGGTTTAAGGAGACCCCACAAGATGCAGACAAGTGGTTGACAAGGTTCTAGAATTTAGTGAGGTTGATGTCACTGGGAACATGTGATTCTTGTAGGGCTTTATTGAGGATCTCTTGATAGGTGAGTGAGGTGCGGAGGAGATCTAGGATGGAAATTTGGGTGAGAGTATTCCCTAGGTGTTCCAATAGGTTGTATTGGGTACTAGCAGATGGAATGGTACTTGCACCTGCAACTGTTATTTATCCTTGATGAGTGGTGACTGTGCATTGGTTATCAACACCCTTGACATGAATGAGATTAATAGAGGATTGGACTTGGGATATGCAGCCGATGAGATTATCGTAGTTGATATATGCATTTGTATAATATTTTCTATCGACATTTTCTCCTTGTTTACCCTTCCCCTAGTTGGAGGATTGAGTGGGATTACTTGGTCCTTTGCCTGAGGTGTGTTTAGGAAATGCATTTTGGTAGATTTTAAGGCCCACATTTGGCAATGGTTGGGAAAAAGAGTCCACTTAGATCTCTTTGCGCTCAATGAGATCCTGGATGTAGTGTTTTAGCTTCATACATTTGATGGTAGTGTGTCCCTTAACACGATGGTAATCATAGTACTTGTTGTCTTTATACTACGCAGACTTAGGTGTTGAGTCATCAAATGGCTACATTTTTGGGTACATAACTTGGTTAGCTTGGACCTTTTTGTGGAAGATGACATCTATGGGTTCACCCAAGGGGGTAAATATGCATTGTGGCACATTCTGAGCGTGAGGCCTTTGTTGTCCACATGGGATTGATATAGCATTTGTCTGGTTCATAGGACCTTGGTAGTTGGGTTGATATTATGTCCCTGGAGGAGGATAGATAGTCGTACCTTGAGGGCATGTGTTTTGCTGGTATGCTAGTTGGTGATATGTGGGAGTGGACTATTAATACATGGGAGGAGGTTGAGGGTATACTAGCGGTGCTTGCTGATAAGTTTGAGTAGGTGCATTGGGACCGACCACCATGACCTGAACATGTTTGGTGTCAGTGGCTTTGTCAGTTACTATGTTCTTGTTCTTGTTCCAGTACCGTGATCGGTCATTACTATGTTTGTTAGGCTAGGATTCTTTGTAGTGTTTGATGGCACCATCTTCTATGAGACCTCACTCAAGATCCATGCCTTTGATTATGATGTCTTGATAAGTTTGTATACAATTCATGCGCATATGATAGGCAAGCTTAGGATGGAGGTTGTTAATGAATATTTTGATAAGATGTTGTTTAGGGGGTTGATAGGAAAATCTCGTAGTAAGACCTTGCCAATGATGAAGGTAATCGGCCAAGCTCTCTCCTCCCTTCTATTTGGAATTACATAAATCGAGGAGGGAGAGTTCATTCTCTACGTTGTGCATATATTGGGCCACAAACTTCTCAGATAGTTCAACAAAAGTAGAGACTGTGCTATAGGGGATTTTGTAGAACCACTCAAGAGCGGTCCCTCCTAAGATTTTGGGAAATAGTCTCATGAGGAAATTATCACTATAGGCCACTTCTTGGCATCCCATGTCAAATTATTTCATGTGGCTTACAGGATCTCCCTTCCCCCTATATTTATCAAACTTGGGTGTTTCAAAGTGCTTGGGGAAGGGTATTGTAGTGATAGATCAATCAAATAGGTAAGGATACACCTCTTCAAACTTGAATGTTTTAGCCTCGGTCCCTGCTTTTAGCTCTTTGAGAGCAGTCTTCATTTCCTCCCATTCATGATTGATTTGTGGGGGAGGATTATTATCCCCAATTGCATTGGTTCCTTGAATATGATATGGATCAAATGGAAAATATGGGGGATTCTGTGGGGGATATTGTGGTGTTTGATATGACGGTTGTTGGTTAGCGTAGATGGGCTATTGTGGTGGAAGCTGAGGCTGAGGGGAATATTGTAGTGGAGGAGGTGGCAACACTTGATAGGGTTGTTGCGATTGTTGTAAGTATGCTTGTATTTGCTGAGGCATTGGATAAGTGGGCTAAGCCTGTTGCACACCTGCGTAGGGTGGAGGATAGGTGCTTTGGTGGAATGCCCCCAGTTGTTGTAGCGAGGTAATTGGTGTTACTTGGAACACTAGATTGCCATGGTGGTGGAACAGTTTGTGATGCAATGGAAGATGGCATGGCTAGGTAGTTGGTAAAATTAGTTTGCTATTGTTGAGTTGGTTGGATGATAGTGTGTGTGTTAGTGAACGAATTAGCGAGTTTTTGTAGTGGTTGTGTTGTGAAAGGATTTGCCCCCTGAATTTGTAGTTGTGGCTACTGAGTAGTTTAGATGATTGGTTGTGCTGTTGTGAAGGGGTTGGTGTGTTGCTATGGTGATTGGGATGTGAATGGGTTGGCATTTTGCTACTGTTATTGTTGTTGTTGGACTTGTTGTTGGATTAGTTGCTGCTGGATAGGTTGCTTCTATTGGGTAAGTTGCTATTGTTGGATAAGTTGTTGCTGCTGGATAGGTTTCTGTTGTTGGATAGGTTGTTGTTGCTGGATAGGTTGTTGTTGTTGGATAGGTGGGATGGAAATTTGTGTTATGGTGAAGGGATTGATAGATGCTTGTGGCATGGGAGGATTTGGGTTGAATTGTGTTTGAGATAGAACTGCTAGCATATATTGTGGTAGGATTGCTAGTGGAGAAATAAGGGTTGGTTATAGGCATTGGTAGGTGGCATGCCTACGATGAAGTGTGTTTGCTATTATAGATATGCGGTGGAATAAAAAGGTGAAACATGCATGGAGATTTGGGTGCTTTTATGCTATGAACTGGTTGCTGCATTTTGAATGGGCTGAGTGGGGATGGGAGGAATAGTGGTTTGCTGGGTGCTGACTAGTGGTGGTGGGAATTATGCTACAAATGTTGGGAACACTTGTGAAAGTAGAGTGGTTGTAGATTGAGGAGGTGTAGGTGCTTGCGTAGCGAAATGAGGTATTATTTGTGTTGCTGATGTTGGATCAGGAGGCAGGGCTCCCGAGGTAGATGAAGGTGTTGTGTGTATGATGGAGGGTGGGATGGAAGGTTGGAATACTTGTGCGATAAGAGTTCCCACCTGTAGAGCTCATTGAAGTGGATCAAAATTTTTTTTTCTAGTGGGATGATAGTGTTCCCCTAGAAGTGCCATAGGTCATGTGACAAGTGTGGGTATAATCCAAGGTGGGAGTTGAAGTCCTTGTTGCTGAATGTCTAAGAGTACTTCACTGTTGTTATGTGCACTCATGGCATTCACCATGTGGAATGTTTTGGATGATTGATAAATGTCTCTATGGTACTCATGGTGGGGCTCTCATTAGTATCTACCTAGATGTGCTCAATTTGTTCATTGGGCTGAGGTGCATAGGTGACCATAGCATTAGTGTGGTCAATTGTGGGATTAGATGAACTAGCTACAAGATTAGGGTCCATGTCCTTCTTCTTAGTGGCTCATGTAATAGGTGGCTTAAAATGACTACCCTGAGGGGATATGAGATGCAAGATGTAATGCAAGGATGTGCCTAGGAAGCTAAGGATGATAGTGCTAGGACTAGGATTTGACGATGCATCTAGGATGATGAGTATGCTCCTAAGGATGATGAGTATGCTCCTAAGGATTAAGGATGACTTGGTGTATGCAAGGATTAAGTGTTGCTTCCCCTAGTGTAAGATCAAGTGGATATGACTATCTACCTAGGAAATAATTGTGGTCTTTGGGGGGCAAGATTCTCTATCATTGAAAACCAACCTTTTGATCAAGGTGATGAGGTTGCAAAGGCAAAGTGGATTATCCTAAACAATGTTTAGTTTAAGGATAGTTAAGGCTAGGGTTTTGATTAAGATGTAGGTTCTAAGAAACTCAAAAGGGGATGCAATACCAAGTGAGGAATGTGATTAGGGATGCTTTGGATGATTAGGATGATGCTGGGTTGACTAGGATTGGATTGGGTTATGTTGGATTATTCTAAGATGAGTGTGTGATGTGTTTCGAAAGATGACAACCTAAGGGAGGTCCTAAAAATGCATACTAAGTGATCCTAAGAAGAGGAGGAATATTTTTTTATTATGGTAGATCAGCTAGTCATATTGCTCAAATGTGATGAAAGCAGTGTTTAGATGATATTTTCCCATGAAGCGGGAAACCTTGTTGTTGTATACTTCTTTGTCAAAATTTTCTTGTGTGTGAGTTTCGTGCTTGATGGAATCAACAATATGCTAGTACTTGGTAGCCTCTCGGGTTTTATTCTTCTATTCTTTGTGCACGGGGGGTAACGAATTTTTCACCTTCTTGTGCTTCTTGGAATCAGTCATGTCCTATAAAAAGATTTGATTATGGATACTCAATTGAAGGTTTTTAGGACATATCTCATAAAAGACCAAATTTCAAAGATTCTGGCAAATTTTGAAGCTCATGATAGTTTATAAAAAAAGGATGGTGTTTTGATGAAAAAGCTTGATCTTTATCTAATTTTCAATAGATTCATTCCATGGCAAGAACTAGTTTCAACACAGTCAAATCAGAAAATAACAGGCATGTGTCTTGAAAAAAATCTGACAAGGGACAAAGCAACTTTGAAGGATACAAGCAAGTGACAAATTTCATTTTTTGGGTATTCCATTCATGTTTTGGATTTGTCAATGTTCTTCAGATACTTCAAGCACAAGTCTACCTAAGGAGTTGGATTCACATGAAATATTATAGGCCCATTGCTTGGTAGTCCTTTAGCTCACACAACAATGTCACCCCTGGAAGGGTGCCCGTGTTTTTGCCTTTTTCCAGGTATTGATGACATGCTACGAAGATCTCTTTCGCAACACAATACCTTGGGAAACATATGATGGGAATATTAGGGGGAGATTATTCCCTCCCCTTGCACTATAATAAATCACCGTTTGGAGGTGAATCGGGTAGCTTCTATGACTAGAGTGTTTAGTAAGGGTCTTTGTTCGATTGTATCCTCTATGTTCGTGCAAGCATGATTCATGCGTATAACCCCATAGAGCATCTTGACAAAAGTGGTCATGTAAATGTGATTGAGACTTTGAGGCCACACTTAAGTTAGATGAGAGCTGAGTATAAGCTCAAATGCCAATCTACTCCTGAGGCTTTAACCCCAAAGAGTAAATTTGATTAATGTGAGTTGGAGTAGTGTGGCTGACACCTCGTTCTTATGTGGGTCCTTCCCAGGAGATTTTTCCCTCAACCGACATGCCCATCTAAAGGATTAACTTGAAAAGAAAATTGGATTGGCGATAAAACGAAGTCTGGATTTCTGATTTTCCCACAAGGGGAAAAGAGCATACTCTCCTATCCAGTATCATTTTCTCCACAAACATGCAAGGCAAGCTTAGTTCATTCCCCAAAGATTTAATTGTTTACCACAAAGCAAATGTGTCTAGGTTTTTGATCTTCCCAAAAGGGAAGAGAGAATAATCCCCTAACACTTGCTTTGGATTAGAAAAAAAGATCTTTCTAGTTAGTTTAGGTGCCTAAGAAAATTATAATAAATATGATCATTTGGTCGATTTAGATTTGAGGCAACCTACAAGACAAACATGACTAGTCTTTTGAATTTGTGTCTTTGGTAAGCGGTGATGCAACACAACTAGTTAGTAGTTTTAGAAAATTAGTCTTTGAAAAGTGTTGAAAACACAAAACTACTCAAAAAGTTGTTAGATGATTACAAATAAAAGTTTGACAGATCGCAGCCACTAGTTCAGAGAGCAGACGCCGATTCTGTGTTTTATTCCAAAAATGTCAGAGATAGTAAAATAAATCAGAAAACATAGAGAATCAGAAAAGATGTTCTACCTATGTAGACGTCATTCTATGAAATGCAGACACTGATCAGTGATTTATCTGAACTGGCATTTTGGCGCAGACATCGAAATGTGAACCAACATTTGCGCAGACGCTGCTTTACTTGCAAGTCCAAAAAACAAAGCAAAAACAACGAAACAAGTTATTTTTCCTTCTCTCTTAGCTCTCAGATTGATAAAAATAAACTATTATGATATTTATTAACCCTCAAAAACTGATGTTCTTTAATGATTTATTAAGATTTTTTTCCCTTTAATAAAAGTTTTCCAATATAACTTCTTGTAAAACTGATTTCTGCTAAAAAATAGAATGTTAAAACACTAAAAAGAAATGGGAAACACAATGGATCTTGAAAAATGAAAAGTTAGGTGTGTTAATCTCAAGAAAAATAGTACATGGACACGTTGAATCAGGTTTCGTAGATGTCGAACGATGATTTAGGAAGAACTGATGTTTGCACAGACGCCTCTTTGTAAATCGGAGATGCTATTCCGTGAGTTTGGAAAACATTTGAGAGAAAATGATAAGAAATTAGAAGGATTCAAGGGATATGGGTCCCACCGGGCATGCCAAAATGTATATGAGGAAATATTCAACCTATTGGGAGCAAGATCAAACATGAGAAGTAAGCAGGTTAGCACATATAATTCATGAAATAAGCAAGAAACCAACAAGACATCATCATAACATCAGATTGAGCTAAAACAAGCTATTGCACCCTATATTACTTGTTTGATTTTCTCTCTTAGATTGATTGTGAATGTGCTCTCTCAAACACAAATGAAATGGATCCCCAATGCAATGCAACTATGGATGCAAGATTGGAAACAAAGAAGAGGTTCAAGAGCTAGTATGAAGAACTAGTCTCAAATCCTTCTCAAAAATGATGTCTTAAACTATGGAAATGATATGCAACATGCAAGATAAAAACTATGATTCATTAACCATTAGCCTAGCATGTAATTTCTAAATGATTTAAGCATAAAAGGCATGAAACTGTTAGAGTATCTATTTATCTTCACTTATTAATTAGATCATGTTAATTTAATTATTAAGTTGTCTATGTACTCTATTTTCACTTAAGCCGTCTCTTAGGTGCATATAAATAATATTTTATATTAATTATATTGCGCAACCTAGCTTTTACCTTTTAGGGTTTTTCGTTCACCTTATAGGTTGAACTCTTGTAATTATTTTTCATTATCTTGGAATATATTTTTTCTCGCACTCTGCTAAGATTTTGTAATGCCCAAAATTTCAAGTAGAAAACTCAACCATTTTTTTTTAAAAATATTAATACACTATCCACATAGTTATTAACCCATTTAAAGGGGTGGGGGGTAACTCCATTTAGCTGACAATACTTAAATGAATAACATCATTAAAACCATAAGAAATAATATAAGTTAGATTAATTTTTTTTCTTAAATACACTATAAATTAATTTCTTTATAAGGCTAGAGCTAGAGGTAACCTAATAGCTCTACCCCACTACAATAGTACACAAGGATAGTTTAACTTGACGATATTAAATAGTAATTTACGATAAGGATGAGTGTAGGACACCATTAGGATTGGTTGTCTAATAAACTATTCTTTTATTTATATTTGTTTTTTATAACCATACATTGATTGAATACAACTATGGATGAATTAATTTAGGAGTCACTAAGAAATTAGCAAGCTAATGTAACTGTTAATTCTCTAGTTAACATTCTACAAGAACTACCATTCCCTAACCTAACCAACCTAGGAACTCTATGCTTTATATCACTTTAATGTTATTTATCACTTTCATTAAATCAAAAGGACACTCGTATGATATATATCTATACCCCTATTATACAAGTGATTACGTTGTAAATAATTTCCTAGCATGCTTAAAGTATACATAGTTATAATTTGAATTTGCATGGTAAGTCTTTTATATTATTGATATATTTGTAAATTTAGAAGCCCTCTAATTACTCTAGATTCACGTTTTTAAATCATTGGTAATACCAATATTTGAAGGATTATATTAACAAACATGAAATAATATTTAAACTTACAACGTATTTTCTAAATGCCTTAATATTCAATATTTAAATTATTACTTAAATTGTTACTTTAGTTCAACAAATTATATTAATATGGAACTCCACATACTTTAAATTTAATTATTTGCAATAATAGAATAAATATGAAGAAATCATATTATGATATGGAAGTGACCTTAAAATCAATCTTCTACGATAATGGTGAGAAGAAAAGTTCCAAAAAAAAAAATCGAGTTTGTGAAACCTATTGCCCGATGCACTTTGCTCCACACTTCAATTTTGATTACACTATATTATTCTATTATTCTTAATTTCATAAACATATTATTTAAATTTTAAATTACTACACACTTATCAATTTTTTTGTATCATTATTTAAATTCTTATTAAGAACTAATAAAACTTTAATTACAAAATATTATTACTTTTATGAATTAGTTGTAAGATACTCATGCTCTTATTTTTATTTTTCTTTATAAAGGTCGGATCAATCATAGCCAGCCAATAGAGGATCAGTTGCTCATTTTTCTAAAAATAATCTGTACCCAATGGAGTGAAGCCGCGCGTTGGGTCAGAGAGGTGCAACCAGAAAATGCAGTATCAGACTCGCGACACATCTTATCTTCACTAATGGTCCTACTATTTTGAACACGCTATCTTTCCTAGCTCAAAGCATTGCCATAGTTTTGTCTGTAGAGTCCATTGGGAGAAAGATTTGGAAGGACGACTTACATGTTTACAAAAGTAACATAACAATCTGTTTAAAGCTTTAAAATAATTGTTGCCAGACCAAAATTATATGAAACAGAGGCTTACAAAAACACAAGGGAATATACTAGGTACCTCTATTTAGATAGCCTAGGATATATGTACAACATCCAGCATGGCTAACATGCTTTTCAACAAAGCCAATGATCCACGCGACAAACAAATGGCCCCACCTTGACAACAGAAACCTATTGAATTGAAAAGTTACTTTCATCTGGATTCGTATCTACCTTTCTCCATTCAAACAAATCTATAGTCCAAGAAATAAGAAAATATTTAGGAAAGTTCCAACGAAAAGTTAAACCTGATGAGTAATCATTCTATTTAACTGCTTTGTAAAATGCAGGTTTTTGAACAAAGCTGCGTTAAAGTCAGAAGAAGAGATAAAATCAGTGATAAGAATAGCGCCCATTTGGCTATCTGGGAAAACCATCCCCATTTGCGTGGCTCAGCTTAACACATTCTTTGTTTTACAAGGTTCATGGACTCATTGAGCCAAATTCCAAAATGAGAGCTATCCTCTCATGGGATACGATGATTAGCGGTATGATGTGATATATTACTATGTAAGGCTTTAGAATCTTTTATCCAAATGTAACAGGTAGGTGTTGAGCCAAAATTGAGCTAGACTATTTGTGGAGTCTCTAGGAATCTTGTCAAACAAGAACAAGTTTACAAGATAAGGCGCCAGGTTACAGTTACATGAACTGTGCGCCCATAATGGTATTCTCTCTAGAGTGTCGTATGCTCTCTTAAATCATCTCACTTTCAGTCTCACCCCTAGCCGCTTCCTATGTTATAGGTTTTATTGCAATTACTTACTTACAAATGTACCAAGGAATTCAAGGATAGATTTCAAATACTTGAGATTAGGATAGAACATTTATTTAAGCACAAGGAAGAATATTCTCTCTCTGATCACAACATGGTTGGTAATATGTCTTTGGCAAGGGAGATAGCATATTACGTGGGTTTGATACAGATATAAGCACACTGAAAATTCACTCTCTTTATCATTAGTAGGTTCCATTATAAGAAATATAAACGATCTTTCATGATAATCATGTAATAATGTTGTTTACTCCCCAAGATGATCTAACAAACATACTCTTCCTTTTCTTTTTTCTTTTTTTTTTTTTCTTTTACACCATGCAAACTTCAATCCAATATTTTAAAAATTATTTTTAACTACAAATTTAATTACATTTCTATGATTCTTAAAATAAGAATAAAATGAAATTAAAATAACAAACAACATAATCTTTTATACAACACCATTTGCATGTAGTATATTGAGAACTTCTCTTAAACTAATTTCTCAAGCACTATAATGGTTTGAAAGGTAAAACCATGGAAATACACAAAAACAGTCTTGCTCTCCTCCCTACCATAATGGCATCATGGAGCCTCAGGGGCTCTAGCCATACCCCCGAGCAAGGCACATGACTTTCTCACCATGAAAATCTATGGTGATAGCTTGATAAAAAATCACAAGCATTCCTTATACAATAAATTTTTCTTATACTCTCTCTAACCAACCTCATAGAAAGACATTACATAATCAATATGCTAAGCTAAAACAAAGCATCAAAAGGGAGAGACATGACTTATCTCTTTTTCAAGCCTTCAAATTGATATCTCCATATGTGAGAGGTCTACTTCCATCTCCATTATCTCTTTTTTCTTTTCTTCCCAACACAAGTTCTCCAAAAGGAGAAGTGGGCAATGGCTTCTCTTCCTTCTTTTCAAGATATTTATCAATCTCCTCCCCAAAAAACTTTGCCCAAAGCTCCCATCTCGTCACCTTCCAAAAAGTGACTTTTTGAAGGGTCATATCAAGTCCTAAGGACAATGTCACATGTTGAAAAGGTCCCCAACCCCAAGGTATTGACCCTAGGCACCTATTTTTGCACAATAATACATGAAATTGACCAAACAACACCAAATAATGACCCATACCAAGGTCCATTCGAGTTTTAACCTAAACCAAGGATTTTAAGACCCTAAACTCTCTTACAAGGATTCTCAACCCCAATAAATTTGACCTAAAGTAATAACCCATAAATATTTATAAACATATTTCTCCATTCCTAACTATATAAATTTGAATTACTCCAACTCCTTCATGAGGTATTTTAACAAGTGTTTCTCCTTCCGCGTGTAGGGTCATGTACATCCCTGCAACACAACCACAAGTATAATCAAATCATTATAATTGATAACATTAGTTATTAATCCCATTCTCATAGTTCTAGTTTATGAAATTATCCATCATGCGATTCAAATTCATATACAATAGTTTAAAAAAAAAAATACATTACATCCTCATTGTATCACTATTGATTAGAAATAAGAATCCCAAAAATGATTACGAGTGATCTTAGATCCCTTATTAGAAACCATTTGAAAAATCCTATCTAAATTTCATGTTTTAATTACATTCTTATCAAGGTATCTCAAAGAAGAAACATACATTTAATTTCAATCAAGTTTACTAATGAAGCACAAGAGTATTGCCACTCAAATAACTTAGCTATAACTATTATCCTATCTAATCATATATGGAATAAATAAATTTCCACCAATTAGGTTTATTTTAGTCATATAAGTGGTGAGGTCTTATTTACACCTCATTTTCCTATACTAATCATGATTCCATAAAATTTCAACATAATATCTCAAATAAATTTATGCAAGAGGTGTCTATTTCCTCGTACTAATTGATCATAAGGATTTCAATTATCATCCTAGAATAAATTAGACTTTTATTATATTTTATTTTATTGAGACTTTTCTGAGAGAGAGAGAGAGAGAGAGAGACAGAGAGAGAGAGAGATAAGAATGTTACCAATGAAATAACCACACAACCGCATATTCAAACCTAACTAATCTAGGTGTATTTGAAATTTAAATAACATTGGTACTTAAGGAGGCAGGGTCTTACAGATTTTCCAAGCTCTGCTTTTTGCCTCTTTGGTTTCCTTTCAACAACAGGTCATTTGCATGTAGGTGTTCTTGGTGAACTGTGAAGTTGGATTTCTCAACTTCTACAGAAACTAGAAATGAACTTCTAAAACTAAAATAGCATAATAACAATGCAAGAATGAGAGATGCAAATACAAGAGGAGAAGGCCTCTATTTATAGATTTTTGGGAGAGAGTAGAAGGGCTTGGATGAGGTGGCACCTATGTGGCATCCACATAGGAGCCACATAAGGGACACATAGGCTTGGATGGGATGGCTATTTTAGAGTCAAACATAACATTAAATGTTTGAGTGGCTCAAAATATTCAAGTGGGGGACAAATTTGTAACAATATTTAAGAGGAATGGGTGGCCATTTTGGAGAGAATTTCCACACGTGTGAGCATTCCATTAGCATTAAAAGGGTTAGGAATCACCCTTTAAGTAGGATTGGAGGGTGATTAGGTGGGAAAGTATGCTTAGGAAGTGAGGTGATGGGTGTAGAATAGGAATAGGGTAGGCCTCTAGATTAGATTAATAGGTCTCTAAGTAGGGTTTAGATTATAATTCAAATTAGATTTGAATAAATCCTAGCTTAGAAGAATTAGGGATATGGAAGAATTTTCAATAAATATGAATTTATTAAAAAGGGGGATTTTGTGAGGCAAATGTATTTAAATAAAATACATTAGGACAGTATTTAAATCATTGATAAATACTAGCAATGAAACTATTTAATTGATTAAATTAAATAGTTAGATGAATAAAAGAGAAATTATTATTAATGATAATATTAATATTTTTGGACGTCTACAATTATATATTATATTTATATTTATTATAGCATTTTAATTTACTATCCATATATATATATATATATATATATATACTATCCACACACACACACACACACACATATATAGAAAGTCAATGTTCAAAACTAATTTGTGGCCTTTGTAAAATGGATGACACAAAATTCTTATGTGACTAAAGTGACAGTGGTATTAGGGTATGAAACCCTAATGCTAATGTCTTTCCCTATTATTTCTTTTTACAACTTTCTCTGCAAAGAACTTGGTCATCGACCTCGAGTCTAGGGTTTTTGAAGAAGCCTGGAACTCTCTGGCCCTTGCCTGTGCCCAGTTAGGTATTCAATGATGATTTTAGCAGTTTGTATGGAAGATTATACTCATATTTTTTCAATCACCTTCACCTATGTTTGGAGGCCATGGCTCGTTCCTCTGGAAACTTCTATTTTCTGATGAAATATAACACGTATCCCACTCATTTTTTGTATATTCATCTATTTATACATATTACTCTAGAAACGTGGGAATCTCTATATATTAAATGCATATATATATGTTCAGAAGAATGAATACAACCTCAATATTTGTGACTAGCTTCCATATGTTGTGTCTGTGTTTGCATTATTGTGGCCACTTTGGGTTTGAGTTGTGAAAGCCGCGTATGCTTGATATTATGATACAAACCTTGAAATATTTTATTTTATCTTTGTCAAACCTTTGAAAAAACACACTTATTCTTTCCTTGGAGATCTTCCTATTCAGCTTAGGGGTTTTTGGGCATTTTTCTTTCATAAAAAAAGATCTGTATAATACTATAGTTGACCTCACAAAACTACTGCAACTTCCATTACACCACTTTAAACAATAAAGTGAGAGTTTATAAAAGAAAGAACATCATGGCCATGTACAAAAATAAATTTGTACATGTCAAAATGAATTTCTCAATCACGACCTCTATAACCAGTACTAAAGGGTTTCATTTCTCATATTTCTAGCATGACTTCCATTTTATATCACTGGAGGAAAAGAAAAAAGTAAAAAATGGTAACCAAAATTTGAGCTCCACTATATTGTTGTGACCATGGACATTCTGTATATTTGGTAATCAGAGCATCATTGAAAACCCCACAAATTGTTAACACTTCTCATGATTGATACCTCTCCGCTCCCCTATATAAAAACCCATCTATGTTGATTTTGTGTAGTCGTGGGATGCATATGGGTATTCTGTGATAATATTACTTGATATTTTATGAGCTACTATTTTCCACTGAAATATCTATTTTCTCTATGTGCATTAATGAGAGTTTCAACTATAGGTTTCTTATATTTATATTCACATGCATCTATCTTTCATTGTAAACCTACTACTTTGTTGTTAAGGGTTTTATATGGCTTGTATCTATTGCCAGATGCACTCTATATTTGATGCTTGTTTAGTTCTTTGAGACAAGGGTTTGATTTTCTACAAGATAGAAACTTTGAGTTCATCATTTCATATACACTACAACGCCTTTCAAGTACATCGTTATGACCTTTAATGTTTTAGATGCTGTGATGTTCATGATTATTGGTTGACCACTGAAGGTTCACTCTTTGCAAATATTGGGACAACATGAATAATAATTTCCTCCTTGATGTATAGAATTTAATAAAAACATGTTCTCAGTATGCTGATCACACATCCTTTGTGATTTTTCATTCATGACAAGAAGGATATGCTTAAATCTTTATCCATTATTCATAACTATTAGATGCCCTCCAATTGCTTCTATATTTATAGGTATGTAAAATTCTATATCTGCCAATATAATTTTAGTTGTAACCTCATACTTAGTATACCTTTCTCTGATATGCATTCTGGTAATGAGAATATTCTTCTTGTCAACATTATAGTAGTAATTTGATCTTTAATATTGTCTTTGTTACATTATAATAGAAAATCCTATCCTTTTAGAGCTCTTGTCATATAGTTGTCTTGTATTATTCATGCTTTGTGACCTTGTCGAGTGTTAATTATCACAACTCTCTGATTTTCATAGACATCAATGTCCCTTACATGCACTGGCTAGCCTTCTTAAATTAAAATAACAACAATGAATGTCCTTAATGCCCCATTGAAGCCTTATTAAAATTTACATAAATATTCCTCAATGCTGAGTTTTAACTTAAAAATATGAGCATGACATTGTATAGTGCTCTTTCATAGACACCTTGATGTATTGTTTTATCATTATTCAAAAATATGCTAATAACATAGTTTGAATTTACCTTGTTATCTTGGATTACTACAATGTCGATTGACATTCATGTCATTGTCCTTTGTTTGATTATATCTTTCAATGTTTCCACTTTTCTTCACCATGCTTGATACTACTTGAATGATGTTGTCCTTGTAGTTGGTGTATGCATCTTTGGAAGTTGTAAATATGTATCATTTCTTGATCAATCTTTGCTGCTCCTCTTCTTGATGGTTGCAAATGTGAAAACTCAGTTTGAAAGCATGATTCTCTTGAGATTTCAAACAATAAAATGAACTATCCCATGAACTATCCTTTCAAAATTGTTGTCCCTTGTCACCTAGTAATCTGTTTATTTCTTCTCCTCATTTGATTTGATATTACTGATGGCCATCTTGTAACTACATGCTCAAGAACTTGCTTTCTTTTGGTAGAACATAATGATAAATTGAGCTATTATGAACTATTATATGTTCCTTGTTGTTGCTTCGGTTTGACAGTTAGCTTCAACATACTTTCATCAGTGTGATTTATCATTACAGATGTTGTCTTTGACATGTGCTACTGTTGGTCTTCTCTCTTGTGCATTTATGGCTCATGATAATGACATATCATCCATTGTACCTTTACATCATGTAGCTTTTACTTTATGAATTTTTCTCCATATGACTGCTCTCATGGACTGGTCAAGGAAATGCAACTGTATTATCCTCTAGCATGCATTATTGTTTATTCTTGGTTGGATCACCATGTCATAATAGAAATTTATATTTGACTTACTACATAATTATTCCATTATGTTCAAGGAGACACTACTCTTGGTGTTCCTATAGATAATGATTCCATGGACGTTTCACTTGAAAACACTGTTGTTATCCCTTGAAGTATATATATTGATGATGACACCTTCCCGTGCATGGTTATCCCCTGAGTAATTGTTTGATATGTTTATTGGTATCTCATGTTTCTCTGATTAATCATATGATATATGTTGACTAACTTGCTCTTGCTATGCATGACCTTGTAGCTCATTAAAGAAGGCATCAAACACTTCCAAAATCATAACTTGAAGGTCTCTTGATGACCAATTTGTGCTGAATTAGATAGAAAAGGACCTCAAGCTATGATTTTTAAAGTACTAATAGTATGCCCAAGAAAACCACCTTCATAATGTCCTTGCTACCGCAAACACTCCATCAAATCAAAATATTTCATAGAATAAATCCATGTCTCTCTGATAACCTCTCTTTTTAGATTTTTCCTCAATATGCTCCTATGAGTTAGAAGGTTTCACAATAATGGTAAATGTGTCCCTTCAATAACTCATATGTGTGTACATACTTCTCATCATGATGGGATCAACCTTTGTGGGAGCCTAGTTAATTCCACATGGTGACAAGTATACACACTTACCTGTATTGGATAATCCTTAAAGAATCAGAAGTTGTCATTAGTCTACAAACAAACAGTTTTGGTCGATCGGTCATGATCACCGAACAACAACAGATCACGGAGCAACAACATTCATCGAGCGCAATGGTCACCAAAATTTTTTGAGCATTGAGTAATATATCTACACCAAACATCAGTCTACAAAGACACAACCAAGCACCAGTACACAGAGACATCACCAAGCACCAGTACACAGAGACATCACCGAGCACCAGTCTATATTGAGAGACAACATTTCACCAGAAAAAGTGGATTTGAACTACACATAAGCTAAAGCACTTTAATCTTTAAAATAGCTTTTTTCTT
Organism: Thuja plicata; assembly: GCA_018584345.1. Lineage (NCBI taxonomy): Eukaryota > Viridiplantae > Streptophyta > Pinopsida > Cupressales > Cupressaceae > Thuja > Thuja plicata. The sequence continues at coordinate 6,124,161 of MU227658.1, forward strand.
AGCTGGCTAACCATTTCTTGTGGATCAAGAAAGGCGTAAATGATGGATTTAATTAGTTAAACTAATTGTATTCATACAAACTAGGAGATCAAGGTCAAGTCATAAACCTTTGATCTTAGAGTTTTTCAAGAAAAGCGTGAAACCTAATTAGGTCAAAATCTTGTATATATAGATGTAATAATCAATCAAGAACATGATTATTGTAGTTTCCAAGGACATCTATGGATCAGACAGAGGTTTTCATGTAGAAGGATAAATAAAGAAGAATCTAGTTATGAAGAACTACATTCAAGGATACCGAGCAAAACAAAGGTATTATTCATCACAATAGGTGGTATATTTTTATGAACTTAATGGATCTGTAATCAACAATATAAGATTGCAACAATCAGGTTATATATTTTTTTACTCTCTAACAATTATAACAAACAACAAAATCCTTTTACAAGGTGGACTTAACTGTCTTTATGTAAATCTCTTAACCAAGTGCACACATACATTGTGTTGCTAAAATATCTTAACCGAGTAGACTTAACAAGTCTGACATGTTACTCTTGTAACATAAGAAATAGAGGACACCGTAATGTAAGATAAGAAAATAAGTGCTTAAAGATGTTACATTTGAAATAGATGTGTTTATTGAAATGTGTGTGAGGGTAGGATTTTCCTCTTAATCCCAAATTTCTTAAAGGGAAGATCCAAATTGATTAAACCTAAAGAAAGGATCAATGCATAAATGAATCAACCTATTAAGGATATGGATAAAGAGAAAAACCCTAAATTTCCATTTTATAGAAGAGAGTGTGTGATAGGTTTAGATAGATTAATAACCTTAATTGAAATGGACAGGAGAAAAATACTAACCTTGAAATGTTGTAGATATGAAGAATGCTATTTTTGGGGGTCTGCACTTAGTTTCTGAAAAATCTGAGACCGGATCTGGAATAGAAATGCAGAGAAAAACAAAACCCAGAAATCTTTTTCCATTCTAACATAGTTCTAATTTGTACACTCAAGTCAATGTCACCATTGACCTAGAATTTCTGATTCTGACCTAGGGCAGAATTGACCTAAAAAGTCTCAGACTGAAAATCTATTTTTGGATCCCAGAAAATTGCCAAAAAGGGTATCCAAATCTGAACTTTGATTTGCTGCTCCAAACCTATACTTGAAAGAAAAATGGATTTGTTTGTTGGGGGGAGGGGTTTGCCTTAGTCAAACCACAATTTAGGAATTAACCTTGAAATCAATAATTGAAATAAAGAATGCTAGCATGTAGTAGAAGTAAATCTAATAATTAAGCTATGATATTCAATAGATATGCAATTGTCTTTCAAATGCAAACAAGTATGTAAATATGAAAGCTTGGACTCAATTAGAAACCATAAACCTCCATGATTTTATGCTAGGAATCCACCTTGAAGGGAGAATGAAAGAGTCTTTAGGATGCATAGAAGGATCTTGAAGGAAGATCACACCACCATGATAGATAGATTTAGGGTTTTGAATGATGAATCTTGAATGCTTGAATCAAATCCCTTCAAAGGCTTGAAATCTTGAATCCCCGATCTTCAATGGAGAACTTAAATCTTTGAGAGGAAGACTTGAACCCTTTAAAAGCTTGAAAACATGTAGAACAATGGATGCTTGAACTTTTTTCTTGATGATAGTTATTCTTCACCTAGAGCTTGAGATTATCCTTCTTATCACTTAGTTGATGGTTAGAGAAAATGAGAGGAGAACACTTCCTTTTATATGAAACTAGGGAAAATATTATAGAGAGGCCTACATAGAAGAATTAAATTCCAATTATACCTATACCCCTAGAAGAGGACCTATATTAAATGTAATTTAAGAATCGTCGCTTCGAAACCAAAAACAACTGACCTGGAAGCTGGAAATGAATTTTTGATGACCTTTGGCAGCTGACAGACTTCCAGATTGAAAAGGGTGACCCAGGTCAAGGTTGAGATCGACCTTGACCTAGGTCAAGGTCGAGGTCAACCTTGACCCAGGGAGTCAGGACCCCTGGAAAACATGCCAGATGGGATGGATGGTGCTCGGAGAGGCCCAATCAGGGTCCTAAATAGACACAGAAGTATGCGAGGATGCAGAAATGAGGGGAAAATATGATGGTGGTAAAAAACACCCCCTAAGAAGAGCTAAACATTCTTAACATGGAATTTCTTCCATTTTTAGATGATACATTAAGCCCCAACTTTAGCAGGAGTATGGAAATCGAACATACTCGCGGTAAAGTTAGAAGAAAGACTCTAGTGGATCGCAACGAGGTAGAAAATCACTAATTCAAGGACATGAGCCCCCAAACCAAGGATTCTAACTCAAAATACATGCATAAAGATATGAAAGTAAAGAGAAATTAATCATAAAGAACATACATGATTACATAAGCAAGACAAGAGAAACACTATAGATAACATAGCTTCATGATCTAATCCTACTAGCATGAAAGCGAAAGAGAGAAAAGAGATGGTGATTACCTCGCCTAGTAAGATGCCCACCTTACCATGAATCACCAAGGAGGGAGAACCCAATAGGCTCACCCATAAACTGTGCTTTGTAATTGTAATGCATCTTCTAACAACTTTTGAAATATCCATAGATCCACATTCTTGTATCACTATGGAATATAAAATGTGCGTCTTTTCAGGATTTAGCAACTTATGTGCGTTACCTTCCAAGGATTTAGCATATTGTAAAATTGAAAATGCGTATCTCTTCAGGATTTAGAAACTTATGTGCATTACCTTCTGAGGATTTAGAAAAAATAAAAATAGAAATGCGTGTCTCTTCAGGATTTAGCAACTTATGTGCATTACCTTCCGAGGATTTAGCAAAAAATAAAAAATAAAAATGGGCATCTCTTCAGGATTTAGCAACTTATGTGTGTTACCTTCCAAGGATTTAGCATGTTGCAAAATGTAAACTAATGTAAAATATAGTACAAGGGAGACCCTATATATGCCCCCTCCTTATCATGAATACCCACTAGGTAGGATAAGGAAGAGAAGGAGGATACCTACTTCACAAGGTAAGGAGAAATCCAGCTTAACAATAATATACACTATATCCTTAGCAAAGAGTATTGACCCTTACCTCTAAGAACATAGATAATTGTGAAATGGATATGTCACATATGGAAAAAGGATCCTCAAAGAGAAAGAGATCTTATCAGCAAGACCCCCACCATAGAGGAGTGCTTAGGATAAAATATCATCTTTTAAAGAAAAGAGGGATTCAATCATCAAGCCCCCTGCGATGAAGAGGAAGAGGAATCTCATAATGAAGGAGACAAACTCTAACCAAAGAAAGGGAAATAGTTTACAAAGAACATAATTTGAAAAATAAAGAAGTGATGACCTAGGATAATCACCTCCCATATAAGAGGGTATCCATAGCCAAAACATAAATCTTTATAAGAAAATAATGTTGTATGATAAACAAATGCCACTAAGCTAAGGAACGTATATCCTTAGATAGAGGAAGAAAATAAATACCTTACCCCCAAGGATGAAAGCAAGGGATATATCAAATTATATCAAGAGATGTTGTAGAAAAGAGATATCTTTATAAAACAAATGTCCTAGAAAAGATATCATGAATGATAATGAGCAAAGGAAGTATGTATCATAATAGAAAATTATAAGGATAGAATGTAGAAAGAATAACCAATTAAAAAAAAAAATATGCTAAGAGAAAAAATGGATCCTAGAAGACTGGAATGAGATACCTCTTGCCCCCAGTGAAGAGACAGGAGGAGAAAAAAAGATCTAATTTATAGAAGAATGAGGGGAATGCCCTATACCAAAATTATGAAGAAATTGTAATACTGCACGAGAATGAGATATAATTCCTAAAGAAGCTCTTTCTCTAACATATAATTTGAAATGCACACAATCAAAAAGAAAATGTGTATTACTATAATGAAAAGGACATCTATATTTAGAGAGAGCAATTTTTGGAATAGGTTTAAAGATTTCTTTCTTATAATTCATTAACTGGACATACACTTTTTTAGCCACATCTTGAGGAATACCAGGGTGATCTAAAGAAGGTGTTGGAAGAAGAACATGAAGAGGAGGATGGTAGTTAAGATCAGCCACCTTGAATTGAGAAGGTGGGAAACCTAGACCATGCATATCTTGTTTAGGAGATGAATGAATCGGGTTTTTAATGCCTTGTTCATTGATACCAAGCCCTGAACCTTTATAGCCTTGTTTGTCCACCATAGTATATCTGGTAGTGTACATATATTGCAAAGCTTCTATAGGAGGACATTGATTATGGTGTTCATGAGAAAATGTTGTGTATGGTGGAATGATAGGTTGAGAAGAGGTTACTTTGTTTTTCCCTTTAATATCATCATGGATCGGATAAGAAGGGGAAGGTAAATGAAAAAATTCTCGAACATCAATATCATGAACCTTAGCTTGGTCCCCATCATAAGTGTGGGAAGAACTAGGGATAGAAGATGGAGAAATAGAAATATGAATGTTTGGAATTGGATAAGGATTGATAGGATTAGGATTAGGAAGATTAGGAACTAGATTAGGAATGACAGGATTATGATTAGGAAGATTAGTAGATGGGGTATCATCTACCCAATTCTTCACATAATCTAAAAGAGTAATAAGTCCACTACACAAATCCTTAATGAAAGTTTTGAAAGTAGGAAGACTAGTATTAGTTAATCTCAAAATAGCATAAGCAAGTGAAACATGAAGATTAACAAACATGATGAAATGGATGATACTTTCATAATGATAAGTACTATAAAGAGATTCTAAAAGAAGCATAACGAGAAAAGTAACCATACCCCAAAGCATCTTAAAGATCTTCATAGAGAATGAAATGCAAGAAATGTTTTTATATTTTTATGAGTATGTAGATTTTTTTGTATTTTAAAATGAAAGAGCATAAAAGAAAACTAATTTAGTATCCATGCAAGATCTAGTCCCTAAGGAAAAGAGGCAAAGCATCTAACACCAAAAAGAAAGAGTTGTCTATTGCGGGTTCACCAAAATGAAACATAAGAAATAGAGGATACCATAATGTAAGATAAGAAAATAGTTGTTTAAATATGTTACATTTGAAATATATGTGTTTATTAAAATGTGTGTGAGGAGGGTAGGATTGTCCTCCAATCTGCACTCCAATCTATTGTTCCAAAACTATACCTACAACAAAAATGGATTTGTTTGTTAGGGGAGGGGTTTGCCTTAGTCAAACCCCAATTTAGGAATTAACCTTGAAATCAATAATTGAAATAAAGAATGCTAGCAAGTAGTATAAGTAAATATAATAATGAAGCTATGATATTCAATAGATATGCAATTGTCTTTCAAATGCAAACAAGTATGTAAATATGAAATCTTGGACTCAATTAGAAACCATAAAATGCCATGATTGTATGCTTGGAATACACCTTGAAGGGAGAATGAAAGAGTCTTGAGGATGCAAAAAAGGATCTTGAAGGTAGATAGATCTAGGGTTTTGAATGATGAATCTTGAATGCTTGAACCAAATTCCTTCAAAGGCTTGAAAGCTTGAATCCTTGATCTTCAATGGAGAGCTTGAATGCTTGAGAGGAAGAATTGAAACCTTTGAAAGCTTTAAAACATGTAGAAAAATGGATGCTTGAACTTTTTTCTTGATGATAGTTGTTCTTCCCCTAGAGCTTGAGATTATCCTTCTTATCACTTAGTTGATGGTTAGAGAAAATGAGAGGAGAAAACTTTGTTTTATATGAAACTAGGGAAAAATATTCTAGAGAGGCCTATGTAGGAGAATTAAATTCCAATTAGACCTATACCCCTATAAGAGGACCTATATTAAATATAATTTAAGAATCGTCACTTCGAAACCCAAAATAGCCGACCCAAAAGCGGGAAATGAATTTTTGATGACCTCCGACAACTGACAGACTTCCAGATTGGAAAGGGGGACCTATGTCAAGGTCGAGGTTATCCTTGACCTAGGTCAAGGTTGAGACTATCCTTGACCTAGGTCAAAGTTGAGGTTAACCTTGACCCAGGGAGTCAGGACCCCTGGAAAACATGCCAGATGGGATGGATGGTGCTCGGAGAGGCCCAATCAGGGTCCTAAACAGACATAGAAGTATGAGAGGATGCAAAAATAAGGGGATAATATGATGGTGGTCAAAAACACCCCCTAAGGAGGGCTAAACATTATTAACATGGAAGTTCTTCCATTTTAATATGATACACTCCTAACAGGGTAAGATCATCAAAAGTGATCACAACTTTTAGCCCTAACATGCACCTTCCATTTTGTAGATAGTAAAGCTTTGTGGGTTTCATCCCCACCGCATTTTTTACCTTCTAACAAGTTTCTATGTTACCAAATACTTGTGTCATGTGTTAATGAGTTTCATGAATGTTTCAATGTTTGTTTACATACATTTACATTTATTCTATAATATTGCATGCATGAAGTAGAAAATCTACAATGGTCGGTTAAGCAAGTAATGAGTACTATGGTTTAAATTATAAAAGTTTTAAGGGTACTGTTTCACCCCTCCCCTCTTAGTACACACCCTTCCATTATTCAAACAATTGGTATTAGAGCTAGTTCTCTTATTTGGAAAAGTTTAATCACTTGAGAGAAAATATCTTACAATGGAAAGGTATAAGCTTGATAAAAATATTGAGAATCAAAAGTTGCAAATACAGATTTTATTTGAGAAATACAAAGAGACAAGAAAAAAAATGAAAGAGTTATTCATGGCATCTCACTACAATGAAACTGACTATCATGAAGAAGAGACACCTGACCTTTTTGATTCATCTGGGTCTGGATCTAGTAATACATCTGACACATATGAAGAAACCATTGTAGATCTAAATGAAATTAATCAACATTTGATTGAACAAGTAAAAGTAATACAGATCGGTCAAGAGACACAAATGGTAAGAATTATTGATGTTATGAATAATGGAAGAAAAGCTAAACAAGAAAGAACTTTGGCTATTCATCACAGAAGAGAGATTATTGAAAAGTTACAGGAGAAATTGTAGACACCTAAATTTGACCAGGTGTATCTTAAACATTCAAAATTGTAAATCTCAGCCAATTGCCCCAAATCTCATCAACATGCATTAAAATGGATCAAAATCAAATGGACAGATATCAAACAAAGTGGACAAAAATCAAATTAAATCAAAGGATTAAATAATCATGAAATCAAATAATTAAATTCAAGCCTAAAAGGGATTAATCAAATTGTGCAAATGATTTTAAATAATTAATTGTATAGTTTAAATCAAAAGAATCAAATCCAACCCATTCACCCTTACATGGCTAAATTAATTAAATGATTGAATTAAATAATTCCTAATTTCTTTGAGGACAAAAACTCAATTTTCCCTCTATTTGAAAACACCTCAAAGATTTTTTACTCAACTAAGGTTTGACCATGATCAACTCACTCTACCCCCTTCCCTTGAGAAATTGCTACAAATACAAGCCATTTTCTTTGTGTTTGGGATCAAAGAAATTAAAGAGCAAAGCATCCTTATTATAGGCATTTGGAGATCATTTGAGAGATTTTGATAGTATTTCAGCATTTGCATAGCATTTAGAGTATCATTTTAGAAGCATTTGTTGATTTCATAGCATATCTTGGAGTATTTGAGCTAGATTAGAGCATGTTTATCATTTTCTTCTCATTCTAGGATTGTCTTTGAGAGAGATTAAGGCTGAGAGCTCTCTTAACAAAGCTTAGATAGAGAACCATGAGATGTCATGGTTTTAACTTCAATTCTTAGATTAAATGGCATTTTCTTTACATAGAGTTGTTGTTACTAATCCTAATTTCATGAAGGTGTAATCTCACACACACAAATGGCACCCACCGTGGGGATTTAGGTGTCATTTCTAACATTTTATCTTAATATTTTGTGTGTTTTGCATCATTTTTCATGTTATTTTGCAGGAAAATAGAAGAAGAGCCACCTACAAAGCATTCAGAGCCACTCGTGAGCATTAAAGCATTGTGTACAGAGTCTCTTTCATCTCTTTTTTTCATTTTTAAGCCGCTTGTGAGATAAAGTGGGCTGCCTATGAGATAAAGTGTGCCACCTCTGAGATAAAGTGTGCCACCTGTCAGACACAAAAGACCACTTGTGAACTTCCAAGAGCTGCTTGTGGCTTTTATTTGACCGCTTGTGGATTTTTTTGAGTTGCCTTTTAAGATTTTAAAGCTGCTTTCAAAGTTTTCATTTACGCATTGTAACAGTTAAATGCCACGTATTAGCTGTTAAATGCCGCATAGATATTTTTTCTTTAAATCAAATTTCTGATGATTTGTTCACTGTTTTAACTCTCTGTGTTTTTCATTGCTGTAGATTAAAAATCATCCAAAAGTGCAGAAACCAGAGAAGCGAGTCACAAGGCCTAGCAAAGAGGTAAGGATTAAGGCTAAACATGATAAGGAAATACATGCATCTAATATTTTATAGAGTTTATTTGAAGAAGAGCACCTTTATGATCATTATATTAAAATGTTTTTTGCTTATAAAGAAAAATTTCCTACTCTTTGAATAGATTTTCAGTCTAAGTTCTTCAAGCTTTGATTTGACCAAATTTGATTAAGGGAGCTTAGGAGTGTTTTATCTTTTGAGATTTCCAAGTTTTTCTTCACTTTGTTTTGATTGTGTCGACTAACTTGTTGGAGGAGCCAGAGTGGGAACGATCGCTACTAGGTGAGTGGAAATAAAGCACAAATCAATAAAAAATTCACCCAGCCTTTGCTAGCTTTGAAAATGAGGTATTTATCTTATCAAGCTTGCAATGATTAAATTGTGGCATTTCATTTAAAACTAGTATAATTAAGAAAATCCTTCTAATTGTCTAAATTGAACAAGCATTAGGCATATTCACTTTTCAAAGTGAATCAGAAAGCCAAATGTGCAAAGTCAATTTAGTGCAAAGAAAAGGATAAGGAGTTGAACCACACATCTCAATTTTAAGAACCTCCTTGTCAAGAGGTTGAAAATGAACAAATATTGCTTGAGGTGTTTGGAACAAAGGAAGACAATAGGGATATGCTCTTCACTCTTTGAGTGGATTAGATTCCCAAACTTGTTGGCCTAAGTTCAATTCTTTCTTTCCATATACATGCTAGATAGAATAGAGCCTTAGAGGGCCTGCCTCCGAAGATTTGCCTTACGAGGACGGTGAGAGGGAACAACCCAAAGTGGGAGATATTCGCTTTTACCATGATGTCATCTGACCCACTATAAGTAAATGCACTTTACCTTAATCAGAAAGTGACTAAACCTTGTGCAAGCCATCCTCACTTCCTCGAGTAGTCCTTCGGGATTGCGCAAAATCATACTTTTGTGCGTGTGGGAAGCCTGCAAGGGGGTAAAGGATCTTGGAAAGATTTAGAATGAAGGTGATTTAAAACCTTGATAAAATAGAAAACCTACCTTTTTAGAGCCATTGTTTAAAGCCAAATTTGTTTGACTCTAAGGTAGATTGTTTGGAATAAATTCTTGTGCATACCTGTAAAAACATCTGAGAACGTAAACTTTAGTGTTATTTTAGGGATATGGTACATTTTGATGTGTGTGTTGAGCTTGTACTCTATTTTCACGCAAGATTCTTTTTTAAAAAATCTAATCAAAGCCTTTAAAATTTTAATTCCAGAAAATAACAAAAAAATTGACAATTTCAACTTTGATCAACAAAGAGCCACGTACCAACAATTCAAAACTATGTAAAAACAATCTTGGATCACTTACAACTTTGAAACTCCGCATATAAATATTCAAAAGTTGCGTAAGCCACTAGAAAGTGTCACATGTCAACAGTCTAAAACCACCTATAAATAGGAAAACACCTCCTGCTAACTGTGGAGTGTCACGTACAAGAATTCCAGTGACTGTGTATCAACAACTAAAAACCACCTACACACAGGCAAGAGCCACCCAGAAATAAAAAAGGCAAATAGTGGATATATACTGAGGGTTTGAAAATAAGAAAATTCCATTTTTGGATACCCTTTTGGATGTTTTACCTCCGTGTATACTCAACTGGATCATAATCCACCATTATTGGACATTTTGCAAAATCATCCATAGATTGATCAATTAAGTGAGATAAAAGCCTAGGACCTTCATTTGATTTATGTTAATGCCACTTTTTATGCGATCCCATTACATTAAGGCTACCCTACAACCAGATGGATCTTATCTAAGGCAAGAGTGTCCTTTTCCGGGTGATCCTTTTAGTTCTTCAAGACCATTATAAGAACCCATCAAGGAAATAGAACCAACAATGTCTTTTCCATTTGGCCATATAGATCCCGATCAAATCAACCATGTAAGCAAGGATATGAACAACAATGGTGGGGGAAATGTTGATCCTAACAACCAAGGATCCAATAAAAACAACAATGGAGGAGCAAACAATGACCCTAACAATCAAGGGTCAAACAATAATAACAATGGGGGAAACATTGACCCTAATGATGAGGAGTTAATTGATGAAAAGGTTAATGAAGCTATGCAAAGCCCTTTCTTCATGAAGCTTATGGAAAAAGTGTTGGAAAAAGACAAGGAAAAGTACTTTTTAGACCTAGCACAAGCAGGTGTCAAACTTCCATATGATTATGATGTCAACAAACTTAAACAAGAAGAAGCTGAGGCTAATCCCATTGACATCATCAACAAAAAATTCCAACTTTTCCAAATGTAATTGGACACGATAAAATAAAGTGGGGCTCCTAAACCCTTTTCTATCGAAGCTTTGTGTCCATTTCCATTTGATAAGTCTTTCATCATGGTTCCATTTCCAACAAATGCTATCTTTCCTAAATATGATAAATATGAAGGAACAACTAATCCTCAAGATCACTTAAGGGAATTTTGTGCCTTAAGTCTAGAGTTCATGTATGACATAACTTACTTAATGAGGTTATTCCCTAGAAGTTTGGGAGGTATGGCAATGGAGTGGTTTTCAAAGTTACCCTCTGAGATTTGAACCTTTGAAGAATTGACCTCTAAATTTGTAACTCATTATTCCTATAACATCAAACATGAGGTTACAATTCTTAATTTATGTAACACCAAACAAAGAGAAGGAGAGGGATTCCTACTTTTCCTACAATGATGGAGAGCGGTATTTGCTAGATACCCTCGAAGTGTACCCAAAAAGGAGAAGATGGATATTTTTGTAATAAGCTTGAATCATGAAATGAACTATCGATTAAGGCTACAATGTCCTAGGTCATTTCAAGACCTAATTGAAAATGGGGTGAGAGTGGAAGAGGTATTGATAAAAAATGGAGAAATTAAACTTTACAAGGATAACAAGAATAACAACAACAACAACAATACCTCCAACACTAATCAAAATTGCAATTCCCCTAACAACAACTGATTTTGGACAAAGAATAACAACAATAAAGGAGTGGTTAATGATGGAGTGGTAGAGGCTAACACCTTAAAGGCCACCCCTTTCAATCTCACTCAAAACTTGGTTCAAGCCAATAATGTGAATAAAGCACCCAAAGTGCCCTTTAACAACAACAACACTAATAACGACTTTGGGAATAATCAAGGGGCTTACAAGCCAAAACCTTTCTTTGCACCTACACCCAAAAGGACATTCACTAATTTGGGTGAACCATTGGAGAATCCATTAAGGAAACTTATTGCAAATAAACTTATTGACCTACCAAAGGCTCAACCATATGAACCTCAAATCAAGCCAAATTGCTGGAGTGAGAATAGCCATTGTGAGTACCATAGAAATTGGGGACATAAGACCAATGATTGCAAACGTCTCAGACATGTGGTACAATATCTCATAGACAATGGTGTGATAAAAGTGGAAGGCCCTCAAACTAATGAATATCACATGGCATTTAAGACTCCTTTCTATAAACATGAAAAAGGAGAATCTTCCAACTCAAACAATGGAGGAAACAATGCAAATAATGCAAGAGGCAATAATAATGTTAACTTTGCTCATACTTATGACAATACTATCAATGTTTTTGTGATCAAAGATCAACCTAAAGTGGAAAAATCTAATGCCATCACAAGGGGGAAAGCTTCAAAGGTTACCCTACAAGGGGGTAATCCTATTATTATTGGCCCTAAAACACCAACTATTTTGGCTAAACAAACACGACCTACAACAAAGCCTTATAGTTTGGTAGATCAATTACAAAAGACTCCAGCACAAATATCAATTTTGGAGTTGTTGAAATTATCTCCTAATCACAAGGATATTCTGGAAAAAGCCTTGGTTGAGACCACTATTCCTATAAACTTGGAGGAAGATAAATTTTATAACATGGCAGGACATCTCATAGCCCCTCATTGTCTTTCATTTTTAGAGCAAGATGATATGTCTATCACACATCCTCAAAACTTACCCTTGCATATAGAGGTATTAATCCAACGACATAGGGTCAATAGAGTTCTCATAGATGGGGGAGCTGGTCTTAATATTTGCACTTTAAACCTTGTCAAGTCATTAGGGTTAACCAAATCTTCCATTGATCCTAAAAAGAAAATCACCATTAAGGCTTATGATGAGGAGGAAAGATTTTCAAAGGGTATGATCATTCTACCAATTCAAGTGGGCCCTATAAAAAAGATACCATATGTCAGGTCCTTGATATGAAACTGACCTACAATATCTTACTAGGGAGGCCATGGATACATGAAATGCAAGCAGTACCTTCTACATATCACCAATGCATAAAGTTTCCATACATGGGGAAGAGATCACGATTGGAGGAGATTCAAACCCTTTCCAATATTGCAATGCTTTAAATCCAAGTCATGAATTATATATTACTCATAATAGGGAAGGAGTCATCCCTGATATTACCATGGAAGAAGACAAGGAGGAAAGTCCAAGACCAACCCCTATTCAAACTAACTCAACTACATCAACTAAAGGAAAAGAAAAGATGAGTTATGAGGGTTCAACTTCAAATGATAATTCAGTCCAGACTTCAACATTGAGAATGGAAACTTTGAAACCAACCAAGGAGGAAAGAGAACAAACTAAGAAAGATCATTATGAAAAGATGAGTTATTTGATGAACCAATTTGAGAAACAATGCAAAATTCACTCAAAAGGGGTAGGGGAATATTCTGTTTCTCTATTTGATTTACCTACATCTCCAAGGACACATGGGAAGCCATCCAAAGATCATCATCCTCATAAATAAAATTCTCATTTTGTGAGAGAATGTGACAAGCAAGAAATGGAAAAAGAAGATAATGAGGTCTTACAATGGCTTTATAAAGAGGACGATAATTCAACTAATTCCAATTCATGGGTGCAACATATTAACATCCAAACTGATCAATATGGCAAAGGATTTGATATCATGAAGAAAATGGGGTATAAGGGAAGAGGACCCTTATGAGTTCGACATAGGGGGTTGTTAGAACCTATTGAACTAGTTTGGAGAGCAAAAGAAGAGAAAGCCGACATATGTTTTCAACATAAAGGAGAAAGTTCAAGTCCTATGCATGATTTTTGTGCACATATCCATATGGTAGGTTCTGAAAGTGAAGACGATTCTAGGAATTATGAGTGGGATTCCTTGTCTGAAGAATCTTGTCATGACATAGAAGTTGATACCAATCACACTTATGCAACTCCTCCTAAAGTTGAGAATCAAGAACATTTGACTGAAAGTTTAAATTCAACTCAAACATCAAGTGAACCTCAACAAGTCAATATAGAAAAAACACCTCTTTACACTCAATGTGTAGGTGAACTTTGGATACCTTCGTGGTTGGGAGATTCTAATCTAGTGTTTAATCCACATGCTTTATTTCCCATAGAAATCTTAGAGGACTCTAATGAAGAGGATTTTGATCCTTCTTCCATGGACCATCTTGAAGAGGCACATGTCATACACCTTGACGATACAATGTATGAACCATAAAATGAAGTCATGTCCTTAAATCCTTCAAATGAAATCCCATCCAATGAATCCTTGTCCTTAATGAACCCTGAACTTATTGATTGGGATCTTTCCAAGCCAAATGACTTACTCTACTTCCCCAATGACAATGCAATGGACTTATACCTCAATGGGGTTGAACCCAGTTCTTCCATCAATGAATTCACTATTAAAATGATGATAGGGGTAGATGTTCAACCTATTAATCCAAAAAATGAAAATAAAATATACAAAAAAAATGAGAAGGTCTAGTGGTGAAAACCACCATGTGGCAGTGCTAGACCCAAAAAAGTAAAAATAAAGGATGTTTTCGAAGGTGAAAACCCAACTGTGGAACCTAAGGGAGAGAGGTTGGAAACCTTACCAGCTCATGAAGATGAAAGGTCACCTATACTCATTTAGCCCATAGAAAAGGTTAACATTGGAACAGAAGAGGATCCTAAATTTATTCACTTGGCAGCATCTTTGAGTCCATTGGAGAGAAAAGAATTAATTGAATTATTTCAAGCAAAAATAATCAAATTTACATTGTCATATGCTAACATGCCTGGATTAGATCCAAGTTTCATAATTCATCATTTAAATGTGAAACCCAGTGTTAAGCCCGTCAAGCAGAAGTTGAGAAAAATGCATCCACATGTCCTTTTAGTCAAAGCAGAATTGGAAAAATTACTCAAGGCAGGATTTATAAGAGTAATTGCTTATGCCAAATGGATCTCCAACATTGTACTAGTTACCAAACATGATGAAACCATAAGAATTTGCACGGATTTCAGAGATTTAAACCTTGTTTGTCCAAAAGATGACTTTCCATTGCCTAACATTGATGCTATTGTGGATCTCACTGCGGGTCATTCTATGTTTTCACTTATGGATGGATTTAGTGGGTATAATCAAATTTGCATTGCACCTGAGGATCAAGAGAAGACAGCCTTTACATGCCCATGGGGTGCTTTTTGTTGGAATGTAATGCCCTTCGGTCTCAAAAATGCCGGAGCCACTTATCAAAGAGCAATGACTACCATTTTTCATGACATGATGCACACCTTTATGGAAGATTACATGGATGACATTCTAGCTAAGTCCCATAAAAGAAAAGATCATTTATCCATACTTGACAAAATTTTTACAAGGCTAGAACAATTCAAAGTGAGACTCAACCCAAAGAAATGTGCTTTTGGGGTACAATCTGGAAAACTCATAGGGTACATTATTTCAACAAAAGGAATTGAAGTAGATCCTAAAAAAGTACAAGCAATAATGGACATGGACATTCCAAAGAATATAAGTAAAATGAGGTCACTTCAGGGAAGGCTTCAATCCATAAGGAGCTTCATTTCTCAATTGGATAAAAAATGCCATTCTTTCACAAGGTTGCTACATAAAGACACCGTCTTCATATGGGATGAGGAGTGTGATAAAGCCTTTACATTGTTGGAAACATACTTGATGAATCCACCTATCTTGATGTCACCAATTCAAGGAAAACCTTTGTTACTCTATATTTTAGCAATGGAAAAATATTTAAGAGTCTTATTGGCACAAGAAGATGATGAAGGAAAAGAAAGAGCTATCTACTACTTGAGTAGAACATTGATCAAATATGAATTAAACTATAGCTTCATGGAAAGGGCTTTCCTAGCAGTGGTATTTTCCTCTCAAAAGTTAAGACATTATATGTTGTTGCATAAAGTGAAGCTCATAGCCAAAATTGATCCCTTAAAATACTTACTCAGCAAAACAACTTTAACTGGAAGAATTGCAAAGTGGGTAATGGTGCTTAGTGAATTCAACATTGAATATGTTGATAGGAAAGCAATCAAAGGTCAAGTTATTGCCAATCAATTGGCTGAATATCCTCAAGAATCAACACATCCTATTCAAGTGGAGTTTCCAGATTCCAAAATTGTTAATGTGGAAGCTAAGACATGGAATTTATACTTTGATGGATCTTACACCCAAAATGGTAGTGGAGAAGGCATTCTTTTGATTACACCACAAGGTTACACAATCCCAAAATCTTGCAAGTTATTGTTCCCTTGTACCAATAACATAGCAGAGTATGAAGCTTTGGTCATAGGTATCAAGATGGCCTTGGAATGGAATGTCATAGAATTACAAGTCTATGAGGACTCTCAATTAGTCATCAATCAAGTTAATGATGAATATAATACCAAGGATGAAAAATTGATGTCTTACAAAAGATTGGTAGATGAGTGGAAAAAGTATTTTGCTTTGATTACTTTTGAACAAATTGCAAGAGACAAGAATAGAGCAGCAGATATAATGGCTACTTTGGCATCTTTACTTCAAATGCCCGATCAAAATGAAAATTATGAGTTCTTGGTGGAAGAATTGGTTAAACCAGCATTTGACCTACCTGATACCCAAATTATTTCCCTTTTAAATGGAGATGACTCACCATGGTATGGACCCATCTATGCCTAGCTAAAAGACCAAACCTTACCTATAGACCAAACACATTCTCAAAAGTGAAATTTCATAAGACAAGTGGCTCATTATACCATCCTTTCTAACACATTGTATCGTAAAGGTCTTGATGGAATGCTCCTTAGATGTCTAGAGGAAGATGAGTAAAAATTAGCTTGAAAAGATGTCCACAAGGGGATTTGCAGGTCACATTCGAGTGGTTTAAACCTAGCTAAGAAAATCCTACCCATGAGGTACTTTTGGAAAATTTTAGAAAGAAACGCTTGTCAATTTGTCAAAGGTTGTACAAAATGTCAATACCATGGAGACATGATCCATGCACCGACACAAGAGTTACACCCATTTGTCACACCATAGCCATTCTATCAATGGGGCTTTGATTTGATTGGCATGATTTAACCACCTTCTTGAAATGGACACAAATATATAATCATGGCAACAGAATACTTCACTAAATGGGTTGAGGCCGTCCCTTTAACAACTGCAACGGGGAAGCAAATTTACATGTTCATCCTAAATCATATCATTTGTAGATATGGCATTCCTCATGCCATCATCACGGATAATGGAAAATAGTTTAAGAACAAAGATGTTGATGAACTTTGTGACACATTCAATATTACACATCACTCTTCATCCATTTACTATCCCCAAGGTAATGGACAAGCAAAAGCTACCAACAAAAACATCCTTAAAATCCTTAAGAGATACGTTGGCAAGTTAGGAAGAGATTGACATCTTCAAATCAGTCCATCATTATGGGCCTATAGGACTAGTATTCGCACCCTGATAGGAGCTACACCTTTTTCATTGGTTTATGGGGCCAAAGCTGTTCTACCTTTAGAAGTTTATATACCATCCCTAAGAGTATCATTGAATGGATTAATCATAGATGAAGATTATAGAGTTGCCCAACTTCAACAATTGAATATGTTGGAGGAACATCAAACTCAAGCCTATGATCATTTAAAAGTGTATAAGAATCAAATTTCAAGGAACTATAACAAGCATATTAAACCAAGAACCTTTGAAGTGGGAGATCTAGTATTAAGATAAAATCTAAAAAATTAGGTTGATAGAGAAAAGAAAGGAAAGTGGGAAGAAAATTGTCTTGGTCCTTTTGTCATTGTTTCTTCTTTTGGATCGAGTACCTACAAATTAGCTAATTGTGACGGTGATGAATTTCAAGAACCTATCAATAGCATTCATCTTAAGAGGTTTCACACTTGATTCAGAGGAAAGAGTATCAGAGGAAAGGGTATAAGTTGAGAGTATAAAATGAGTCAACATCACCCTTGTACATGGAAAATCCCTTGTACATTTGAATTTTTGAAGCTTTGTGTCGATTTCCATTTGATAAGTCTTTAATCATGGTTCCATTTCCAACAAATGCTATCTTTCCTAAATATGATAAATATGAAGGAACAACTGATCCTCAAGATAACTTAAGGGAATTTTGTGCCTTACGTCTAGATTTCATGCATGACATAACTTACCTAATGAGGTTATTCCCTAGAAGTTTGGGAGGTATGGCAATGGAGTGGTTTTCAAAGTTACCCTTCGACATTCAAACCTTTGAAGAAATTGCCTCTAAGTTTGTAACTCATTATTCCTATAACATCAAACATGAGGTTACAATGCTTAATTTATGTAACACCAAACAAAGAGAAGGAGAGGGATTCCTAATTTTCCTACAATGATGGAGAGTGGTATTCGCTAGATACCCTCGAAGTGTACCCAAAAAGGAGAAGATGGATACTTTTGTAAACAACTTGAATCATGAAATGAACTATTGACTAAGTCTACAATGTCCTAGGTCATTTCAAAACCTAATTGAGAATGGGGTGACAATGGAAGAGGTATTGATAAAAAATGCAGAAATTAAACTTTACAAGGATAACAAGAATAACAACAACAACAATACCTCCAACACTAATCAAAATTGCAATTCCCCTAACAAAAACCAATTTTGGACGAAGAATAACAACAATAAAGGAGTGGTTAATGATGGAGCGGTAGAGGCTAACACCTTAAAGGCCACCCCTTTCAATCTCATTCAAAACTCAGTTCAAGCCAATAATGTGAATCAAGCACCCAAAGTGCCCTTTAACAACAACAACACTAATAACAACTTTGGGAATAATCAAGGGGCTTACAAGCCTAAACCTTTCTTTGCACCTACA
>MU227658.1:6154676-6179457 GCA_018584345.1 Thuja plicata
ATAGTATTTCAGCATTTGCATAGCATTTAGAGTATCATTTTAGAAGCATTTGTTGATTTCATAGCATATCTTGGAGTATTTGAGCTAGATTAGAGCATGTTTATCATTTTCTTCTCATTCTAGGATTTTCCTTGAGAGAGATTAAGGGTGAGATCTCTCTTAACAAATCTTAGATAGAGAACCATGAGATGTCATGGGTTTAACTGCAATTCTTAGATTAAATAGAAGTTTATTTCCATAAAGTTGTTACTAATCCTAATTTTATGAAGGTGTAATCTCACACACACAGAAATAATTTTAGATACAGAGACTTACTGAACATCACTTTGAGATCACCAATCAAATAGTTCTTATGAGTCATGAGGCCAACTGAGTGAACATGGAACTTGGTAGAAAATTGGAAGTTGTTGGTGAACTAAAAGAAGAAAATGAGAAATTGAAGCATGAAATGAAGATTCAACAACAACATAATGATATGATAAAAAAGGCTGAAGAAAGTACAAAAAGAATGGATGAATTTCTGAATGGACAAAGAAGACTCAACAATAATATGGGTTTAGGGTATACCGAGCATGGAGAATCATCAACAGAGATGATTAAAGGAATTTATACACAAATCCAAGACCAAAGAAGCGTTCATGTAATTATTGTGGAAAACCAGGCCACACATCAAATGTTTTCAAGAGCAAAGCAAAAGGTATTCCTAAAACTACTTCTACATTCATAGGTAATTGTTATAACTATGAAAAGCATGGACACAAAGCACATGAATGCAGATATAAGATGAAAAAAATAAAGAATAAATCTTACATGAAAAAACATTGTTCTACTTGTAAGATGGATGGCCACACATTTCATGAATGCACGAAAAAGATAAAGCAAGTCTAGAAACCAAAAGAACAAGAAAATACATATCAATAGAGAAGAGTTGGTAATATATATGTTTGGGATTAAAAAACTTGGGTAGTTTTCACAACATGTGGTAGATATGGACATATAGCTGGTAACTGCATAAGGAAATGGATAAGAACGTCCAAAAACTAGACTAACCTTGGAATGGCATGCTTACACTATCATAAGGTTGGTCACTTGAGTAAGGACCGCAGAGACCGAGTGATAGAGTCAAGCACTTTTTCAAATGAAAATACTATTGGATACATCATGAGAATGAGAAACCAAATGTGGAGGAGATTTTCAAACAATGATGATGCTGGACCAAGCACTAATGTTGGCAACACCTCATCCAACGGATTAGGTGATTCCATCGCCCCCATCTAAGCAATACAAGTAAGTATGGAACTACACTCTACAAAGTTGTATTTTACATCAGTTCCTATATTCATCGAGAATATGCCAAATTAGCATGAATGAAGATGCATTATGGTATTGCATGTTATGTTTTGTGAATCTACTCTGGTCGGTCAATATAAACTGAGCACAAACTGCATGTCGGTAAACATATGAAAGGCAACCAAATCGACACCTTGTACTGAGTATTGTCTACTTACAGAGCTAAAGAATCTAGTGTTCTAACCAAGCATCTATGTTTTTTCAACTAAGTGGTAGGTGAAGCATTTAATGCATCACTTAGGGTATATTTTTCTATAAAAGGGGCATCGTGAACTCATTTTGTTCACCCAACATTAAGGAGAAATTTATAGAGTGAAAAAGAGTGCCTCAAAGTGACCACATTGCAAAGAGATTCACACCACTTCCAAGCCACTCCAATAGATTTCATACATTCACAACAAACATCCGGTAAGCATCTAGACTCGCCAAGTTAATAGGTTATTTGCGAAGAAGCCCTAATTTTATGAACTATGGAAACCACTTCCCAAACATCGAAGATGATTATGGAAAAGGACAAGAAGGTCATTCTAATCAAGAAATTGACCCGTGAAGAACCAAACTACAAGTTTTTCCCTAAGATTTATGCTCAACTCGACGAAAAGGGAGCATTCTCAAGTATGCCACCTAGGGTTTTATTGGTCGAAGACATCCGTTCATTCATCCACTGCAAAGTTGTAGAGATTGGAGATTTTGAGCTTGAGAAATCATATCAGAAGCTATGCAAGGACAATAACCTAAATGATGAATACAAGAACATTGAAGTGAAAGGGTTAACCAATGCCCTACTATTCCCAAATGACTTCAAAACATAATGGATTCGGATTGTGCTTAGCTGAGTGCATGACAGGAAGATGTGGTTAGATGAACCAAAGAAAATCATAAGGGATGTGATTCACACAATAACTGGATACCCCATCACTGAGAAGGATAAAGACCTAAGACACCCTAAACGTGAGGAAATTGAAAAACTAACTAGAGTCAAATGGGATGACAGAGGTATGAAAGTCAATTCAATCACTAATCCTAAAATTAAATTTGGTGTATATGTGATTGGATACAAGATCTTTCAAGCAAGTAGAATGAACAACATTGCTTGTGGAGTTGTCGACACTGCATACAAGATAGTAAAGAAAGGTGTGCAACTTGACTTAGCCAAGTTACTACTGAAACAACTGGAATAAAACATGAGAACAACTAGATCAGCCTGATCTAATAAATGTAAGTTTGGTTCCCTACTTATGTGCACATTATTTTACTTCCAGAACTTCTTTCCTTTAATTGGTAATGTCTCTTGTGACACCAACCGACCTATAAAAATACAAATTAGTGATTAGATTAAATCACTAGGAGAAAATTTCATTCCACTATTGGATGCATATTGCACTACATTCAAGACTAGGATGCATAAGAGAATGAGAATCCCTGCACAATTTGTTGAAAAGTACAAGGATGAGATATTTTTTATAGTCGACACCGACACTACACTCATCAAACCAGCTGTCCCAAGAACAACATGGTTACCACCATTGGATTATGAAATTTACTTAGATCAGGCTACAAGAGCTATTGAAGCCCTACTAAATGAACCAGTTGACAAATCCATAAGAAGATTTGGCACATATGAGGAAGCCAAGTCAAGAATAAAGACTGGCTTAGTAGTCAAGAATATAGGAAAGAAGCAAACTCAAATGGTGAAAACACTTAAGAAGAAAATTTTGGTAATTGATGAAGACTTGGAACAATCAACAGATATCACCGAGGGATAGTCACCCATCGGTGAAGGAAAATAATTAAGTGATTCAGAGTCTACCAAATCTGATGCACCACAGGCCAATAAAACAAAAGTTACTAAAGTAACAACTGCTTCTAGAATAAGGAGAAAAACAACTAAGGTAGACTCACTACCATTGAAGAAGGGCACTGTAAAAACATATAAGAAAAAGAAATCCTCAACTGAGAAACCAGCACTGAGACAATGAAAGAGATATGTGAGAGGAAAAGAAGATAAGGATGATACTGAAGTAGATGAAAGAAAACAAAGAATATAAGTAGAAAATGCCAAAATACCAAAGAAAATTGATGAAATTGTAGAGTCAATCATCAACACAGGTAGTATAACACATCACAAGATTAGACAATGGGCAACTCTGTCTACCAAGGATCAAGACAAAATAGAAGAAGCCATCATTAAGGAAATGATTTCTTACGAAAATTTTCCTATATAATTCAACAATAATATTCCATAGTATCTGCAAGATAAGATATAAACTAGGTAGACATATGCATTGCATATGGATAAACAGATGAGGGAAAAATCTCTAGTTGCATTCATGCTCGATTAAATAGTTGAAGAAATTGACTCAACCATGAAGGAGTACAACAAGAAGTTTTTTTCAAAAACCAAAGCATACAAGGTATTGTAGAACAAGCTCAAAGATATTGACATTGAGAGCAATAAGATTTGGACTCAAATATTTAATCCACCCAAGCAGGTACTAGCTATAACCAAAACTGCTCACACTGAGGAGAAGGAGGCCACACTGAGCCCCGAGCACATTTTCATCAATGACACTGAGGATGTAAATCCAATTGAATTAACCATAGAGGAAAGTAAGGCCATGGATGACATTCCTAAAATATTGTAATCATTAGAATAAACATAGGACATAACAATAAAAGATATCACTCATAATGATTTTGATGATAATTCCAAGGTTGATGAAGATGTCAATATTTCCACCGAGAAAACAAATGAACATGACACTACTAATGTTGCAAAGGCACAAACACAAGGTAATATGCCTTTATTGATGCAAGCAATCAATATCATGACTGAATCACAACATACACCACCTAACACTGAAGCAAACATACAAATGGACAAAGGTGAGGAACAAGGGGAGAAAATAGATAAAATTGGAGAGGACAAAGCAAGTGATGCACCCACTGAGGACAGTGGCAAGGAAGCCAAGGATGCAGGTCAAGAAAAACTTGAAGTAGAGACATCTACTACCAAAAAATAGGTACTGACCGAGCAACCTAGTAAAGGAAACACACATCCCAAGCCATCAACAAAAGAAACTGAGCAACAAAAGGCTCTTGCTATCATACTGTATTTCCTTGCATCAAGAAACATTCGAAATAAGAAGAAGAACAAGAAGAATAAAGAACTCGTCACACTAGATGAAATCATAGACATACCCGACTGTGATCCAAGAACACTTGATCTGGAGTCATTGACAAGGTATGGGGAGCTATGCAAAAGAAAAGCAATACAAGACAAGCTCAAAAAGGAGCACATAAATTCACAAGTCCTGGAACAAACAAAGGAGATTCTATTGTAGGTAGTGCCTGACACACAGATTGATCAAAATGCACCCATCATTGATCAAATTGTAGTTACGACCGAGGCAATCACCACTTAGAATGTAGATGCTGAGAAGGTCATTGAAGAAAGAGAAGAAGAGTATCACTACAAACTCATAGAGAAAATCAACCAAGAAGTGATAGAGAATAAGGTGAAACTTTCTGAACTGGTAACTACCTTAGAACCTGTTATTTTAGAATTAGTTACCTTAGTTCAAAAGTTGTGCACTCTAGAGAAGTTCACCAACGAGCATGATGCACATATAGCTAAGTTAAATGAAGATCTAAAAGCTAGTGCACAAAGTCTTTCAACCGAGCCAAATGCATTCCAACTGCATTATGAAAAGCTAGTTGAATCTAAACGGTTAAGACTGGAAATACAAAAGAAAGAAAGAAAAATCAAAGATGAATCAACCAATATCCAAGCCATGTTACTACCGAATCTCACATTGCTGATGACACACATGACTACGACAAAGACTCTAATTGCCACCCCAGAGATGTTAGTAGCAGAAAGCATCTATGACATGCACGCTCAAATAACTTTGGAGCAAATGAACCTAGAACACTTGAAAGAGAAATGGGAAAAGATGATGACAACAATCAAGAAATCTCATTCCAATATATTTGACAAGTTGTAAGCTCTACATCTTTGTCATTATTTTCAAAAAAAGGGGAAATATATACATAAAATGTAAGGGGGAAACATGTACATACATTGTATCTACATACCAAGGCATGCACAAAGGGGGAGTCATTGTAAATATAACACACTTGGTATATATGCTATACATATCAATTTTTGATACTAATGCCAAAGGGGGAGATTAATAATCCTTAGAGGATCAGAAATTGTCATTAGTATACAAACAAACAATTTTGGTCGGTCGTGTAATGCCCCGCCAGGGAACCCAGGAGAACTAACCTAAACATGACACTAAGTTAACAAGATATATTTTTTTAAAAATATTTACAAAAAATAATGATAACAACGCGGAATAAATACAATGAAGTACATGACATACACATAAATACAACTCAACAAAGGTTACAAGTCTCGAGGGTTCCTTGACGTAGAATTACTTAAGAAGAATAACCTATGAAGAACAACCAAAAAGATCTAACATAAATAATACATCAATTGAATCCAATAATATACATCTAATGTAATAAGGCCACATACACAACTGATACCCAAGGTATAAATAAGAATCAACATCCACTGTACAAGTCGCAAGGTATGCTATAACACATAACAATACAATACAATACAATACATCCTCCAAAGGATGTAAACCAATATACACATATGGTACAAGTATACAACTCATGAAACTGAACAAGTCTCCAGAAGAATAAGAAGATAGAAGAAGAACTGCAACAAGGATTGTCCAAGCATGAAGAAGAACTGTCAGAATCTCAATGGTAATAAGAATCACTACCACCCAACCTCATGGAACCAAAGGTCCACTCCCACCATGTTGAGGAGATAATAACATGCCCACTCACAAAGGTATACAATAAGAAGGCAACCATCAAAGGTATACAAGACATCATAAATAAATGCATAGGAAGATCCTAGAAGCTTTCCGAACACCAAAAAGAAAGACTAAAGCATAAGTACAAGGATAGGAAAGATAAAGACACACTGGAGATCCAAGGTCAATATAAAGGGTACACCATCCAAAGATAAATGACATCCATAAATTAACCAAAACACCAGCATGAACCAACTATCGAAACCAAAAGCCAAATGCCAAAGACACAACCATAAAAAGGTAAAATAGGACCTATGGAGGAGACTTAGGCTACGTTCTATGTGAGTGTCATCACATGGTCAACCACTTGAGTTACCCTGGACTGGCCACTCTAGACCTCAGAACCTCAACATAACTCATCTGGAACTAGAATACCCTCTTATAAAGATGAGGAATCTAATCATACCTACTCTCTAGGTATCATCCCATTCTCATCCTTAGCCTGTACAAGCACTCAAGGCATAAGCGAGGCATCATGATCAATCTTGTATTTAATGTAGTTTTATTATTACATTATCACTTATTAATAACTTACGATATGATACCCTAGAACTGGCCTCTTTGGGCCCCGGACCCCTATTGTAAGTCACTCCCCTAAGATGCACTTGACTAACCACCCCCTAAGCTTAAGGTCATAAATAATCTCATGAAACTCATAAAGTAAGATGGTCAAGTATAGTTTCGTAAACAAGATACCTGGAACACATACTAGACCTCAAATTATGACATCATAATTGCACTCTCAAAGTGTCCACAAAAATAGGAACTCATGATGGCAAGGTAGGATAAAAGAAATCAAACTGAAACATCAAAAGTACAAAAAGTATATACACAAGTATCAACAGAGGATCACAACCTAAAAATGACAGAGTTTCATTAAAGAAGAAATGCACCATTCATTTCAACAATAACCCTAAAATACATCATGACATGATAAATACACTTTTAGAAAGAACCAGTTTAAAATTTAGTGATAAACAAATTTATAATAACCTATTATACAAATTCGTTTATCTAATAAAAGCACTAATAACACTATAATTCAATTTCCCAAATAAAATGCACAGTAATACTCCTATAGATTAATTTATAAAAATTAACACATATAAATTAATATAACCAATAATTACTAAAATTCAACTATAATTACAATAAACAAGAAAAGATGAATGTAATATTTAATACATATTAATATTAGCCTTTTAATATTAATGCTATTATTCCTAATATATTAAATCTCATATATTAAGAAAACCCATTTAAACATAAACAATCTAACGTTAATAAAAACCCTTATATATTTAATAATATAAATGAAGCATAATTTTTAATTCATTAAATAACATATATATAAAAAAACTAACATATTAAATAACATTTAAGAACTATTAATTAAACTGTTATTAAATAAAATTAATTTAGTGTAAATCATAACAAAAACAACTTATTTAAAAAAAACCTTTAATTAAACTATGAGTGGGGGGAGGGGGGGGGAAGGAGGGAGAAGGGGGAGGGTCCCCATGGGATTGCAGCCCCCAAGGGCTCCCACACGGCCCCCCTCCAAGTCCCTTACGGGAGTACTCCCCTTGGGGAGTGTCATAGGGTCGTACGACCTGCGGGCCCCTGCGGTCCCTCTTGGGTAACCGCACAGGGGTTCCGCAGCCTGCAGCCCCCCTGCGGTCCCCCCTTAGGTGCCACGAGTATTGGAAAGTGTGGGGGGTGCGGTGACCCCCGCCACCCACCTCCAAGCACTTTTTAATAGATATATTTTAAAATTTTTAACTTGCCTTTTTCCCTTTTCAAATTTAATTTTTTTATAATTATTTTTGTTAATAACCAATAACAAAGGCACCAACAAATAGTTTTAATTCATCCATAATTTTTTTTTAAATTTATTTATTTTTTATTGGTGAATAAACTGTATTTTTCCAGCAGCTTCATTATTTATTTATTTTAATTAATTTTTCCCTTTCAACAACACTAACAATCATTTTTAAAGGCAATGGATTCTTTTATTTTTTCCATATTTTAAGTAAATAAAATAAATAGCTCCAAAGGGGAAGTAAATAGGGATTTCTTTAAAACATGCAAATTGATGCAAACAAGAAAATAATTCTAAATTTCATAATAATTTATTTTCAAGAAGAGTTTCTTTCTCAAACATGCAAATAACTCTATTGTTTTGTTTTCCATGCAGATCTAGATCTAGGTTTTGGGCAAGAACATGGTAAAGAAGAATTTTCTACTTTCATGGTAAGATATTCACAGATCTGAGGGTTTAATCCATTTCTTGGCAACAATCCCAAATTTTCTCTCAAAAAAGATATTTCTACAAATTTGAAACCCTAAGGACAAGGTTTGAAAACTAAATCACTCCAATTGAAAACCCTAATGCCCATTTTGCATCCAATATAATAGAAGGAAACCCTTATGCCCAAAAACATAGATCTGACATGCAAACATGAAGGAAACCACAAAATTGTTCCAATAACACATTTTCTCAATTTCAAGCAATAAAATTACATAATATCAAACAAAGAAGATCCAAACAAAGGATCCTAACATTTCAGATACAAAGAAGATGGGGATCTGAAAGCTAGAATTAACAAGATCAAGATCCTACCTTAATAACTGATGAGAGGAACAAATTCACAAATCTAAGAAATGAAGAACCCAAAAATGCTCCTAAGCTCTTCACAAATCTCTAATCACCTGATTTCTCCTTCTCCTTGATTAAACAGCCTCCAAAATGGCTTTCAATCCAAGGATATAGAAAATCAAGCAATTAGGTTTTCAAAAAGTGAAACCCTAAAGGGAATATTAATTATCTAATTAATAATTAAAAGAAATACTTTATTTTCAATTTTCACTTGAAGCATGCACATCTCAACTTTACAATATAAAAACAAAGTCATAATTGAAAATGCATGTGAAATATTTCACTTAAATTAAATCAATTAATCTTGCAACTTAAAACAATATTCAATAATTCAACTTTGCACAATTAATTACAATTATTGGATTTAATATTTATTAAATCTCAATTATTTAAATCAAGACTTAATAATCAAATCAATTAATTAAATATAGACATTTAATTAATATTTAATTATTAAATAGCCATATATTTAATATATCAATGTTATAACCTTAATAAAGGTGCAATTATTAACATTAATATTTACCATAAATATTCATTAATAAATCAAGCCAAAAGCATCATTAAATCAACTAAAAACCATCTAAATAGATAAACCAACTGAAACAGAAAACAACTGAAACAAAAACACAACACACACAAACAGGCTCACGAATCCACGTCACTTGACAGATTCAAACACTAGGGTAGTCATTCAGATTATTGTCCATTTATAGGACAAAATAAGGGTTTAGGGTAGGGATTTATGCCTGAATATTATCTCCCCTCTCTTACCATTGAGATATTGCGATAGGGCACACTCACTCCTTTCAATTCAGGGAAGACGTAGCCACATACTTGCAAACCTGTCATCACAAAGACGAACATACATGCATATAATATATTAAACAATGGTTGAGACCAGTTTATCATGTGGATCTTACCAAACCAAGTAACTATGCCTTTGTCCCATACCATACCAAGCACATCAAATAGAAAATTAAAACATACATATGATCCACACAGATACAAATATAGGGTCAATATTGTTAGAAAACCATAATCAAATGACATCATAACATATACACAAGCATCATGAAATAACCATAAATCACATGCAAATATAAGATATAACATAACTAAGCAATTGATCAATAACATAATGAAATGTAATACATGAATATCCTCAAAACCAACTAAAATAACCCACACATACATGAGAAGGCCTAAAAGAGTTTGGCAACCAAAACAAAAAAGCAAACTAAGGGATGGGTATTACAGGTCGGTCATGATCACTGAGCGACAGTAGATCTTTGAGCAACAATATTCACTAAGCGTAGTGGTCACCAAAATGTTTTGAACACCGAGTAGTATATCTATACCGAGCATTAGTCTACAAAGACACAACCGAGCACCAGTACACAAAGACATCACTGAGCACTAGTACACAAAGACGTCACCGAGCACCAGTCTACACCGAGAGATAACATTTCACTGGAAAAAGAGAATCTGAACTACATGTAAGCTAAAATACTTTAATCTTTAAAATCACTTTTTGCTTAGCTGACTAACCATTTCTTGTGGATCAAGAAAAGGGTAAATGATGGGTTTAATTAGTTAAACTGATTGTATTCATGCAAACTAGG
This sequence comes from Thuja plicata, assembly GCA_018584345.1. Classification (NCBI taxonomy): domain Eukaryota; kingdom Viridiplantae; phylum Streptophyta; class Pinopsida; order Cupressales; family Cupressaceae; genus Thuja; species Thuja plicata. The sequence continues at coordinate 6,165,215 of MU227658.1, forward strand.
AGATTAAGGTCAAGTTGTAAACCTTTGATCTTAGAGTTTTTCAAGAAAAACGTGAAACCTAATTAGGTCAAAATCTTGTATATATAGATGTAATAATCAATCAAGAACATGATGATTGTAGCCGCCAAGAAAATCTATGGATCAAATAGATTTTTTCATGCATAAGGACATATAAAGAAGAATCTAGTTATGAAGAACTACATTCAAGGCTACCAAGCATAATAGAGGTATTATTCATCACAATAGGTGATATATTTTTGTGAACTTAATAAATTTGTAATCAACAATATAAGATTGCAACAATCAGGTCATATATTTTGTTACTCCCTAACAATTGTAGCAAACAACAAAATCCTTTCACAAGGTGGACTTAACAGTCTTTATGTAAATCTCTTAACTGAGTGCACACATACATTATGTTGCTAAAATATCTTAATCAAGTAGACTTAACAAGTCTGACAAGTTACTCCGAACAGGGTAAGATCATCAAAAGTGATCACAACTTGTAGCCCTAATAGGAAACTTCCATTCTGTAGATAGTGAAGCTTTGTGGGTTTCATCCCCATTGTAGTTTTTACCTTCTAACAAGGGTTTCTGTATTACCAAATATTTGTGTCATGTGTTAATGAGTTTCATGAATGTTTCAATGTTTGTTTACATACATTTACATTTATGGTATAATATTGCATGCATGAAGTAGAAAAGCTACAATGGTCGGTTAAGCAAGTAATGAGTACTATGGTGTAAATTGTAAAAGTTTTAAGGGTACTGATTCACCCCTCCCCTCTCAGTATAAACCCTTCCATTATTCCAATAGTATCTACACATGACACACATATTGTTAATATAAAAACATTCATCATAGTTCACTTTTCTCCTTGATGCTCTATTGTTCTGAACTGATTACGTGAATATGCTTTTATTGCATAATAGTTAGTGATAGGGGTAGATGTAGAGATCATCCATTGCTTAGTTTATAAAGATGACTCCTGTCATCCTTCCCCTTTTTTGCAAGTTCTCTCTTTGAGATGTGAACCCGGGTCTTCATCAACTATAAAAGACAATGCAATCCTCCATTAACAGGTAATGGAGGACCTCTCCCTATACCTTTGTTCTTAACTTTTATCCATTCAAAGTTGTTTCTTTCAGATTAATTTTTTTATTAGCTACCACAGCTTGTGTGGAACACTTCTATGTGTTGTACCTTCCATTGCATTAACAAATCCTTTTCAAAATGGTAATAAAAAATGAGTTTGAGTTGTACCTTTTCTTTCTTCTAAAAGAAATAAAATCTTGTCACTTTGAATTTTCTGTTTTGAAGATTAACAACAAGTTGCATATTTATCATAAAATTAATTTTAAAGCTCAAACTGAATAATGACTTAAACTAAAATGTATCCTGACATATGCATGTATTTGGACAAATCAGATAATTTTGAGTAACAAAAATGAACCCCTTTCACTTAGGATAATCATAGCTGATAATAACTCTACCAATTAGAGCAATGTAGTGAAAAATGGTAACATTTCTGGCGACCTCTCAGGGGTGTTTTCCTGCAAAATAGAATAGGACTAGTAGCCTTGTACAATCCATTGGGTACATGAGTCAAATGGCTCTCTCAAAACTTGAAAATCGAACCTCCTCCAAAACTGAAACAAAACTGAAACCAAACAACTAAACTAGAAAAATGAAAACTTGCCCAAAACACTTCGAGAAAACAAACTGAAATTGAAAACAACAACTAAACTTCACCATGATTGTATGAACCCATGGTTATGATATAAGGCAACAGATTCCAATCTATGCCTTATGTGATGATCATTTATTCATATTGTATGTGTTAATTTTGGCCTTGTTAATCAACCACACACTTCAACATAGTCCTTCTTCACCAGATACAAACAAGACTGAATATGAGTTATTCATCCTGTCTGCCTGTGTGATTCGACCCGTTGCCTTCTATCTAGATGGGGTTTTTGAAATTGCTCTCAGGACGAGAGTCTCACAACCATGGACCAATCTAAGAATGAAGGATTTATCATGATAAATGCAATACAATGCAAGAGTATAATAAGAATTAAAATATGAGAGATTTAAGCTAAGACATGATTTCAATGCAATTTAGTCTAGAAATCGAAACTATCTTATTTGCAAAATGAAGTTAATCTATATGATATTAGCAAGAAAATGAGACAATAATTCAGTATTCTAACAATGCAAAAGTGAGTAAGGTTTTTCAGGGGGTTTGAATGAAGAATGAGAGTTCTTTTATAGACTCTGAGAGGATCAGAATAGAAACTTTCCTGTTTTGAAATAAAACAAATAGAAAAGCCAATTAAAAACATAAAGCTTTATTGAAAAGAATCCAATAAATTGTTTTCTTCCTGTTTTAACTGTTTTATCTCTTTGATTTAATATTGTTTTATTTGAATTAAATTGTTTTATTTCTCTTTAAAGCCCAATTAATTCAAAGTTTCTATTCTTGAATAAAGATAAGATTTTTGATAGAATATTCAATTAATTAAATAAATATGACCTCATAATTACTTTTTCTCAATTATCTAAATAATTAAATTCAATTATTGAAGTGAGGATATTTATTTAATAAATAAATATTATTTAATTCCTTTTCATGTGTCTCAACTAAAGAGGGTGAATTTAATTTAATTAAAGTGCTAGGACTTGATTAATTAAATTAATTCGATCATAGGGTTTGTTTAGCCAAATAGATATTTAGGAATTAAATATAATGTATGATTAATACAGATTTAGGATTTTCTGCATTTGACACTCAGGTTGAGTAGAGTCAGTGAAAACTCAGAATTGCCTAGTACAATAGGACTTTGATGATTTAGAAGAATGACAAATGCAAAAAAATTGGTTAGGGTTGCGAGATGCCAATTTTGGGGTGTTACACATATGATCATGGTGTTGTTTAGGACTAAAATTGAAAAATAACTACAAACAAAATGAACTTGAACAATGATATTGATTGCATGATACTTGCATGAGCATGATACTTATGATATTGGGGAGTATAATTTATCCATGTCTCATGTGATGGGTATTTTTTTCATGCCTCTATTGTGTATTTGATCTTGTTGTTTTTGTTCATTTTATCACACTAAAAACAACCAACTGCAAAACCAACCAACTGAAACTACCTTTTATTTTTGCCCTGATCACATCAATGGACTGTGCATTGTTTATAACAACAAATCTTGAGGGGTTCTCTATTATGCATGATGTATGCTTCTTTGATTTTATCATAACAAAAATAGAAGTACTAACTGCAACTAACCGAAAGCAAACTATCTATGTGCTGAGGTACTTATTTCTGAAACTAAAAATACCTCAAAAGCAGTGCTTGAGGTGTATCTCATTGACTGGGATAGGAAATTATTCTCCTTCCATAGTTGAATGCTGAAAATTATTATGTGGTTTGTATCTTGAAATCACAAATGGGCCAATCCATATGGCATCCAATTTGGTGTGGTTTCCAAGCCCACTCTTCAGCTCATTTCATTTGAGCACTAAATCACCTTAATTAAAGACTCTTGGGACAATTTTCTGTCAGATGTCTTCTTCATCTAATAATAATGTTTTCACAAATAAAAAACTGTTTATTTTATGATTTCTTCAAGTTTAACCAATTCTATCAATCCAATCTGCATTGGCTCTTCTTCTAACAACTACAATTCTTTGATGAAACTTAAAGTTGGCAATTCAAATAAAATGGGAAGTCTAAAATACCTTCTCTTAGCATTGTTTAAGTCTGGAGGGCACTCACCAATGTGTAAGTAATGCTTTATTTGCTGAGTCTAGCTTGCTATGTTTAATGATGCAACATTCTAATTGGAAAGTATGGTGTTATTTCTATCTTGATGGCTATCCTCTTTGCGGGAAAAAGTTTCTCACACATACCTTTTCCTCTTACAAGATTGGTTGTCTTAATCTGGATATCATAATTCATTACTTTTGTTACCAAGTCAACTATCTTGTCATTGATGTCCCCGTTAAACAAGAATTCTTTAATGCTCGGATGAGAAACCATAAGATGAATCCTCTTGCTTGCAATCAATGACTTGAAATTCTTGAGGCTTCTTATGATAGCTAGAACATGTTTTTCAATAAAAGTACACTATTGTTCATAGTCTTCTTGTCCTTGAATAAAAAATGAAACAAGATGCTCTTGGCCTTATAATTTCTATTGTACGAGCATTGCTGAAACAAAATCATCAGCCCCGAATGCATACAAAACAAAATCTTTATAAAAATTGGAGTTGACTCATGTAGGGGCACTTGTAATTTCCTCTTTTATCTCTTAAAAACTCTTCTTACCTTCCTTAGTCCAAGAGAAACTCACATTCATTTTTAACATGGCTTTCATTGGCTTCAAGATAGCTGCAACATTAGGAATAAATCTTCTGAGGAAGTTAATCATTCCAAAAAAGCTTTGCAAACCCTTCTTATGAGAAAGCAATGGTAATCCAAGTATAACACTTACTCTTTCAAGTTCTATGGTAGTACATTGCTTTGAAATAATATGACCCAGCAACTTGCCCTCACGGACAATGAAAATGCACTTCTTGGGGTTTAATGACACACTAAATTATCTGCATCTCTCAAAGATTTTCCTTAAGTGCTTAAAATGCTCTTCTGAATCCTTTGAAAATATGGCGATATCATCCAAATAAACAAGTACAAACCATTTAATTAGACCATGGAAATCCATCTCCATTGATTTGTAAACATTTTCTCCCGCATTCGATAATCCAAATGACATTTTTCTGTATGCCATGGTTCTCCACTTTTCTGTAAATGATGTTTTAAACTAGTCTTCCTCTTTGACCAGAATTTGATTATAGCCATTAAAATCATCAAGTAATGAGAAGCAATCAAAACCTTATACAAAATGCAAGATCTTCTCCATGGAGGGAAGAGGGTGATGATCTTTCAATGAAGCACAAATTAAGTCCCAAAAATCAACACACAATTTGATTTTACCCTTGTTCTTCCTCACCGGTACAAGATATGATACCCAGGATGTATGCTTGATTGGAAATAATGATACTTCCTTCCAATAACTTGATTAATTCAGCTTTCATAAGGTGTTCCAACTTTGGATTCAATGGTCTTTGCTTTTTTTGACCGATTTTGCATTTGGTTCCATCTCTATGGTATGCTGGGCTAATTGAGGGTCAAAACCCTTCAGATCATGGTATTTCCAAGCAAAAACATCACTAAATTCCTGATATAAAGAAATAAATTGTTGTTGTTCCTCTTTAGTACAAATTTTTCCAAGCTTCAGAAACTTATCCTTCATTATTTCAATAGGTTCATAATGATCTTCATTGATTGTTAAACTGGTTTTATCCATTCTTATCTGATCTTCAGTATTAAAATGCACTCAAGGGTGACAAGGCCCTTTGGCAACTTGTTTGTTTTCAGCTGTACAATCTAGTTATCGTACTGTTGTTGATATTTCCTTTGATTTCCATTAGAAAATTTTGCTTCTTCAATTAAGAAATTAACAATTTGTTCATCATTCTCAAAAGCTTGCCAACTTATGTTGTTACCAGGCACATATGGTCCAATTGCTACCTTAACATATTGTTGGGCTTGCACATTTTTGGTCTCTTTTGGTATGTCAAATTCAGCCCCCATGACTGCCAGCCTATTAGCTTGTTTGTTCTGACCCTTAGGTACTGAAACAATATCAAATGTATCAAATTCTTCAATCAGATCTAAAACTCTATGTTTGTACAATTTTAACAAATCATTTTTAACAGAATTTATGTTCCAAATCCGATTAACAACTAATTCACTATCATCAAACACTTGTAAAATATCAATTTTTTTTCTTTCTGGCCCATTCTAGGCCATGAATAAGTACTTCATATTTTGTTGTATTATTGGTACAACTAAATGCAAAATGGAAAGCAAAATAATAATTTTCACCTGTAGGTGAAATCAACATTGTACCACCACCTAAAACATTTATGTTTCTAGATCCATCAAAATATAGCTTCCATAACTGATTAGAGTGTTATTTAGAATGTTGTTCCTCACCTCTCACAAGGTTAGGAATAATATTCTATTTATGTATAATACAATTACCAAGACCAGTTGTATCCATGTGATTGAATGGATGTTCATTAGTATCTTCAGTAGCCCATTCATCCAAAATGATGTCTAGTATACCTTCTAACAATGTATTAGGATCTAAGGAAGCAAGCTAGTCCCCTTCATGAAATACCAAATTTGCATTGATAGGACTTGGAGTATAGAGTTATAAATGATCCTTGGCCAATGAGTCTGATTTCATTGTAACTCTTGTACCGTAACCTGTTCTAAAGAATAAGTGTGACCAATTAGAAGACAAATAACCCCCTAAATTAGCTGTAAAATCTCTACCCAAACAAATAGAAAAATAAGGTGGTAGATCTATCACATATATGTCTTGAGGAATGGAAAAATTAGGACATAAATGCAAAGTTAAGTGCAAATTCTTAATTACAACCACAATTTTGATGGATGATCCATCCAATGAACTACACCCTTTTCTAATGGCTCATACTTCATATCTAATTTATCAACTATCTACTTAGGCATCACAAAACTTGTGGCTCCATAATCAATCATACAATTATGGACAGATAAATCACCTATAATCAATGTGACATCAAAAGGTGCTGGCTTGTTTGGACCATCTTTTGGGGTAAAAGCATTAGCTAGCAATACTTTAGACTTGTTTTGAGGTCACTGGTTAGCCAATGAAATTATGGCCAATGCCTCTCTCATGCTTTCTTTTTGACGAGGTAACTATAATGCATCTAATAATGAAATGATGACAATAGCTTTCTTCATATACTCAACAATATTAAAATTTGTAAAACTAACCTTTTGCTGTATTTTATCAGCAACAACATCTTTCTGTCCTTGCGATGTTGTATTATGAGCCTTCTATTGTTCACCAACAGGTAATGGCTATCTTCTTGGCATAATTTTTACAGCTTGGGCTTGTGAAGTAATAGGCTACCATTTATGACCGATACTAGCTTGATTAGGATCAAAAGTTACTGGTACTTTGTCTTTTCCATCTTGCTAGTCTAAATCAACAACCTTACTTTTTAATCTCGTGTTCACTGAAATATGAACATAATGCCAATTTTGAGTAAAATGTGCACCATAGAACTCCTCACCTTGGAAATTCATTAAAGAAACATCTGGTACATTCAGATTTGATTGAGAACCTTGTTGTTTAGCTCCTTCTTGAGTTGTACTTTTTTGTCCCAATGCACTATTTTGTACCATCAGAGCCTGGTTATGAATTCTAATTAGATAGGTGGCTTGAATATGAGGCTGGTTACATGTGTTGGAGTATACAAATTATTTTCTTAATTAATTAAATCATATTGATTTATTAATTGAGTCATCTATTACTTTATTTTCAATTAAGGTAAACTTAGGCTCATTAATAATTAATTCTTATTGATTATTAATTATTTTATTGTAGGGTTTCAATATCTTTTTATAAGGATTCTCTTATTGTAATTATAATAAGGTCATTGCATTATTTTTTTGCACATCAATATGATTCCTCTTTTCTGGATCATTGAATTGTGGCCTCCATAGCTTTTTTGCTTCTCTCTTTCTATGACAGGTTTGCATATAGGCGATTCTCTGTAGAGTTGATTTTTCCTCAACTCCAATATGGTATCAGAGCTCCATATCTACATGCCCCTATTCTCTTCATGAGATATTTTTGGCCTTGTTCTTCATATTTGTGTTTTCAAAAGTTTAGTTTTTTTGGGTTTTCTTGAGTGAACCTATTTTGGGAGCACTTTGAGCCCAAACGAACCTCACCATCACACTTAGAAGGCCCAAAAACCTATATTTTCATATAAGGTTTGTCAATTTTGGCCTCCAAGAGCCTTTGAGGCAATTGTTTTTATTTTAGGGTTGTACGACCTCAAAAAAATAAAAATAAAAAATAAAAAAATAATTTAAAAAAAAAATTGCATTTTAACATAGTCGGTCATTGTCATTAGCTAGCGGTTATCACTTCCACCATAGTCACCACTGTAGTCAGCGGGAGCCATCCCAGTTAGGGTACCCAGTCCCCACAGTCGTTCACTGCCAGAGACTGCTAGCGGTCTATAAACTATAGCCTGCACCACCGGGGCTTCTTCCTAAGAGCCACCAACGGCGCACCACCTCTGCTAGCGGCACCACCAGTTGAGCCACCATGCTCATTTTTTGCCTTCTAAGGGTACTAGTGGTTTTTTTCTCATATCTTGAGAAAATAGAGGCATTTTTCGACAAACAAAATATCGTCAGAAAGATGATTCCAAGACGAAGCTACTTTTGGAGGTTTGGTTTTTTGATTTTGTTGTTTTGTAGGATTTTCTGTCAGTTAATGTCAAAGTTACTTTTCCACTCCAAGAGACATATCTAGAGCATTTGGACTCCATTTTTGGCACACGAGATATCGTTGGAAAGTTGGTTTTGTGCACTTTATAGTGGTATGGGTCTTATTTCTATATTTTTCTCCAGCTTTGTGTCTTATTTGAACATTGTAAACATTTTTTTGTAATCATTTCCTTTTTTGGAAATGCACCGAGATAAAGTGCCACTATGTTGCATGCTTGGGATCTTGCACATCTTGTGCTTTCTTGTACTCGCACTCCATTATAAAGTGCCATGGGGGGGGGTTTATGTTTTCCTTTGTTTTCCATTTTTGTCAAGTGAGTGTTCCTTCCATGATATTAGCCTCATGATGTGTGTCAAGTGAGTGTTTCTTCCATGAGACTAGTCTTTACATGTGCTTGTACTTTCTTTTGCACTCTCAATGTTCCTGGTTTTTCATTATGTAGTTATTTGGCATTCAGTTTCAGTGTACTTGTCATACCTCTCCCTTATTCTCATTATGGGGGGGGGGGGGGGGGGGTCNGGGGGGGGTTCTCATATTGGTTCTAATGCTTCCTTGGTTCATTGGAGTGAGCTATGTATTTAGTATTTGTTCCTATGTACTAGGCAGATGTAGTGGCTGGTTACCTATGCATTTCGATGCGATGAATCATTTACCATATGGACACTCTTTCATTCATATTTTTTGAAGCATCTTTCCATCTTTGATTGATCAGATCTTTAGACTTTGGTGTTTTTTTTTCCATATGTATCTTTGAGTTCCATGTTTGCCTTTGTTTTCCATCTTGATTCGAGTAGTGTCATTTCAGGGAACTTATGCAGATTACAGTTATCTACTTGATCATGTTTTTATTTTAGTGGAGGTTCTTCTAATCAACAATTAGTTTTTGAAAGTGCTTGCAGCTTCATTCTTCGGTGTTGTTCTTCATGTTCATCCTTTGTTCCTATTTTTTGGGAATTTCTCTAGTTTGGAGGCTTCTTAAGTCCACTAGTCTTCATCTCTTTTTGGACTAGATTTTTTTATCATGTTGTTTTCTCTATTTCTCCACTTTACAGAGGCTCATTTATACTTAGGTACCTCATCGGGCCTTGTTGTTGGGACCCATTTCTTGCTTTCTGCATTTAGTCCTAGTTTTTTAGCATCTCACTAACTTCATCTTAAGGAGGGGGGGCGGGGGTTTGGAGTATATAGGTTCTTTTCTTAATTAATTAAATCATATTGATTTATTAATTTAGTCACCTATTACTTTATTTTCACTTAAGCTAAACTTAGGCTCATTAATAATTAATTCTTTTATCTTAGGGTTTTACCTTTTAGGGTTTCAATATCCTTTTATAAGGATTCTCTCATTGTAATTATAATAAGGTCATTGCATTATTGTTTTGCTCATCAATATGATTCCTCTTTTCTGGATCATTGAATTATGGCCTCCATAGCATTTTTGCTTCTCTCTTTCTATGTAAGGTTTGCATACAGGTGATTCTTGGGAGCTTTAGATTTGATTTTTCCTCAACACCAATAACATGGGTAACACCATTCATAATCTTATATCATGTTATTCTTTACATGAACAATCTCTCTTGAAGTGTTGGGTATGTTTGGATTGTATGGTTGTCCATCCCTCTGATTGTAACCAAAATTCCTTCTTGGACCCTGGTAATCACCCTGATAGGTAGACCTATTTGCCTAAAATGGAGCTTGATAAGGCCTATTCACAATTTTATTTTGCTTCTTTAGATTGACTACCTCATTACCCAAGTTCTGTAGGGTTTGCATAAGCCTTTCATTCTACTCTTTTATGTCCTTCATTTCATGTAAGGAGCTTGTACTTGTACTCTCTTGAGCTACAACTTGGCTATTAAATGGTTGAAAAGTAGGTACAACAACCACCACAAGTGGTACTACTATTGTACTTGATTAAATTTTAGCAAAATATAGCATTGGGAGAGCTTGGAGATATCTTACCCACCTGAATAAGACTGTTCTCAGCTTGGATTGCTATGTCATAAGCCCTTGGTAATGTAACTTCACCCATAGACTGGATCTTAACTGAAATATCACTGTTAAATGACCTTAAATAATACAAGAATGCATAATCATTTGAAGGCATTACTGAAGGCAACATTCTATCCCATGTTTTCTGAAAATAATGATTAAAATCAGTTATAAACTCATGAAGTGCCCTCTTTATTGAAGTTAATTTCTCAACCAAAGACAAATGATTAGGTTTATCCTCAAAATGAATGCACAAAACATCACCTAACCAATCCAAAGTTCCAATTGAATTGACTAGTAACCTTGTAAACCATGCCAGAGACTTACCTTTAAATGATGTTGCAAGCAATCTGACTACTACATCTTGTTCAATAACTTTATGTAACCAGACAAAGAGGTCACATCTTTGATATCTTCAATCAATTTGGTATGATCCTCTTCCGTAAAAAAAGGTAAAAGTTTTAGGGATGCAACTGGTATGTCATGATTTAATGCAATATTTAGAGGAATTCCTTGGTTAAAAGTCACAAATGGCTAATTCCTAGGTGGTACCACATGAGCCATTGTATGTATAGCAGGTATAAATTAAGGTATAATAGTTGGAATCACCTGAGATACTTGTTGGAGTACTGCTGGTAAAGGTTCTTCTTCCTCTATTTGTTCAAAATTAGGTGGTAGACTATGATTTGATGTACCTCAAACTGATGGACTCCCTATAAATGATGTATGTGTTCGAGCTTGATCTGCTAAGCTCTCAAAAATAGCAAAAGAGGATTTTCAAATGCTATAACTTTAGGATCTGTACTTGGAGAAGAAAACCTTCAAAAAATTATTTGACCTCTGAAACCTCTCCTTATGCCTCTACCTCCTCTTCTGTTAAGTGACATCTCATGGTACTCAAATCTATCTCTACTGTATCTGATTTGGATCTTTCTCATGTGCTACTAAATCTGTTGTAACTCAAAGAATAAGAGTCGGCAAGTGTTGATGAAATACCTTCCTTAAGGTTGTAAACTTTTTTTCACACCCAAGCAAAAGAAATAATGATGTAATGAATTGAGTTATGAAACAACCTGGGTCCCACCGGGCGTGCCAAAAACTGTTGTTAATCAAGATTGCAACCGCAATGCAAAATTTAATACCTTATAATCGTGTTGGAACATGAAAACATTCTCATTGGTGGAGATGAAAATAAATCTCTAGATCATAAGATGGCTTACTCCGTGTGATCACCTAAAAATAACTTTGACTAGAATTTAGGGTTAAAAGTATATGCTTGTGTAAATAAAACTCTAGACTAATAGGTGATGTACTAATAATAAATTGCAACAAAATTCCACAAGATTCCTCACAAAGATAATGAAAACACAACCCACTTAGACAATCCCTACAAAAATGATCTATGAAAGGTTTCTTTATCAATACTAAAGAGGAAAATAATATATGTTTTCATAGTTTAACACTGAAATCCAAAACACAGTCATAAATATGTACCATGGTTCATCATATTCTACATTATAACTGAAGGAATATTGATCAAATAAAGGTAAAGAACACAATAATTGAACTCAATAACTCACAATCGAATATGATCACAAAAAAATAAATGGGTGGAAACTCAGTCTCTATATAAAGTCTTTGAAATTTGGAGCAATATGCTCCAATACAATGGTGCTTAATTTTGCAAAAAATGCAAAATTGGCAAAAATAATTAAGTCCCCCAAAAATGAGCTCCCTAAGATGAGATATATACCCACAAACATCAAAGGATGAGAAGATCCTTGAAAAATAGGGTGAAAACTCCAAGAAACTGAGAAGAAACTATATGTAAGTCTCTATCAACTGATATAGAAGTGACTTAGCATTGGAAAGTCAACTGAACTGCCAAAAATTGACCCATGTATCTCCAAAAAATAATGGAAAAATTGTGGTTGAATGTGAAAAGAAAACTCCAAAAACAAGGCCGAAACTAAAAAATGCATGGTGCCCACTGCGCGCTCTAAACTTCAGTTGAGCTGCCTATGTACTATTGGGAAGATGAAAATTCCCCCTCGACTAGAAGTAGAACTCAAAGTCTTAAAATCTCAACTTATCATCATATCTTTGTATTTGAGAATAAATAATTAACAACTTTATGTTTTATAACTCAACACTAATCGTTATTATCTACAAATATCTTACAAAGATACAATGATTATTATTTAACTATATTTAATATATCTAATATTTATTTAATAGTAATATATAATACCAAATATATTATATTTGAGGAAGATGCCATTAAATAATAATCATATATGATACATTATATTTATATTTATTATAACATTTTGATTTAAATATATATATAATATATAACATATAAAGTCAATGTTCCAAACTAATCCACGACGTTTGTGAAATGGATTCCACAAAATTCTCAAGTGACTAAAGTCACGGTGGTATTAGGGTATGAAACCCTAATGCTGATGTCTTTCCCTATTATTTCATTTGCCACTTTCTCTGTTAAGAACTTGGCCGCCGACCTCCAGTCTAGGGTTTTTGAAGAAGCTTGGTACTCTCTGGCCCATGCCTGTGCCCAATTAATTAATTTAAAGATGATTTTAGCGGTCTCTATGGAAGATTCTACTCATATTTTTTCAACCACCTTTAGGTATGTTCGCAGGCCATGGATCATTCCTCTGGAGACTCCCATTTTTTGATAAAAATAACACATATCCCACTCATTTTCCGTATATTCATCTATTTTTACATATTATTCTGTAAATGTGGACATCTCTGTATATTCAGTGCATATATCTTTTGATTATAGTGAATATGGCCTCAATCTTTGTGACTGGCTTCCCTATGTTGTGTCTGTATTTGCATTATTGTGGTTGCTTTGGGTTTGAGTTGTGAAAGTCGTGTATGCTTGATACTCTGATACAAACGTGGAAATGTTTTATTTTATCTGTGCCAAATCCTTGACAAAACTCACTTCTTCTTTCCATGGACATCTTCCTATTCTCCTAGGGGTTTTTGGGCATTTTTCTTTCATAAAAAAGATGTATAATACTGTAGTCGACCTCACAAAACTGTTGTAACTTCCATTACACCACTTCAAACAATAAAGTGAGGGTTTCTAATAGAAAGAACGCCACGGCCCTATACAATAACAAATTTGTACATGTAAAAATGAATTTCTCAGTCACGACCTCTATAACCAGTACTAAAGGGTTTAATTTGTCATATTTGCAGCACAACTTCTGTTTTATGTCATTGGAGGAAAAGAAAAAGGTAAAGAATGGTAACCAAATCTATGTTCTACTATATTGTTGTGACCATGGACATTACTTTATATTTTCTACTCAAAGCGTCATTGAAAACCCCACAAACTTTGAACTCTGCTCATGATTGATACCTCTCTTCTCACCTATATAAAAACCCATCTATGTTGATTTTGTGTAGCCACGGGGTGCATATGGGTATTCTGTGATAATATTACTTGATGTTCTATGAGCTTCTATTTGGCACTAAAATCTCTATTGTCTCTATGTGATTTAATGAGGGTTTTAACTGCAAGTTTCTTATATTTGTATTCCTGTTCATCTCTCTTTCACTATAAACCTGCTACTTTGTTGTTGAGGGTTTTATATGGCTTGTATCTCTTTGACGGATGCACTCTATATTTGATGCTTGTTGAGCTCTTAGGGCCCGTTTGGCGCAGGGAATTAACTTATCCAGAATAGGCCTATTCTAGAATAAGGGCCTATTCTGGAATTAATTAATGCTCAAAACGAAAGCTGGAATAAGCTATTCTGCGTTTGGATCCCA
>MU227658.1:6179507-6201694 GCA_018584345.1 Thuja plicata
AACTTGTGTACACACATACACATACACATATACACACATACATATACACATATACACACACACACACACACGTGTGTATATATACACTTATATGCACACATACACACATATATACACATATATGTGTGTATATACACATGTGTATATACACACAGGGGTGTATATACACGTGTGTGTATATACATGTGTAATGTGTATATATGTGTGTATATACACATGTGTATATACACATTACACATGTGTATATACACACGTGTGTGTATATACATAGATGTATATACACATTTGTGTGTACGTGTATATACACACGTGTGTATACACACATGTGTATATATACATTTGTGTGTATATACACATTACACACATGTGTATATATACACACATATATATATACATACCCACATTAAAGAAAAAGATTTTAAATTTTTTTTATAAAAAAAGTAAAAATTAATAAAATAAAATAAATTTGAATCCATAAAAAGCTTATTCTCGAATAAGAAATGAATTCCAGCTTTTTTTTAGAATTAACTTATCACCAAACAAAGAATTATTTAATTCATGCATTATTGGCTGCCTATTCAAGGTTAATTCCAGGCGCCAAACGGGCCCTTAGAGATGAGGGTTTGATTTTCTCAAAGATAGAAACTTTGAGTTAATTATTTCACGTAGGTTAACCCCTTATGAATATTGGGACCACATGAATAATTGTTTCCTCCCTGATGTATTGAATGGATTTTATACATATTCTTAGTATGCTGATCACACATCCTTTTTGATTGTTCATTCATGACAAGACTGATATGCTTAAATATTTATCCATTATTCACAACTATCAGACGCCCTTCAATTGAAACTATATTTATGGATCTATGAAATTTTGTATCTGCCAATCAATTTGTAGTTTTAACCTTATACTCCATATACCTTTCCCTGATATGCATTTTGGTAATGAGCATATTCTTCTTGTCAACATTGTAGTAGTAAATTGATCTTTAATACTGTCTTTGTTACATTATAATAGAAAATTCTATCCTTTCAGAGCTCTTGTCATATAGTTGTCCTACA
This sequence comes from Thuja plicata, assembly GCA_018584345.1. Lineage (NCBI taxonomy): Eukaryota > Viridiplantae > Streptophyta > Pinopsida > Cupressales > Cupressaceae > Thuja > Thuja plicata. The sequence goes on from MU227658.1 coordinate 6,180,573, forward strand.
TTATTTGTTGGATGTTGTTGGAATTGGGTACTACTAATGTTGCTGGCATTTATGTTTTGTCACTGATGTCAAAATATATCTCTTTGGAGGTTGAACAGATTGGTTGTTACTATTGTATGATGACTGAAAAAAGTATATAGACACTGTACGAATGAATCAGAATGAGCGAAGATGATGATAGGTAGAAGGATGTATGATGATCTTATTTCTAAGATCACTTGGCTTAATGTTACATATTGGATGAGTTAAAAATGTTTTATTGAAGACTAGTTTCTGAACTATGACAGTGATGTTTAACAGAGCGAGTCTCTACATTTTGGGGATATCTTACAGGCGATGATGATTCAGGTTATGTGAGCTTAAGTGATGATAGAAGAAATGTTGAGGAATGTTTGGTATGGGTCGCAATTCAAACCATTGTTGGTGATGTCAGCTGTGGCGTGTATTATGGAGGATACCTATTTGGGGCCAACTTCAGAACTGTAGCGTGTATTGTGGATTGCAAGCATAGATTACGAATCTTGGCTTATATTTGATGATTGTAATTGATGTTTACTTGTTATAGGTACCATGTGTATCTTAGCAAGGGGTTAAATAATTATTTGTATATTGGGAAAGCTTAATTGGCCGACCTAATCAATTATTGTAATAGGGTATATATGAGAGATATTTTCTTTTGAAAAGATGTGTGTATGAAGAGAAGGTGATTGAAAAAGACATAAAAGTGTAGAAGCTGCGAAACTTAATTGATTGCTGGATTTAGAGAAGAGTTTATGAATATAATACTTCATTGGAACTGACCAAACAAAGACAATTTCTATCTGATAGTTCACTATATTGTATATTTCCTATATACACTTGTTCAGATTGTAAATCCTTGAGGGTGGCTTTAACCTTCTTTGGGCAGTGTGCCTGGGTAGTGAGGCCACTGTTACTCTTGACTCCTAATAAGGTCTATCCTTTAACATAGTATATGTACTGTAATGCTGTAATAAGCTCCTAACAGGGATAACTATTTTAACAGGGATACTATACTCTTAGTACATTATTTGTGGGTGCTAATTCCCACCAGGGTTTTACCTAAATAACAAGATTTCCTCAACAACAAAGGATTCTGTTATTATGTTGGCATTTACCATGTTATCATTTGGATTAAGTTTTGGTTTATAAAGTTTAATGTTTAATAATTTGTCTCACAACTAATTCACCCCCCTTCTCAGTTGTGTTGATGAATTGTTATTCCTAACAATTGGTATCAAAGCTACTGGTCCTTAGAGAGAAATATTAACAGCTTGAGGTGATCCTGAAGATGACTTACTATAGGAGGGATAGTCTAGAATTTGATCCTTAAAACTTTGACAATTGGAAGAACAAGATGAGAACACATTTTCTATGTTTGGGAATCGACTACTGGATGATCACTAAAAGAAAGGAATAGATAAAGACTGAAGATGAACTGGATAAAGCCATTGAAGATGAAAATAAGTTATTCTCATGTAACATGGTCGCAAGTCAAGCATCGATCAATGCACTTTCTAAATGGGAATTCATAGAAGTAAAAGATTTAGATTCTCCACATGAAATTTGGACAACATTGGAAGCACTGTAAGAAGGAGATAAGTTTACAAAGCAGACAAAGTTGCAAAACTTGAAGACAAAGATGGAATAATTAAAAATGAAAGATGATGAGAACATTAGAGAAAATGAACAGAGAGTTACTTAATTTGTTACTAGCATAAAAAACTATCAAGGTACTTATAGTGAGGAAGAAGTGATTGCGAAGATTCTCAGATCCTTGACACTTGTATATAGAACTAAAGTACAAGCCATAGAAGAGATTGATGATCATAAGTTTTTCATTAGTATACAAGGAAATAATTTTTGGACCATCGGTAACATGATCACCGAAAGACAGTTCATAGTGCAACCTGACATATAGGTTTATAGTGCAACCCGACACAACAGTTCACAGAGGTCACAAAAATGTCTTAGCACAGTGATAACTGAAATCAACACTATCACCAATAGATAGTTTACAAAGTAAACCAAGCACACAATTTATAGAGTAACTTGAGAGAAAAGTCTATAGAGCAAACCGAGCACCAGTCTACAGAGTAACCCGAGCACCAGTCTAACTGAGAGACAATTTTTATCTTGAGAAAGTGGATTTGAGAATTCAAGTTAACTAAAGTGCTTTAATATTTAAAGTATCTTTATACTTAGATTTAAAACCATTTCTTGAGGATCAATTAAATCATATGTAATTGTTTTAATCAGTCTAATTGATTGTAAACATGCAAACTAGGAGATCAAGGTCAAGTTGTAAACCTTTGATCATAGAGTTTTTCTTGTAAAGTGTGAAACCTAAATAGGTCAAAACCTTTGTATATATAGATGTATAATCAATCAGAACATGATGATTGTAGCCAAAGAAGACATCTATGGATCAGACATAGAGTTTCATGCAAAAGGACAGATAAAGAAGAATTCAGTTATGAAGAACTAGATTCAAGGCTACCAAGTAGAAAAGAGGTATTAATCAATCACAATTAGGTGATACATTATCTTGTGAACTTAATGGACCTGTATTCGGCAATTCAAGATTGCATACTATCAGGTCAATAATTATTTTTGACTACTCTCTAACAATTGTAGAAAATAGAAGAAATCCTTCAAGAAGGTGGAATTAACATTCTTATTGTAAATCTCTTAACCGAATGCACACTTAACGATGTTGTTAAAATCTCTTAACATAGTAGACTTAACAAGTCTAAACATGTTACTCCTAACAGGGTAAGATCATCATAAGTGATCACACTTGTAGCCTTAATCGACACCTTCCATTCTGCAGATAGTGAAGCTTTGTGGGTTTTATCCCCACTACAATTTTTACCTTCTAACAGGGGTTTTCTACATTATCAATTCTTGTGTCATGTGTTAATGAATTTCATGAATGTTTCTATGATTTTTTACATGTTCTTACATTCAAGTTATGATGTTACATGCATAAGGTAGAAAATAAATATGGTCGGTAATGCAAGGAAATATTACTAAGGCTTAAAGTGTTAAAATTTTTTAAGGGTACTGATTTACCCCTCCCCTCTCAGTACACACCATTCCATTATTTCCAAAAATTGGTATCAGAGCTAGATCTCTTGTTTGGAAAAGTTTAAATCACTTAAGAGAAAATATCATACAATGGAAAGGTATAGGCTTGATAAAGGTTTTGAGAATCAGAAGCTCGAAATACAACTTTACTTTGAGCAATACAAGGAGGCAAGAATCAAGATGAGAGAATTATTGGATGAAAGAAAAGTCATGGAAACTCGCAATAGTGTGTATAGTCAGAAAATATAAGCACTTCCATTGTGGACTTGTTTAGCCTTCGAAGTAAGTGGTTTGGGGTTATGTCAAGTGCCTTGTATGGGTCCCTGACTTGGATTTGGCATTTTCCCCCTGTTCTGCCCCATTTTCACTTTTTCCAGCCTATTTCTGACACCCCAAATTGAAAAATTGGGACTTTGACCTTAGGGTCAAGGTCGACCTCAACCTTGACCTAGGTCACAATCGATCTTTTTTAGGCCTAGGGTTCAAATTCTAGAATTTCAGGGTTTCTAGATGTCGGGCTTTGGAAAAAGTTAATTCCCACTTCCAGGTTGGCTATTTCGGTCTTCGGAACAAAAAATCTTAAATTATATTTAATATAGGTCCTCTTCTAGGGGTATAGGTCTAAATGGAATTTAATTCTCCTATGTAGGCCTCTCTAGAAGATTGTGCCCTAGTTTCATATAAAATGAAGCTTTCTCCTGTCATTTTCTCCAACCATCAACTAAGTGGAAGCTAATGAGCAAGATTTGAAGTGAGCCAAGTAGCCATTGAAGCAATCATCTATCCTCAAGAATTCAAGCATTCAAGCACTTCTCAAGCACTCATTTCATCAAGAATATCCATTGGTGGCCATTGAAGGATTCAAGCTCCATGGAGCTCTCTTGTTGAAAATTTCTCCATCCACATTCCTCCAAGTCTCTTCTTATTCAAAGACCATTAAAGATTGGTGTTGAAGATATACAAGAAATTGATTGGAGACATCCTACATTCTACATTCTACATCCTTTTTGGTGCATACATACTCGTGGATTCACGAATTCAAATCCGCCACAAGGGCTTCTACAAGCAAGGTAAATTTATTCATTTACTTTGTTTTACTTATGCAATTTCAATTATACTTTGAGGTTAATTCAAAAATTGGGGTTTGACCAAGGCAAACCCCTCCCCCCCCAAAAAAATACATTTTTGTTACATGCACAGGTTCAGAATAGCAGATCGGAGTGCAGATTTGGATACCCTTTTTGGCAAACTTTCGGGATCAAAAAATAGATTTCTTGTCGGAGACTTTTTAGGTCAATTCTTCCCTAGGTCAGAATAATTTTTTTTGGGTCAATGGTGACATTGAATTGAGGGTACAAATAGGAACTATGTCAGAACAGAAAATGCTTTTGTGTTTTGTTCGTCTCTGCGTTTCTATTCCAGATTTGGTCTCAGATTTTCCAGAAACTGAGTGCAGACCCCTGAAAACAACATTCTTTAGATCTGCAACATTTCAAGGTTAGTGCTTTTCTCCTATTCAATTCAATTAAAGTTCTTAATCTATCTAAACGTATCACACATTCTTGAATAAATAAACTGGTATTTAAGATCTTCCTCTTTGCTCTTATTTCCAAATGATTGATTCATTTATGCATTGATCCTTCCTTTTGGGTTAATCAATTTGGATCCTTAATTTGTATATATAAGGATAAAAGGAGAGCATCTTATTTACCCCCTAAATTTCAAATACATTCTATTTCATACACATAACATTCTTTAAATGTAAGATAACATAATATCATATTTAAATGCAATATTTCTTATCTTACATTTTGGTGAACCCAACATGAGACAACTCTTTCTTTTTGGTGTTAGATTTAGATATTTTATGTTAGATCTTGTATGCATATTAGATTATATTTCTTTTATGTTCTTGCATTTACATTTCAAAAATTAAAAATCAAAATCTTGTGTTTCCTAAATTAGTTCATTTGCATTGCATTAGTATATGAGCTTTACCACTTCTAGTCCTACTAAAAGCATCCTGGTTAGAAGAAGCCATAGAATTATGGGTTCCTTTGATCCCGAGTCTTCCTCTCCTTTCCTTAGGATGCTGGATGAAAATTTGATCAGTCATGATTCCAATCCTTCTATGGAGCATAACTCTTCTCCCTCATCTCATGATGAGGATGATGCTTTAAGAGTTCCTCCTGAACAAGTGCAAAAGCTTTCAACCGAACTTGATAAAATGGGAAATTGGCTTATTCAAGAAGACCATAATCAAGATTCCATCCAAGCTATAGAGGCTCTTAAGAAAGTCCTTCATGATAGTGATCAAGGTATTAATCTCTTGCGTGGTATCACTCATATTTTGCATTTGAATGTTAAACCTTTAGCACAAGAGGCTCAAGATCTAGGATTCACTCCTCCTGTCACTAGTGAGGGACCTTCTTCTATTCCTTTACCTAGCATTCCTACTTATACTCCTTCGATGATTACATCTCTTCCAATTTCATCTATTCCTGTGAGTGTTCCACCAGTATCTCTACCTACCTCACAACCTTCATATCATAGTGTGCCTTTTAATTATTCCAATCCCCTTCCAACTATGGTTCCAAGTGTTCCATCAGTTGTGTCTTCCATTCCTACCATTTCCTACACTTTTCCTAGTGTTCCTAATATTTCTATGCCACCTATGTCTTTTAGTGATTCCACAATTATTAGTTTGGCTCAAACTGTATCATCTTTACAACAACAACTTGCATCCTTAACTCAATCCAAGTTTAGCATTCCTACATGTGACATGGTTAGTCCTTTATCCTTAGACATTATTCATGCTACTTTCCCTCAGCAAGCCGATATGCCTCATCTTGAGAATTACAATGGTAAAGGCGATCCTGTTACTCATGTTAAAACATTTCAAATCCTTTGTAGTGATTATTCTCATGACCATAGGATTTCAGCTAAACTATTTGCTAGAACTTTTCGTGATAAGGCTTTGCAATGGTATTGTTCTTTACCTCCTTATTCTATTGATTCTTTTCCAAAACTTGCTAATATATTTATCCAACAATTTCAAAATAACATTGGTCCGCAAGTGTCTTAACTAATTTAATGCATTGTAAACAAAACATTAAGAAAAAAATGACTGATTTTATTGGTAGATTTAAGCATTTGTATGCTCAAATTTCTTATCCTCTTCCTAATATTGATATTCAACATACGTTTATTTCAAATTTACAAAATGATATTAGAGATAAGATTCTGCTTACTGAATTTACCTATTTTCAACAACTTTGTGCAGCACTTCATCATTATCAATTACAAGTGAGTCAATTTGAGAGCAACACTCCAATGGCTCATATTCCAATTGATAAGAGTGAAACTGCTCCTAATCCTAATAAGTTTCAGAAACCTAACAACTATATCAAGATTAATAAATAGACGAATGAGGTTGGTGATCAAGTTGATGTTGCATCCCACAATGCCACTTTTGCATCCACAACTTTCTGTATGAATAGTACATTTACTCCTCTCTAAATCTTTACATTTTATTATGATTAGGTTGTTAAGTGCTAATATGATTACCTTGCCTCCTATTCAAACTCTTATCCCTACTACAATAGCTTCAAAATCCTTTGATTCTAAAGATTTTTGCCAATACCATCACAAGAATGGCCATGATATGGAAAAATGTTATTCTCTAAAGCATAAAGTTCAAGACTTAATTGATTCTAATGCTTTATCTGTTGATAATTTTTATGGTAATGGGAACAAATCTATCTCTCCTCCTTATCAAAACCTTCAAATCAATATGAATCCTTTACCTACACATGATACTAATATTATCGCTCAACCATCTTCTGTGGATATTATTTATGATTCAAAGATGGATGATCTTAATCACATTGTTAATCATGTGGAGAGAACTATTTCATCTCAACCTACTGTTCAAGATCCTTCGCCTGCACCTCAACTTCAAGTTCCACCTAAACCTCAGAAACAAACTAAGGATAAACGACCCCAGGAACTTTCAATTACCTTTGATGAATCTGAAACTATTAAGGCTCCCAATGGTCCCCTTTATATTTATGCTAGGATTGCTAAGATACCTACGCGTGGTTGTCTTGTTGATCCGACATCTTTAATAAAGGTTATTACGGATGAAAATATTTTTATGAAAAACCTACAATGTGACTATTATGATCCATCAGATGCATGGATCCAAACTTGCAATGGTTTTCTCTATCCTGCACTTGGTTCTATTAATTTGCCTGTTGAAATTTGTGGCAAGGTTTTAGATACTACCTTCATTGCCATTCCTACTTTTGATCAATTTCAAGTCAAATTTGGTTTGCCTTGGATAACTACTATGCATGCTATTGCTTCTCCTATTCATAAATCTCTTAAGTTCATTCATAATGGAGAAGTAAAAATGATTAATCATAGTTTGTATCAACCTTCTAGGTCTAGATATTGTGCTACTCTTGATTTCTTTTGGCCTTTACCTAATTCTTGTCCTCCTCGCCCTTACAACCTTTTTCGTTCATATCAAGCCTATAAACATCACAAGATGGTTAAGTTAAGCATGCCTCAGATAGATCTTAATCGTGGTTTTTTTCCCACTCCTTCTATACCTCCTTTATCCATTATTGCTAGCTCTATTACTCAACCTCCTAGTGTCGCTTCTCAGCCTACTGTGAATCCTACCAATCCTCCTACAGAACCTGTGAAGGAACCATTTGTTATTCCTCCTAGTTCTCCACATGTGTCAAACAAAGCAAAACATAACAAATCTGCTAATTAACGTCGTAAGAAGAGAAGAGATAATGCTAGGGCATGTGCTTCTGTTCTTCAAAATTCTTTGTCTTCTTTTGACTAGCCTATACCTGATGTGTTGAAAGAAGTTAATGTTCATAATGGTGTTAATATGAATGAGTATGATGATCCTATTCGCATCTTAGATCCCATTTTAATTAATCTTGATGAGGAAGATACTCTAGATGATCCTATTGATCTTAGTGATGAATATGAGACCATTGATCGTGATACTGATTTACCTCATGTTCTTTCAACTCAATTGACAATTACACCTAGTATTGATAAACACAATTCTCAAGAGGATCCTTGTTTGGAACTGGCTATTATTCCTACTGTATTGGATATATTCCCTCTTGTGAGTTGCCCACCTTCCCTAAATGATATAAACCGAGATGGGGAGAGTAGGCGATGCGCCTGATTGGCTTATGCTTTATGGTAGCCCTTTATGTGTTTGCATGCTGTATTGTGCTTCTCCTATAATGTGTTTACTAAATGTTTGTTAGACTCTTTTATACAACCCTTGTTACTTTGTTGGTGTAAGGTGATAAAGGAATCAAACCTATTGTATAATTCCTCTATGTGTATCTCTATTCTTCTATATGTTGTTTTCATGTTATGTTGTACTTGTGCTGTTGTTCATAAATGTTTTCCTTGTGTAGTCGACTTGGATCTGTGACATGGTAGCACTAATTCTTTTTGGTCTCCATGTTGTGGTCCGAAAAGACTCTTCTTCGTAACTCTTGAGTTTTCTTTCCTCCATTGTGATTGTAGCTCTAATTTCTTTGGGGAATGATGTCAATTCATTTGCAATAATATCATATTTATATATACATGTTATCTTATGATCATACTGACCCCATAGTAGGTAGATCCCTTCTATGTTCTTTGTATGTTTATGTGGTATTTCCCTTGATTTGTCTTCGTTTGGGGGCATCTCATAGTGGAAACATAATCAGTAGAGTTGTTTATGTTTCCATTCAATTGATTTCTCTTGTTAAAGTGTTAGCAATGACTTTAATGTGGGGGCATACACTCTACTCAATTTTTACACAAACACACTTTCAAAATATTTTTAAAACTTAAATTTTTTTCCCTTTATGAATTAAATATTAATCCTTAAAGCATGGATATTTTACTTTATAGGATCTCTTGATCCCTCCAGTTTAAATTTATACAGATCTCTTGATCCCTCCAGTTTCAATTTACAATGTTGTGATCCCTTAAGGTTGGAAGGTGTCCTTAAGAATGGGGCTCCCTGATGGGTTGACTAGTGAGTAGTCACATTCACTAGGCGGTTCAAATCCATCTTTCTAGTTGTACTGTTTCCTTGTGTGGTTCACAATGGGACATAAGTTCTCATTGGGCGAGGTAACCACACCCTCTCTCTTTTTCTCCTTAACTGGTGATGTCTCTCTTATTATGATCTTAGGGTTGATAAAGAATTAATTCCCTTGGGGGCTTGAGGATTCTTTTGTCCCATTTGATTTCAATAAGATTATCTGCTCTTCATGATCTCCTTTACCAAGAGTTTTTGTCAAGTCCATACTCTTGCTAAAGTGGGGGCTAAATGTATAGTCAAAAAAAGGAAGCACTTCCATTATGGACTGGTTTAGCCTTCTGAGCAAGTGGTTTTGGGTCATGTCAAGTGTCTTGAATGGGTCCTTGACTTGGATTTGACCTTTTCCCCCTATTCTGCCCCATTTTCACTTTTTCCAACCTATTTCTGACACCCCAAACTAAAAAACTAGGACTTTGACCTCAGGGTCAAGGTCAAACTTTTTGGGTCAACGTCGACCTCAACCTTGACCTAGGTCACAATCAACCTTTTTCAGGCCCAGGGTTCAAATTCTAGAATTTCAGGGTTTTCGGTTGTCGGGCTTTGGAAACAGTTAATTCCCACTTCCGGGTCGGCTATTTCAGTATTCGGAATAAAAAATCTTAAATTATATTTAATATAGGTCCTCTTCTAGGGTTATAGGTCTAAATTGAATTTAATTCTCCTATGTAGGCCTCTCTAGAAGATTGTGCCCTAGTTTCATATAAAAGGAAGCTTTCTCCTCTCATTTTCTCTAACCATCAACTAAGTGGAAGCTCAGGAGCAAGATTTGAAGCAAGCCAAGTAGTCATTGAAGAAATCATCTATCCTCAAGCATTGAAGCACTTATCAAGCACTCATTTCACCAAGAAGATCCATTGGTGTTCATTGAAGGATTCAAGCTCCATGGAGCTCTCTTGTTGAAGATTTCTCCATCCACATTCCTCCAAGCCTCTTCCTATTCAATGAACCATTCAAGATTGGTGTTGAAGATCTACAAGCAATTGATTGGAGACATCCTACATCCTACATTCTACATTCTACATCCTTTTTGGTGCATACATACTTGTGGATTGACAAATTCGAATCAGCCACAAGGGCTTCTACAAGCAAGGTGAATTTATTCATTTACTTTGTTTTACTTATGCAATTTTAATTATACTTTGAGATTAATTCCAAAACTAGGGTTTGACTAAGGTAAACCCCTCCCCCCCAACAAAAAAATCTATTTTTCTTATAGGTACAAGTTTGGAATAGTAGATTAGAGTGCAGATTCAGATACCCTTTTCGATAAACTTTCAGGATCCAAAAATAGATTTCTTGTCTAAGACTTTTTAGGTTGATTCTGCCCTAGGTTAGAATCAGAAATTCTGGGTCAATGGTGACATTGAATTGAGGGTACAAATTGGAATAGTGTCAGAACAGAAAAATATTTCTGGGTTTTGTTCATCTCTACGTTTCTATTCTAGATCCAGTCTCATATTTTTCAGAAACTAAGTGCATACCCCCCAAAACAACATTCTTCAAATCTGCAACATTTCAAGGTTAGTACTTTTCTCCTATTCAATTTAATTAAAGTTCTTAATCTATCTAAACCTATCACACATTTAAATACATAAACGGGTATTTAAGATCTTCCTCTTTGCTCTTATTTCTAAATGATTGATTCATTTATGCATTGATCCTTCTTTTTGGGTTAATCAATTTGGATCCTTCATTTGTATATCTAAGGATAAAAGGAGAGCATCTTATTTACCCCCTACATTTCAAATACATTCTATTTCATACACAACATTCTTTAAATGTAAGATAACATAATATCATATTTAAATGCAATATTTCTTATCTTACACATTGAAACTATCTATCATGAGGAAGAGTTACCTAATCTATTCAATTCATCAGGATCTACATCTGGTAATAGATCTGACACATCAGAAGGAACCATTGTAGATCTGAATGAAATCAACTAATATCTAATACAAAAAGTTAAGATACCGTAGATCGGTCAAGAGACATAGATGGTAAGAATGATTGATGTTATGAATAATGCTAGACAAGCTAAAAAAGAAAGAACATTGGCTATTGATGACATAAGAAAGATCACTGAAAAGTTGCAAGAGAAAGAAACCGAGAAACAAAGACTTATTGAACATCATATTGAGATCACCAATCAAATAGTTCTTATGAGTCATGAGACCAACTGAGTAAAAATAGAATTGAATGGAAAATTGGAAGTTATTGGTGAACTCAAAGAAGAAAATGAAAAACTGATGCATGAAATGATGACCCAAAAACAACACAATGATATGATCAAGAAAGCTGAAGATAGTACAAAAAGAATGGCTGAATTTCTGAATGGACAAAGAAGACTCAACAATAATACCAGTTTAGGGTATACCGAGTATGAAGATTCATCAAACCAAGCTGATAAAAGGAATGTCTACTCAAATCCAAGACCAAAGAAGCAGTCATGCAATCACTGTGGAAAACTAGACCACACATCAAATGTTTACATGAGAAAAGCAAAAGGTATTCCTAAAATACTTTTACATTCATAGGAAAATGTTATAACTGTGGAAAGCATTGACACAAAGCACATGAATGTAGATCTGAGAAGAACAAACCAAAGAAGAAATATTACATGGAAAAACATTGTTCTACCTGCAATATACATGGCCACACATTTCAAGAATGCAGAAAAAGGTAAAATCAAGTTTGGAAACTGAAAGAGCAAGAAAATGCATATCAACCAAGAAGAGTCGGTAACTCATATGTATGTGATTACAACACTTGGAAAAATTTCACAACATGTGGTAGATATGGAAATATAGCTGCTAATTGTATGAGGAAATGGATAAGAAGATCCACAAATGGGAATAACTCCAAAATGTCATGCTTACACTGTCATAAGGTTGGTCACTTGAGCAAGGACTACAGAGACCGAGTGATAGAGTCAAGCACTTTTGCAAATGGAAAAACTATTGAAGATATCAGGAGGATGAGAAATCAAATGTGGAGGAAAGCTTCAAACAATAAAAATGTTGGACCAAGCAATATAGTTGGTGACACCTCATCCAATAGATCTGGTGATCTCACCACCCGCACCTAAGCAATACAAGTAAGTATGGAACTACACTCTACAAATCTATATTTTACATCAGTTCCAACATTCATTGATAAAATTCCAAATTAGCATGAATAGAGATGCACTATGGTATTACTTGTTATGATTTTGTAAATCCAGTCTCGTCAGTCAATACACACTAAGCATTGTCAGTGTAAACATGAAAAACAACCAAGTTGTCAATATAAAATGAGTATCGTCGGTGAACAATGTGAAAGGTCAAATGAGTTGATACTTACCCCGAGCAGTGTATAATCACCAAAATGAGAATTTTTTGTGATGACCGAATGAATCCGTCTTTGACCACCAAGAAGTAGGTGAAGCATTTATTGCATCACTTAGGGCATTGTCTATAAAAGGGTGATGAAAGGCTCATTCATTCACCAAGCGTTTAAGAGAGAAGACAAGAGTGAAGAACATAGAGAAGAAGAGAGACCACATTGCAGCAAGATTTACAAGAACATTCATGGCTACCACAATAGATTTCCATGATCTACAACTAAGATCAATTGAGTATCTAAGACTCACCGAGTTCACAGTTTATTTTTGGAGAAAGCCCTAATTTCATGAAAAATGGCAACCACCTCGCGAGTCTTGAAGATGAATAATGCTAAAGAAAAAAATATTGCATTGATTAAGAAATCAACATGTGAAGAACCTAATTATAAGTTCTATCCTGAGGTTGCTGCCCAACCCGATGACATGGGAGCATTTTCGGGAATTCCTCCTAGGGTTTTGCTAGTTGAAGATATCCGTGCTTACATCCACTGCAAGGTTACAAAGATTGGAGATACTAAAGTTCAGGAAGCTTATAATAATCTTTGCGAGGATGAAAACTTGAAAGATGAGTACAAGCACTTAGTAGTAAACGGGTTAAGAAATGCCCTAATGTTCTCGAGAGAGTTCAAAAATGAGTGGATTCAGATAGTTCTTAGCAGAGTACATGATAGAAAAATGTGGTTGGATAAACCTAAGGAAATCACAAAGGATGTGATTCATGAAGTCATTAGATACCCAATCACTGACAAGGATAAAGCACTAAAGCACCCCTCACGCCCTAAGATTGAGAAAATGATTAAGGTAGAATGGGATGGTAGAGGTTTGAAAATTAGCACAATCACCGACCCTAAGCTGAAATTTTGTGCATGTGTACTTGGATACAAGATATTCCAAGAAAGAAAGATAAATAACATGGCATATGGAGTAGTTGACACTACTTACAATATTGTGAAGAAGGGAATTCAACTGGACTTATCCGAGCTGCTACTGAAGAAACTAGAGGAGAAAATGAGGACAATTAGGTCAGCGAGATCTAATTCATGTAAGTTTGGTTCAATCCTTATTTGTACATTCCCTTACTTTAAAAATTTATTCCCCTTTGTTGGTAATGTCACTTGGGACACTACCCGACCTATAACTCCACAAATTAGTGAATTTATTAAGTCACTAGGGGACAAATTCACATCTGTCATGGATGCATACTTCACCACTTTCAAAGACAAAATGCAAAAGAGAATGAGAATCCCTACACAAATAGTAGATAAATATAAAAATGACATATGTTTCATAGTGGATACCAACACTACTCTAATCAAACTGGTTGTACCAAGGACAACATGGTTAGCACCATTGGATTATGAGATCAACATTGATCAGGCTATAGAGGCTATTGAAGCCTTGATAAATGAACCAGTAGAAAAAGCTCCAAAGACATTTGGAACATATGAGGAAGCTAAGTCTAGAATAAAGAATGGTTTAGTAGAGAAGAAGATAGACAGGAAGAAGACCAAAATAATAAACACTCTTCAAAAGAAACTGTCGGTGAATGATGAAGACTTAGAACAATCAGCTGACGCCATCGAGGGACAGTCACCCATCAGTGAAGGTGAAGGAAAAGAGTTAAGTAAATTTGAGTCTACTGAATCTGATGCACCACTATCCAAGAAATCAAGAACCACTAATGTGACGACTACATCAAGGACTAGGAGTAAGACAACCAAAGAGGTAGATTCTCCACCCTTGAAGAAAGGGATTGTTAGGACATATCAGAAAAGGAAGAACACATCATCTACTGGGAAATCAACATAAAAAAATAAGAAGGTACATAAGAGGAAAAGAGGATAAAGATGATACTGTAGAAGATGAGAAAAGACTACAAGAAGAAAGAAACAAAATACTTAAGACAATCGATGAAATTGCAAATGGAATCATCACCTCAGTTGGCATATCAAATCCTAAGGTTAGACAATGGATAACTCTGAAACTTGAGGATCAGAATAAGATAGAAGAGGGCATCATTAAGGTAATGATTACATTCAAATATGTACCTGTACAATTCAATAAGATGATGCCATAAGAGCTCAATGAAAATATATTAGCAAGGTGGACCCATGCCTTGAAAATAGTGAAACAAATAAGGGAAAGGTCCATAGTTACAATCATGCCACCCGATTCAAAATTTAAAGAAGTTGATGAAATTATGAAGAAACATGCAAATAAATTTTCTTCTAAGATGAGAGCCTACAAAGTACTAGAGGGAAGATTAGAAGAGATTGATGCAGAAAGAAATGAGATTTGGAATGAAATATTCAATCCACCTAAGGAGGATACAACAAGCCCCAAGAAGGTACCGCTTCTAACTGAGACACCTTACAATGAGGAAAATGAGGCCACACCGAGCCCATAGCACATTTTCATCAATGATACCGAGGACATGAATCTAGTTGAGTTGACAACAGAGGAAACTAAGGCCATGGATGATGTACCTCAAATACTATAATCATTGGGGGATACAAAAGACATCACAATTACAAATATAAATCTTATTTATTCTGATGATGACCCCAAGAAGGATGAAGATGTAAATTTTTCCACAGAGCAAGAAAAGGAACATGATACCATAGATGTTGCATAGGTAAATGTACCAGGTAACATGCCTTTATTGATACAAGCTATCAATATCATATCTGAAGCAAAGGAAAAGACACCTGAGCTAGATGCAAATACACAGATGGAGAAAGGTGATGACCATGGGGAACAAAAATATACAAATAAGGAGAAGGTAGATGCAAATGGAGAGAATAAGCCAAGTGATACACCTTCCAAAGAAACTGAAGAGGCAGAAAAGGGTGCAGATACAAACAAGGTTGATTTAGAGACATCTACTACCAACCAACAGGATCAGATCAAGCAACACATAAAAGGAAACACACCTCCAAAGGAATCACCAAAGGAAAAAGATCAAGGAAAGGTTCTTGCCATAATTCTTCATTCCCCTACTTCCAGTATAATTTCGAAGAAGAAGAAGAAAAAGAGTAAAGCACTGATCACACTAGATGAGATTATAGAAATACCTAACTGTGATTTGAGAACACTTGACTATGAGTAGTCACTAACAAGGTATGGAGAATTGTGTAAAAGGAAATCCATACAAGAAAAGCTCAAGAAAGAGCATAAGGACACACAGGTACTGGAGACAAAAAAAGAAATACTATTGTAAATAGTACCAGCTACCCAAATTGATCAAACTGCACCTATAATTGATCAACTATCAGTTCTCACCGAGGCCATTACATCACAAAATGTGGAAGCTGACAAGGTGATAAAAGAACAAGTAGAAGAGAAGTATCAATGCAAGCTAACATTGAAAATCAACTGAGAAGTGGCAGAGAACAAGGTAAAGCTATCTAAACTGGTCAATACATTGGAACCAATTATTTTAGAAGTTATATCCTTAGGTACAATAGATCACTTCACTAAGGAGAATAGTGAAAAGATTGCTAAGATAGATGCAGATCTTAAAGCTAGTGCAAAAAGTCTCGCAACCGATGACAATGCATCTAAGTTGCATAATGAGAAGATTTTAGAATCTAAATGGTTGAGGCTAGAGATCTAAAAGTCAGAATCCAAAATTTGAGATGAGGTAACCGAGCCAAGCTCTATTACTACCAAATCTCACATTACTACAACAACACATGACTTCGACAAAAACACTAATTGCCACCCGAAGATGTAAGTTATAGAGAGTATCTATGACATGCACGCCAAGATAACATTGGAGCACATGACCCTGGAAAACCTCAAGGAGAAATGGGAGAAGATGATGGAAGACATAAAGAAATCCCATTCACACATCTTTGACAAGCTGTAAGTATTACACCTTTGTCATTATTTTCAAAAAAAGGGGGAAAATATGATGTATAAAAAGGGGGAAATAAGATGTGTACATACATACTTAAAGGGGGAAACAATGTATACATATTGAGTAAAAAGGGGAAAAAATGTGTACATACAAAAAGGGAGTAAATGTACCAAGGAAAACATGTATATACAATTCATACATTGCACTTGTACCAAGGCATGCATATAGGGGGAGTCATTGACAAAGTAAACACTTGGTGTATATACTGAACACATCAGTTTGCACATATCAATTTTTGATAGTAATTCCAAAGGGGGAGATTGATGATCATAAGTTTGTCATTAGTATACAAGGAAATAGTTTTTGGACTGTTGGTAACATGATCACCGAAAGACAGTTCACAGTGCAACCCGACATACAAGTTTATAGTGTAACCCGACACAACAATTCATAGAGGTCATCGAAAATGTCTTAGCACAGTGATAACCGAAATCAACACTATCATCGATAGATAGTTTATAGAGTAAAATGAGAACACAATTTAGAGAGTAACCTAAGAGAAAATTCTACAGAGAAAAATGAGCACCAGTCTACATAACCTGAGCACCAGTCTAACCGAGAGACAATTTTTATCCCGAGAAAAGTGGATCTGAGACTTCAAGTTAAATAAAGTGCTTTAATATTTAAAGTATCTTTATACTTAGATTTAAAACCATTTCTTGAGGATCAAGTAAACCATATGTAATTGTTTTAATCCGTCTAACTGATTATAAACATGCAAACTAGGAGATCAAGGTCAAGTTGTAAACCTTTGATCACAAAGTTTTTCTTGTAAAGTGTGAAGCCTAAATAGGTCAAAAACTTTGTATATATAGATGTATAATCAATTAGAACATGATGATTATAGCTGAAGAAGACATCTATGGATTAAAAAAAGAGTTTCATGCAGAAGGACATATATAGAAGAATTCAGTTATGAATAACTAGATTCAAGGCTACCAAGCAGAACAAAGGTATTAATCAATCACAATTAGGTGATACATTATCTTGTGAACTTAATGAATTTGTATTCAGAAATTTAAGATTGCATACTATCAGGTCAATAATTATTTTTGACTACTTTCTAATAATTATAGAAAATAGAAGAAATCCTTTAAGAAGGTGGACTTAACAGTCTTATTGTAAATCTTTTAACCAAGTGCACACGTAAAACTGTTGTTAAAATCTCTTAACATAGTAGACTTCAAAAGTCTAAACATGTTACTCCTAACAGGGTAAGATCATCATAAGTGATCACACTTGTAGCCTTAGCCAACACCTTCCATTCTGCAGATAGTGAAGCTTTGTGGGTTTCATCCCCACCGCAGTTTTTACCTTCTAACAAGGGTTTTCTCCGTTATCAATTCTTGTGTCACATGTCAATGAATTTCATGAATGTTTCTATGATTATTTACATGTTCTTACATTCAAGTTATGATATTACATGCATAAGGTAGAAAATAAATATGGTCAGTAATGCAAGGAAATATTACTAAGGCTTAAAGTGTTAAATTTTTTTAAGGGTATTGATTCACCCCTCCCCTCTCAGTACACACCATTCTATTATTTCCAATAGAGATTATACCTTTGATAATGAATTTCAATAGAGAGATGTTGATTGGAAAGCTAACTACATTTGAGGCCACATAATTGGGAGATTCTCTACCTAGAGTTGAGACAACATGCAAGGAAAAAGTACATATAAATAAAAATAACTTATCTGGATTTGTGAACACCCGCAATAGTGACTTAAGAGAAGAACTTGGAGAATATACTGATGAATGGGAAAAAATAAAAGAAGAAGAAAGGAAGCTAGATGAAGTTGTGGCCCTGATCGCTAGAAGAGAAAAGAGAGGTAACGGTAAATTTGAAGGCAAGTTACCTTTGAAATGTTTTTCATGCAACAAGATAGGTCATTTTTCATCTCAATGTCCTACAAAGGTTCCAAAGCATAAACCTAAGTTTTACAAATCAAAGTATCCAAAAGACAAGGAATGTTATTATGCTAGTGAAGGTGTTTCTTATGATGAAGCTATTTCCTATGATGAGATTGGATTTATTTCTATTAAGGATGATGAACCTATACATGAAGGAAAAGCCTTAGTATCTCATGTTGAAAAGAAATATGAAGAGGTCAAACGGTGAATTTTTCGCTCTGCTAGGGTTTCATGCGTACGACGTCCTGTCTGTGTTTCTGCTCTGAGCCATCTATCTATCACACTGCATTTACTGCGGGATCCCTTTTGCATTAGGGTTAGCTTTTATTATGGCTCCGGCCAACTTCGGCCCAGCAGTTGCTGCTGGTGCGCGAGTTGAAGCTTCGGACAACCATGGTGCCTCCTCTGAACAAACATCCCCGCAAGTTCATCCCGAAGGTTTTTCACGAGGTAACCCTGATATTATTCTTAATCCACAGGAATTTGATTCTTCTTGTGAATGGTTAGAAAAATATACGTTGATTGGATATTTTGTGGGTCGTACTCCTCCTGAAAGTATCCTCAAGGATTGGGTCAACAAGAGCTGGACCCCGCATGGGGTCCGTCTTGATGGTGTGCAAAACCTTACCAAAGGTTTTTTCCTTTTCTGGTTTGCTAACCCTTCTCAGGCGGAAGCGATTTTTAACCGTGGACCCTGGACTGTTAGGTCCTCCCTGTTAGTTTTTCAGAAATGGTCTCGAGACTTTACTGTCTCGGATGACAAAAAACTTAGGGTTCCAGTTTGGGTCGAGTTCCCTGGCCTCCCTTTGTCATGCTGGTCGTTTATAAAGTCTATTGCTAAAACCCTCGGCAAAGTCATTGTCATGGAGCATGACAAATTTTTCAATGCCCGTCCCCAGAAGCGGGTCTGTGTTGAGGTCGACCTTTCCAGGGACCTCAAGGACACTGTTGAAATTCAGATTGGTGTCTCACTATCTCTCAAAAGGTGCTTTATTTTAATCTTCCCAACACCTGTTATCGGTGTCAATCGGCAGAACACAAGATCAAAGATTGCCCGCTGGCTACCCCTCGGGTGAAACCTGCGCCTAAAGATGCATCGGTCAAAGCCATTAATGCTGAAAAAAAGAAGAATGGACTACAGTTACACGTAAAGGCCAGAATACCTCAGGCCCTAAGACGCCACCAGCCTCTGCTACTATGTTGCCGTCTCCGGATGCGCCCGTTGGTCATTCCCCGCTAGTTGATGTGCCACCAGTGGTGCCCCTTGTTTCAAACCTTGCTTCACAGGGGAAGAGTCCAACTACAAAGCCATCCACTCCAGAAGTGGTGCTGGCGCCGTCAACGGCTTCTTTGCCTACTTCCAGGGCTATGCGTAGGTCTCGCAGTCCTGATGGTCACACGGATGACCCAGATAAAAGGCGGTTCACCTCGTCTGGAGAATTTCTACCCAGCTTCGGTTCTGTTCTAGCCTACTTGTAGAATAGCTTCTCCTCTCTTGGGGACGAGGAAGCCATGCAAGCGTTTTTATGATTTTTTTGTCCTGGAATGTGCGAGGTCTAAGTGACCTCTCCAGAAAGTACTATGTTCGTGATACTCGTCGCAGACTATAGAATCTGGACGTGCTTTGTTTACAAGAAGTTAAAATTTTTGGGTTTTTGCTGAACTCTGCTTGTCGTATCAAATGGACGGACGACATTGTCTTTTCTTCTCAGCACGAAGCTGGCAAAGGCGGTGTCATTACTATTCTGGCACCTCACATTCATTCCTCTGTTATTGCACATGGGTCTGACCCGATGCAACGTGCAACCTAGATTTTGCTATCTCTGCATAATCATTCTTTTGGTGTAATTAATGTTTACGCCCCCAATGATGCTGTCGAAAGATCTTGATTATGGGTCTGGCTAACAGACAACTTGCCTCCAGCTACTTGGGTTATGTGTGGGGACTTTAACATGGTTGAGTTGGCCTTTGACAAGGAGGGAATTTTTCCTTTTTGCTGGACAGCTGGGGAGAGAGAATCCTGGTATCACATGCGCAATAAATTGGGCCTTTTTGATCCCAATGCTAATCGCCGCCAACAGGGTGGGGTCTGGCATACTTGGTCCAATTTTAGAGCTGGCTTTGACCGCATATTTAAGAGACTAGTTTGTGCTATGATAACGGCTCAATATTTTTTCTCCTTTTCATAAGATTGAGGCCTACCTGTCATTCCTCTGACAGATGTTACCTTGTCAGATCACTTCCCCATTTACTTTTCCATTACTTGGCAGTCTTGCGCCAGGGGAGCTTCTCAGACGCAATTTTTTCTTAACACGTCTGTGCTGACGCACAATTCCACTATAGCCCACATTCTTCAAGTTTGGAATTTATCTCCTCGGCCCCACAGTGATACTGGTTGGATTCAGTGGTGGAATGACGCCATTACCCGCACTGCGAGGTTTCTTCTCATTTATGGTCGTCAGTTAGCCTGTTACAGAAAATGTGCTTATGAAGCTAATACTAAGGCTTTGCGTAGCGCTGGTAAAGTACTTACGTTGAACCCCTTCGATACAGATCTCCAGCTTAAGCTTGCCTAGCTTCGCCATGAGAAACAAGTTGCTGATGCCTATGCTGCCCGTGGTGCTCAAATCAAAGCCCGCCTCCATTGGTTGGAGG
>MU227658.1:6202642-6225870 GCA_018584345.1 Thuja plicata
TTCTCACTCTTATTGAGGATGAGGAGAACATTTCCAATGCCTTGCAGTGCCTAGACACCTTTTGTCAAGCCTCTGGATCAGCCATTCAATGGTGTAAAACTCTGTGTTTCAGACAGTCTTTTCTTCCTGCCCCGCCTTGGCTTACTAGTTTTGGCTGGAAATGGGTGCAACATGGAGAAGTATTTCGCTTCCTGGGCATTCCTTTTTCCTTTCATGGATCTTCTGTGGAATTATGGAATGCTGTGCTTGCTAAAATTGAGAAAAAATTGCATTATTGGATTTGCAAGCTGCTTTCTCTTACGGGGAAATTCCAGATTTGTTCCAAAGTGCTGGCTGCGACCCATGTTTATTATTCCTCTTGTTGGGCTCCCTCTAAGGCCTCTTATCTCAAGCTTGAGCGTCTTGTTAGAGACTTTCTTTGGGCCTCTGGTGCTGATGGCCACAAATTTCATCGGGTTGCCTGGGAGTACTGTTGCCTTCCTCGTGATTCTGGAGGCCTGGGCCTTCTTTCCACCCAGAAGCAAGGGCTTTCTCTTTGTGCGAAGTGGATTATTCAAGCTCTCACTGGTGATGAGGCATGGAAAATTCTTGTCAGACATTGCATCTCTGCTGGATTTTCCGTCCACAGGCCAGCTTGGAAAGGCATTGGCCTCCAGACCTTGCTCACAATGAGAGAACCTGTTCAAATCCAGGGTACCTTCGTCATCAAGAGTATTTGGAAAGCTTGGGAATCTATTAAGCCCTGGCTTCGATGGGATGGGGATGCTTTTCGTAATGGGCTCTCTTTCAATCAACAGAGCCTCTGGTGGTCTCCTCTGTTTTCCATACAGGGTATACCCTTGGCCAAAACTCAAGGGGCTTGTGCTCTGCATTTTTTCAAATGCGGCATTCAGACTCCCAAAGATCTTTTTTCCAGAGTCTCTATGGGGCTCCGATGTTGGGAGGATATGCAGGTTCAATTTTGGCTGGCTCGTTCTGATCGCCAGACTTTTGATCTTTTGATCTCGGCTATTCCTACCAATCTGCTTCATAAGATTGGCATTCAGGCTACTAGGCCTTGGTGGAAGGATTAGAAATGGTATCCTGATACACCTTTCAGCAATTACAAGCCAAGGCTTGGATATAGGTGGTTATCTCCGCATCTTCCGATGGTGGATATCCTTAACCAGAGATGGCATCTTCATTCGGCCACTTCCCACTGGAGCTCTCACTTTCACACCATCTAGACCGCCGTTACGGAGCCCAAGATGGCTCTTTTTGCTTGGTGTCTTTTGTTTCAAGGTCTCCCTGTTGGCCCTAGGCTCAAACATCTAGGGGTTCATGACCCTCGATGTCCTTTTTGCGGTCACCCTGAGACCTTTTTGCACATCTTCTAGTTCTGTAGGAGAGCTCAACAGTATTGGCAGTGGATTCATGATTTTTTTAAGCCCTTTCGGCTCGAGCCCTTTTCTTGGCATATGATTGTCTTAGGAGATTCTCCTAGACTCCCCTCCAAGTTTACCCAGATTTGGCATACTTTCAGGATGGAGATTTTGTTTAATATTTGGAAAGATAGAAATGCTGTTATTTTCTCTCACAGCTCTCTTGATACGAATGTTGCTTTGTTTAACAAAGCTTGTATATGTAATAATGTTATGATGCAGATTCAAGTTCAAGCAAATAAAGTGGCTTTGGAAGTAGCTCACCTGCAGGAGCTGCTCAATCATTGGGGCAATGCTCCCTGCACTGTTGCTCGGGTTCCTCCGGATGCCCTTTCTGCCGAGGGTACACCTCCCAAAGGCCGTTGCCGCGGGCGCAGTTCTTCGGCGCGCCGCTCGCACACTCCTTGGTCCCAGGCTCCTTGCCACCACTCTCTGAGAGGTGGTGGGGACGGATGGCGGCGCCGCTCAGCTTCTCTGCCTCCTCGGCCTTCTGGGTGGGTGCCGGCTCCGGCACAGTCTGCCCCTCCTGATGCTCCTGGTGCTCGCCGTGGTTGGGATTGGCCTCCTGCCACCTCTTCCAAGTATCCCCACTTAGCTCTTGCTATCTTGCCGCCCAGGGCGGATGAAAAAGAAAAAGAAGATGATGATGGTTGGTCGCTTCTCGACCCTCCTGTCAATCCCACTAAGCCGTGGGGATCAGATGATAAAGATCGTCCTCCTTCTGCTACTGCTCTTGCTGCCTAATGGCTTTATGTTTTTTTGATGAATAGTCTTCATTTCTGGCTTTGCTGAGTGAACTCTGCGGGGTGATTTCTATATCCCCCGGCCCCTTTTTTGTGGATATGTAACTTTAATATTTTTTAATAGAAAATGCACTATTCATAAAAAAAAAGAAATATGAATGGGTTATAGATAGTGGTTGTTCACATCACATGACTGGAGATAAAAAATAAGTTTGTTAGTTTGAAAAAGTATGATGGTGGTGTTGTAAGATTTGGTGACAATACTCCCAATCTTATCATTGGAGTTGGATCTATTTCTTTGGATGGAAAAACTAATACCGACAATGTGCTGCTTGTTGATGGACTTAAGCATAAATTTTTAAGTGTCAAACAACTAGTAGACAAGTGTTATCAATTGAAATTAATTGATGGGAAATGTTCTATCATGAGTAAATCAAGTGACTTGATCACATTTGGTAATAAATCCAGAAGTAATATATTTGAATTGAATACATCTGAGTTTTCTTGTTTTGTTGCAAATGTTGATGACAGTTGGTTATGGCATAAAAGATTTTTTCATGTTAACTTTGATAATATTATGAAGGAAAGTATGACTAATGCAGTTAGAGATCTACCTAAGATTGTGAAACCATCTAACACTATGTGTAAAGAGTGTATTATGGGGAAGCAGACTAGAAGCATTTTTAAAAGAAAATCTTATTAAGAGAAAGGGAAGTTGGATCTAGTACATATAGATCTATGTGGTCCTACAAGAACAAGATCTTATTATGGTGAAAGGTATTTTATACTTTTTGTTGATGAATTTTCTAGAATGATGTGGGTGATATATTTAAGAGAGAAATCTGAGGCGTTTGAAAAATTCAAGATATTCAAAGCAAAAGTTGAGGATGACTCAGGCTTGAAGATAAAATGTTTGAGATCAAATATAGGTGGTAAGTTTACTTCAGATTTGTTTAATACCTACTGCGAAGAGCATGGAATATATAGACATACATATGCTCCTAGGACACCACAACAAAATGAGATAGCAGAGCAAAGAAACATAACAACATTAGATGCTGCTAGAACTATGTTGCTGAAAGGAAATGTATCACATGTACATTGGAAATAATTTATTGGTACTGCTATGTACACCTTGAATCGAATTCAGATTAGAGAAGGTACAATAAAAAATCCTTATGAATTATGGTTTAATCATATTCCTACTGTAAAATATTTTAGAATATTTGGAATTAAATGCTATATCAAAAGAGATGATGAGATAGGGAAGTTTGATCCTAGAAGTGATGAAGGTATCTTCCTTGGTTATTTCACTAAGAGAAAAGCTTATAAATATTTCAATCTAAGATTAAGGAAGATAATTGAAAGTGCTAATGTAAGGATAGATGAAAGATTTCAAATTCAGGAGAGAATGTATGACTGTAATCAAACTACTGAGATTAAGGAGGTTACTACTAATCTTGAAGAACCTTTTGGGATTAATAATGAGATCGAAGGTGAATCAATTATGCTTACTAGAAATCCTAAGACTCTGAGGTATGTTAATAAGAACCATCCTAAAGATCAAATCATTGGTGATGCAAATAGAGGAATGATGACAAGATCAAAAGTAAGAGATGAAATTTGTTTGATTTCTCAAGTTGAACCGAAATCTACTGATGAATCATGTAGAGATGAATCTTGGACTATAGCTATGTGTTAGTGATTTTTCTTGTATGAACCATAGTGCTTGAATAATTACTTGAACACTATGCCTCCTAATACTGATTCAGACAAAATAAATGCCTAATTGCTGAGGATTGGATAAGATCCTCCTTCGTTTTTGAGCTCCACATACTTAGGCAGGTTTTACCTTTGAATAATTACTGATTACATAGTATATATGAAAGTGGACACTGATTTTCTATTTATCTTTATTCAATCAACTTGTAAAACACCTTGCATATGACCAACTGAATGCAAAGCTTAACCAAACAAACCATGATTGTAAATATAGCAAAAAACCAGTGAGATAAGGATTCTCATCCTTCTTCCTTTTAAGGTGGGATAACCTAGTGATTCACTCTTTAAGGAATTAACAAAATAGATTGTATCCTGCTGATACAAATCCTTATAAGTTCAGCTCATTTTTTCTAAGCAACATAATATAATTGATTTGATTTTGATTATTGGATGAAGAAAAGACTGCAAATCAAACCCTAGACCAGTGCCTACTCCTTGGGCAAAGAGTAAATGAAAATATGAATCCACAAAAACAAAATAATGAAGATACTATAGAGTGCCTTACAAACTATATGCAGCCGAGATAGAATGCCTTACAAACTATCCTCTTATTTCCATACTACTATATCAAATCCTCACATTTCTGATCAACCCTCTGAAATCACTTATGAAACTTAGTTCTCTCCTTGAAATAAACTCATAAGCAATTAGACAAGCTACCTTGTAATCGGTATGTTTAAGATGCCTTACAAACTAAATATACTGGAGCTATACATAGAAATATATAGAGACAACAACAGTATGGAAGAGGAAAAACTACATTGTATTTCATTAATAAATTCTGTTTCAACATTTCTAGACCTTAAGCTTTCCAGAATATACAAAGACATATAAGTCTAACTTGCAATAGAAATTCAACAAAAACCAATAGGGACTTGCTTTGAACTCCTGCAGGGAAAACACCCAAAAAAAGAGCCAAGGAGAGGAACCCTTTTTTACTAAGAAAAGAAAGAAAGAAATAAGAACATAAGAAACCCTATAATCTCTGAGCAATTCACACCTGTCCCTCTTTTGAAAATATGATATGCTCTCATTCTTTATTCCTTTTATCTGATATCATTGGTGATCTCCAAAATCTGATTTTTGAAATTATCTTTTCAAATATCTGATTCATGTTCGTCTTTTGTTTTCTTGAGAAAATATCCTCTAGGAATGCTGTACAAATATGATTTGATCCACTTGCAAATATCTTCCCAATCTGATCACATTTGTCTTCCAAATCTGATTTGTACTCTGATAACATCTTTGATTTCAACTTCTACAAAATATCTCTTTGTGAATGTAAATATGAATCTGATTCTGCAAATAAAATATTTGTATTTTATCTCTTCTTTCTATGCAAATTTGATTTTCATTATCTGAGAAAAATATCTTCAAATCTGATCTTTCTTGCAAAAATTTGATTTTCCACTATCTTCAAAAACCTCGGGGAATAGACATTTAAATTTTTGCAATAAAAGACTATAAAATTCTTTTAAAATTTATCTTGTGCACATTTTTATGGCTTGAAATTCTCAATTTTCTGCATTTCTGCCCAAAACTCACTAGAAATCGACATGTGTCATGCACTGGCTGGCTGTTCTTAACTAGCATTGCAAACTCTCCATTTAACCGCAGGTTACTTTTACTCCTTGTCTCTAAGTCTCTAGATGCATTTCTTAACTATGGTTTGATTTGGAGACTTGGAGACTAGCTTTAGTCTCCAAGTCTTGTAATGAATCTGACTTGGCATTGAATATCTGACGACCACGTGACTCAGTTAGTCTTCTTGTCTCTGAATATTTAGCAATTTACCTTTGGCATCACGCGACCTCATGACCATACAGTCTCCTAATATCCTGATCTTTTCACATTAACCACCAGCATCCGACGACCTCGCGACTAGCATCTGGCGGTTAGTCTCCAATTCTCATGATCCTGGTAGCTAACTACTCTCCATCTCTCGACCTCGCGATCAGCCGCCATGTGTCCTCTTTGCCATGTCATCACCACCATCTGGTCACCACCCGTCTACAAAATTTATTAATCTCCAGTCGTGGGTACAAATATCAAGGTAATAGCTACCTGGGCGTGCGCATGGATAGCTCCCTCTTTGCTTCACATTTCATATGTTCTTGTTCATGCTTATAAATATCAAGCATTTCCACTGCGCGAGTAATGTGGGACTAAACTTCCTAAGGTTTTAAAGCTTTTTGAATTTGGGTGCCCAAAATTTATGGTCCCACCACGCATTCAATCCGTCCAGCCAAGAGGCCCACCAAATGGCCTCTTGGTTCTTTTACTTATTTCATATATTGTGCCCTTTAGTATATAAATACTAAAAATTGACAACGCACAGACAATGTGGGATAGTGTGTTTTCATTGTTTTCAAGTTTTCTGTGACTTCTCTAGACGCTGCTCACTCATGACTATGTTTCCTTGTTGGCTGATATGAAAATATTTTTCCACAAGGCTGGGCACCCCCTGCTGTGGTTTCACATTTGCAAATTTTAAACAAAAATCTTAAACATCCTCCTTGTATTGCTACGCTGAATATATGATATGTATGATTTTGATGTTTTTGTTTTTTGTAAAACTTCAATCTCCTCTCCTCCTTGTCTGTGTATTATACTAGCAATGATGTCTACATTGTTTCAATGCCCTTAAAACTTTTAAAATTTCTCCACAAAAATCCAGCGCATGCCTCCTTGTATTATACTTTGCGCAGATTCTATGCTATCATTCAGCGTGGGCTTCTTGTATTTGTATTTTAAACAATGTTTGCAATGTGCCTATAGAATGACGTAGGGATCCCCCCATTCTGTTCAGATTTGTCTTAGATATGCTAATGGATATGCTTATGCACTTGGGCCTGGGTATTGATCTTACAGATGTCTATTCGATGCTGGCTAAACAACTGTGAGTGCTTCTTCAACAGAATCAACAATTGGTACATATGCTACTGGTTGATAAGCTATATGCTGCCAGTGCTTACATAGATAACTAAATCCCCCCCACCCGACGGGGCCAAATTTCTCTATCGAGTGAGCCCCTACATGAATTCAGCTGGATCCTGAATGAAAGCACCCTTACTAGGTCATTCTAGTATTAGCTAGGTGGGTGGACCTTAAAATAGTAGGGCACTTTCTTTCCTTCTAGTCGAGCATTCTTTCTTCAATACCGGATAGCCAACTTTCTTGCCCACCCAGAGCCAACATTCGAGTCAGTATCTATTCCATATCAAAAGCCATCATAACCCATTCAAGCTCCATATCGGTGCAAACCGAGTTGGTTCCTTAGTGAGAGGTTCTTTACAATGTTTCCTTACATTGGCTTAGAAGTTTGAAATCCTTCCTTACTGCGTGGACACTCCTCTTGGTATTTCGCAGGCTTTGCAGTTGTATGTCATTATAGTTTTTTTTTAAAACATTGCTTTCTTTCATTATTCTTAGCGTGGAATTCCAGTTCATCATGGAATTTGGTTTTATTAAATGTCTTCAATGTCTGAATAAGTCTTTATCATTCATAGCGCAAGCTGCCTTTATATTTGCATGTGCAATCCATTCTTCTGGTATGTTTATCAAAGACAACATTTTCCAGCACTGCACGATCACATTCATTAGAATATGAATATTAAAGACACAATATGATAGTGTATGGAACCCAAAACATGCTTCTCATGTTGTCCCAATCATAGGAAACATTTAGGATATTATATGATAAAACACATTTTATCGTGTTTTATGTCTCGCGCAAATCCTCTTCAAAAGGTATCTGTATTCTTCATGCTTTGGCATTCACACATGCCAATTTTCTAAGCACTGGTTCTTTATAAGATTCTGTATTGCATTTAGTGTATATTACTATTTTGTATCAGCTTGAAAGTTTTGAAAACTTACTTTCAATATTTGACCATGCGCAAACACTTCATTGGATATATAATGAAACTACACTGAATCAAGGTTCAGAATGTCACTAAGTTTATATTTCCATATATTATACCTCCATGCTCAGTAATCCCAAGCTTCCATGTTTTTTTACATAAGGGACAAAGCCAATTTATCAATGTCTTTTGGTTTCATTTGAATTTGCGGCCAGTAAAATAACCTTCTACCCTTTTGCAATTTGATCTTACTTTCAACATGTGGCGTCTGGAACTGGCCTTAAAAAATGTCTGAAACAAGCAATTCGACCCTCATATTTGGAAAAAAGAATCATTCATCTATAATAAGCATGTGTGCAAAATTACTTCTTCGGATCTTACTCCAGGTGCAAGGAGAAACTGATCAAACCTAGCATTACCAGAATACTATGGAGGTGAAAATGCTGAAACACTACAAATTTCATCCGGATTGGCCGTTGCAAGAATATCAAGATATGCTCTGAGACTTCACCATCAGATCACATATTACACATACATGCCATGAGAATGGTCCCATAATCAGTTCTTGAAAACAAGTTTCAGATAGAAAGTTATCATTCTTGCAAAATGACCATTCTATAAACTTGATTTTGTTCAGCATTGTCAATCTACATAAAACATCTTTGATACTGAATTCATAAAGTCATCAAAATGAACGTTCAGAATCTGAACCTCTGGAACTTGATTCACTTTCATACATGGAACATGAATCCTCAACTATCTTGCTATGAAAGAGAACTATTCAACTGATACAAATCTACAAAGTTAGCACCTTAACACTTTTCTGGTTTTAAACTCGGTGAATATGCAGAAATTAGATTCAGAAATAGCATGGGAAAGTAATCAACTGGATTGACCAAAGTCTGAAAATCTTCAGAGAATTTCAATTCTAGGTCTAAAATGTAGAAAAAACTTCAATTACTCTTGACCTTGAACCAGGTGCAAAGAAGAAAAGCACAAAGTAGGTCACTTAATTCTGAATTCTGCATATTTAGTGAAACTTTAATAAGTTGGAAATGGAAAGGCTCTGGAAAAGTGGTTAACTGTATTGGTATGAATCTGCAACTCTTCAGATAGGTACATCTCCATGTTTTCAATATAGGGGAAAACTCAATTATGCAAAGCATTCAACTAGATACAACTTGGAAGACCTCAAAGTAGGTTATTCTGCAATCGAGGCATAACAGAGAAACATGACAGTTTTGGAAGACCAACTTTGGGGAAATTGAAAAACCATGAAACAGACTTGAAATAGCTTGGGTTCTGAAACATATACTCTTTGATACATATGCTAAACATTCCCAAAACAATGACTTGTGAAACCTAAGAGGGTGCAAGATATTCAGATGCAAAGTAGGCTCGTTACAACATTTTGACACTATAAGCAACATATGCAAAAAGGACAAGTGCTCAAAACAAGACATCACTAAATGACTCAAAAATTGAATCTGACGATCTAGGATGTCTTCTTATGCCTAAAAAAGAGTGATAAACACCTGATATGCATGAAAAACTTCAGAATTGCATTTGGGAAAAAAGGCTCAAAAAGTACTCATAAGGGGCCAGAATGCAAATTTTTTTAACAAGGTACTCAAAAACCCTGTTGTATTTTTCAGTACCAACACTATGCATGAAGAATTAGAAAAGATAAAGAAAAAACAATACTTTGGAATTGGTTCCAAGACCTAAAAATAAGAATGTTATAGGAACAAAATGGGTTTTTAGAAACAAAATGGATGAAGAAGGAACAATGGTAAGAAATAAGGCAAGACTGGTTTGTAAAGGATACTCGCAACAAGAAGGCATAGAATTTGAAGCAACATTTTCTCCTATTGCTAGGTTGGAAGCTGTGAGATTTCTTCTTTCTTATGTTGCACAAAAAGACTTCAAAGTATATCAGATGGATGTGAAATCTTCATTTTTTAATGGAGATTTGGAGGAAGAGGTATACATAGAGAAACCAGATGGATTTCCTTTGACAGAAGATGAAGACATGGTATACAAGTTGAAGAAAGCATTGTATGGACTTAAACAAGCACCAAGAGCATGGTATAAATGACTAGATAGGTATCTACTTTGTCTTGGTTTCAGAAATGGTAATGTAGGAAATAATTTATACTTAAGAACTGGTGAAGATGGAGTTCTAATCATAGAAGTTTTTGTTGATGATATCATTTTTGGAGGCAATGATGAAATGATTAAAAGTTCTCTATAGAGATGGAAAATGAATTTGAAATGTCATTGATTGATGAGATAATTTTTTTTATTGGTTTGCAAATTAATCAGAACAAAAATGATATTTTAATATCTAAGACCAAGTATCTTAAGGAAATGTTGAAGAAATTTGGAATGGAAGATTGTAAACCTATTGGGATACCCATGATGACTGGTTATAAACTTACTAATAATGATGAAAATCAGAGTGTTTTTCAAACAAAGTATAGATCAATGGTTGGAGGTATACAATATCTAACTTACACCAGACCAGATATTTCCAATGCAGTTGGAATTGTGGCAAGATATCAAGCAGATCCTAAAGAGACACACCTTTCTTGTATGATCAAAATTTTTAGATACTTAAAAGGAACAATAGATTATGGATTATGGTATGAGAAGTTTGTTGACTTTGTTTTGCATGCCTATACTGATGTTGATTGGGTAGGTAATGTGGATGATAAAAAGAGTACAAGTGGAGGAGCATTTTTCCTTGAAAAAAGGATGGTTTCATGGTTAAGCAAGAAGCTAGATTGTGTTGCTCTATCTACTGTTGAATTTGAGTATGTAGCTACTGCTATAAATTGTACACAAGTTGTTTGGATGAAACAAATGCTGAAGGACATTGGAATATTTTTTGAAGAGCCAGTGGTTATCCATTGTGATAACACTAGCACAGTGAAAATGTCAAAGAATCCTGTAATGCATTCAAAGAATAAACATATTTCCATTAAGTATAATTTATTAAGAGACAAGGTAGCTGAGAAGGAGATCAGACTAGAGTATGTTAGCACAAAGGAACAAATAGAAAATATATTTACAAAAACTTTGCCAAAAGATTCTTTTGAGTATCTCAGAAGCATGCTTGGGGTGAGATCCCCTCCCTATCGTAATTAATTGAAGTAGGAATGCATTAGTCCAGTGGCTTTAGGAGCTATATCATTTTTCAAATTTGATGTATGGATCTACTCCTCAAGGGGAGTGATCGCAGGAACACTGGAACATATTTGGGTGATTTTGCACTTGGTTGTTAGACACAAAGATTTGAAAAACCTACATATTACAAAAGAATGAGGAAGAGTTATGGCACCCTTTTCCATTGTTGTTAAAGGGGGAGAGTTTTTATGTGAAAATCCCTACTATTTTAGGGAGAGTTGTGTTGAGGATATTGAGAAGATTGTATTGAGAGAGAGTACTTTTGGGTTGATGGAATTTCTCAAATGTTGCCATCAATTCCAAAGGGGGAGATTGTTGGAATTGGGTACTACTGATTTTGTTGGCTTTCATGTTTTTTCACTGATGTCAATATATGTTTCTTTGGAGGTTGAACAGACTGGTTGTTACTATTGTATGATGACTGACAGAAGTATACAGATACTGTATGGATGAATCTGAACCAGCGAAGATGATGATATGTATAAGGATGTATGATGATCTTATTTCTAAGTTCACTTGGCTTAATGTTACATATTAGATGAGTTACAAATGTTTTAGTGAAGACTGGTTTCTGGATTGTGACAGTGATGTTTAATAGAGTGAGTCTCTGTGTTTTGGGGATATCTTACAGGTGATGATGATTCAGGTTATACAAGATTAAGTGATGATAGAAGACATGTTGAGGAATGTTTGGTATGGGTCACAAGTCATATAATTGCTGGTGACATCAGCTGTGGCATGTATTCTGGAGGAGACCTATTTGGGGCTGATTTCAGAGTTGTAGTGTGTATTGTGGATTGCGAGCATAGATTATGAATCTTGGATTATATTTGACAAATTATAATTGATTTTTACTTATTATAGGTACCATGTGTATCTTAGCAAGGGGTTAAATAATTATTTGTATATTGGGAAAGCTTAATTTCCCGACCTAATCAATTATTGTAATAGGGTATATATGAGAGATATTTTATTTTGAAAAGGTGTGTGTATGAAGAGAAGGTGATTGACAGAGATAGAAAAGTGTGGAATTTGTGAAGCTTAATTGAATGCTGGATGTAGAGAAAAGTTTATGAATATAGTACTTCATTAGAACTGACCAAGTGAAGACAGTTTCTATCAAACAGTTCACTGGATTGTATATTTCCTATATATACTTGTTCAGATTGTAAATTATTGAGGGTGGATTTAACCTTCTTTGGGAAGTGTGCCTAGGTAGTGAGCCCACTGTTACTCTTGACTCCTAACAGGGTCTTTCCTTTAACAGGGACTATGTACTGTAATGCTGTAATAAGCTCCTAACACAGCTAAATCTTTTAACAGGGATACTATACTCATAGTACATTATTTGTGGGTGCTAATTCCCATAGGTGTTTTACCTTTAACAGGGTGTCCTTGACAATAAAGGATTGTGTTATTATGTTGGCATTTTTTGAGTTATCATTTGGATTGAATTTTTGGTTTATAAAGTTTAATGTTTAATAATCTGTCTCACAACTAATTCATCCCCACCTCTCAGTTGTGTTGGTGGACTGTTATTCCTAACATTATTCATGCTTTGTGACCTTGTCGAGTGTTAATTATCACTTCTCTCTAATTTTCATAGACATAAATGTCCCTTACAAGTACTGGCTGGCCTTCTTAAATTAAAATAACAACAATGAATGTCCTTAATTCCCCATTGAAGCCTTATTAAAATTTGCATAAATATTCCTCAATTATGAGTTTTAACTTGAAAATATGAATGGAACATTGTAGAGTGCTCTTTCATGGACACCTTAATTTGTAATTTTATCATTATTCAAAAATATGTTAATAACATATTTTGAATTTACCTTGTTATCTTGGATTACTGCACTATAGATTGGCATTCATGTCATTGTCCTTTGTTTGATTATATCTTTCAATGTTTCCACTATTCCTCATACTACTTGAATGATGTTGTCCCTATAGTTGGTGTATGAATCTATGGAAGTTGTAAATATGTATAATTTCTTGATCAATCTTTTTTTCTCCTCTCCTTGATGGATGTGAATGTTAAAACTCAATTTGAAAGGATGATTCTCTTGAGATTTCAAATAGTAAAATGAAATATCCCATGAACTATCCTTTAAAAATTGTTGTCCCTTGTCACCTGGTAACTTGTTCATTTCTTCTCCTCATTTGATTTGATATTACTGATGGCCATCTTGTATCTACATGCTCAGGAACTTTCTTTCTTTTGTGCATAACATAATGATAAATTAAACTATTATGAACTATTATGTGTTCCTTAATTTTTCTTAGGTTTGGTAGTTCACTTCAGCATACTTTGATCAATGTGATTCATCATTAAATATGTTGTCTTTGATATGTGCTACTGTTGGTATTCTCTCTTGTGCATTTATGGCTCATGATAATGACATATCATCCATTGTACCTTTACATCATGTTGATTTTACTTTATGAATGTTTCTCTATATGACTCCTCTCATTGAATGATCAAGGAAATGCAACTGTATTATCCTGTAGCATGCATTATTGTTTATTCTTGGTTGGATCAACATGTCATAATAGAAATTTTTAGTTGATTTTCTACATCATTATTTCATTGTGTTCAAGGTGACACTATTCTTGGTGTTTCCTATAGATAATGATTCCATGGATGTTTCACTTGAAACCACCATCGTTATCCCTTGAAGTATATATGTTGATGATGACACCTTTCCATGCATGGTTATCCCTTGTGTAATTGTTTGATTTTTTCTATTGTCATCTCATGTTTCTCTAATTACTCATATGATATATGTTGACTAACCTGCTCTTGGTATGCATGACCTTGTAGCTCATTAAGGAAGGCATAAAAAACTTGCAAAATCATAACTTGGAAGTCTCTTGATGACCACTTTGTGTTGAAATAGGTAGCAAAGGACCTCAAGATATGATTTTGAAAGTAATAACATTATGCCCAAGAAAACCACCTTCTTAATTTCCTTTCTACTCCAAATACTCCATCTGGTCAAAAGATTTCATAGAATAAATCCATGTCTCTTTGATAACCTCTCTTTTTAGATTTTTCCTCAATATGCTCCTATGATTTAGAAGGTTTCACAATAATGGTAAATGTTTCCCTTCAATAACTCATCCATGTGTGCATACTTCTCATCATGCTGGGCTCAACCCTTGTGGGAGCCCAGTTAATTCCACATGGTGACAAGTATACACACATACCTATATCTGCACATGAAAAACATATTGTTAATATAAAAACATTCATTATAGTTCACATTTCTGCTTGATTCTTTATTGTTTTGAACTGATTATGTGAACATGATTTGATTGCATAATAGTTAGTGATATGGGTAGGTGTAGAGATCATCCATTGCTTAGTTCATAGAACTAAATCCTAACATTCTTCCACTTTTTGTAGGTTCTCTCTTTGGGATGTGGACCTAGGTCTTCATCAACTATAAAAGACAAAGAAATCCTCCATTACTAGACAATGTAGGACCTCTCCCTATACCTCTGTTCTTAAAGTTTATGTGTTCAGAGTTGTTTCTTTCAAATTAATTTATTTATTAGCTTCCACGTCTTGTGTGGAACACTTCTATATGTTGTACCTTTCATTGCATGAACAAATCCTTTTCAAAATTATAATAACAAATGAGTTTGAGTTGTACCTTTCCTCTCTTCTAAAAGAAATGAACTCTTGTCACTTTTACACTTTTATTTTTTTTTGTTTTGAGGATTAGGAAAACAAGTAGCACATTTTTCATAAAATTACTTTTAAATCTCAAACTATACAATGACTTAAAACTAAAATTTATCCTGACATATGCATGTAGTCAGACAAATTAGATAAATTTGAGTAACAAAAATGAGCCCCTTTCACTTAGGATAATTAGAGCTTATAAAAGCTCTACCAATTAGAGTAATGTAGTAAAAATTGGTAACATTTTTGGCAACCTCTCAAGGGTGATTGGCTGAAAAATAGAATAGGACCAGTAGCCTTGTACAATCTATTGGGTAAATGAGTCAAATGTCTCTTTGAAAACTGAACCTCCTCCAAAACTGAAACAAAACTGAAACCAAATAACTAAATTGGAAAATTAAAAACTTGCTAAAAACATTTGGAGAAAAAACTACAATTGAAAAAAAAAAATGAAATTCACCATGATTGTATGAACCCATGGGTATGATAGAGGGTAGAAGATTCCAATCCATGCCTTATGTGATGATCATTGATTCATATGGTCATGGTGTTGTCCAGGACTAAATTTAAATAGAAACTACAAAATAATGAACTTGAGCAATGATATTGATTGCATGATACTTGCATGAGCATGATACATATGATATGGGGATTATCCATGTCTCGTGTGATGGGTTTGTTGTTCATGCCTCTATTGTGTAGTTGATCTCATTGTTTTTATTCATTTTATCACAATGAAAACAACCAACTGCAAACTAACCAATTAACACTACCCTCTATTTTCACCTTGATCACATCGGTGGAATGTACATTATTTATAATAGAAAACCTTGAGGGGTTCTCTATTATGCATTATGCATGCTTCTTTGATTTGATCATGACAAAAATAGTAGTACTAACTGTAAATAACTAAAAGAAAACTATCTATGTGCTAAGGTACTTATTTATCAAATTGTAAATACCTCAAAAGGAGTGCTTGAGGTGTATCCCATTAACTGGGATAGGAAATTCTTCACCTTCCATAGTTGATAGTTGAAAGAGTTATGCATTCTGTATCTTGAAATCATGAATGAGCCACTCCAGATTGCATCAAATTTGGTGTCCTTTCCAAGCCAACTCTCCAGATCATCCCATTTGATCAGTAAATCACCTTCATTAAAGACTCTTAGGACAAATTTTGTTTCAAATATACTCTTCATATGATCATAATGTTTCTGCAAATCAAAAAATGGTTATTTTCTGATTTCTTCAAGTTCAACCAATTCTGCCAATGTAACCTGCATTGGCTCTTCTTCTAACACCTGCAATTCTTTGATGAAACTTAAAGTTGGAAATTCAACTGAAATAGGAAGTCTAGCTTCCATGCCATAAATAAGAGTGAACATTAAATTACCCATTGAATGATTTGGGGCAATTCTACCATCCCACAAAGCT
Source organism: Thuja plicata (assembly GCA_018584345.1). Lineage (NCBI taxonomy): Eukaryota > Viridiplantae > Streptophyta > Pinopsida > Cupressales > Cupressaceae > Thuja > Thuja plicata. Next base: position 6,218,766 of record MU227658.1, read on the forward strand.
AACTTGAGCTTGTTATTCCAAACTCGCTGATTGTCTTCAATAGTCCTCTTAATGATGCGAATCAGATTTTTGTTGGTAGATTCAGCTTGTTTATTACCTTGTGGGTAATAATTTGATGAGGCAATAATAAATTTTTTATGATTTACATCCCATTCGGTTACTCTTGCACCTACAAAGGCCAATGCATTATTTGAAAGTATAGAATCAAGTACACCAAAACATGTGACTAGATATTCATAAAAGTTTATAACTGAATTCTCATTTGCCTCCTTCAATGCCAGAAGGTCAATCCATTTTGTAAAATAATTTTTGTCTTGAAGTAGAAGGTGGATTGATTGGACCGTTAAAATCTAACCCCCATTCCATAAATGGGTGTTCAATCTGAATAGGATGCCAGGATAAAGAAGCCAAACGCTGCTTATCAGCAAAAATTAAACACTTTTTATGGCTTATTACCCATGCAAAATAATCTTTATACATGATAGGCCAATAATAACCATCTCTTTGAACTATTAATCTTGTTTTTCTAGGAGAAAAATGACCACATACTGGTCCATTATGAAATTCTCATAGAATCCTATCAATTTGATCTATCTCGATACATCTCAAGAGTACACCATTGTAATCTTTTTTTATAAAAAAAGGAACATCTTGAAGTTTGAAATATCTTCTCTTAGTGATGGTCAATCCTTGAGGGAACTCACCAGTGTGTTAGTAATGCTTTATTTGTTGAGTCCATCTTGCTCTATCTAATGATGCAACATTCTAATTGGCATGTACGATGTTATTTCCATCCTAATCATTGTTCTCTTTGCTGGAAGTAAGCTTCTCACACATACCTTTGCCTCTTAAAAGCTTGGTTGTCTTAATATGGATGTCATTCTCCATTAATTTTGTTACCCAGCCAACTCTCTTGACATTGAGGTCCCTATTTAACAAGAAATATTTAACGCTTAGATGAGCAACCATAAGAAGAATTATCTTGCTTGCAATCAATGGCTTAAACTTCTTGAGGGTTCTTATGATAACTAGAATATGTTTTTCAATGAAAGTATACCATTGTTCATAGCCTTCTAGCCCTTGAATAAAAAATGAAACTCGATGCTCTTGGTCTTCTGAGTTCTGTTGTACCAACATTGCTGAAACAAAATTGTCAACCCCAAATGCATACAACCAAAATAATTATCAAAATTGGGATTGAGTAATGTAGGGAAACTTGCAATTGCCTCTTTTATCTCTTCAAAAATCTTCTTACCTTCCTTAGTCCAAAAAAAACACATTATTTTTTGACATGGATGTCATTTTCTTTAAGATAGCTACAACATTGAGAATAAATCTTCTGAGGAAGTTAATCCTTCCAAGCAATCTCTTTAAACCCTTCTTATGATTAGGCAGTCATAATGCAAGTATAACAATTACTCTTGCAGGGTCTATGGTACCCTTATTTGAAACAATATGACCCAAAAACTTGCCTTCATGGATAGTGAAAATGCACTTATTTGGGTTTAATGACACACCAAATTCTCTACATCTCTCAAAGATTTGTCTTAAATACTTAAAATGCTCTTCTGAATCCTTTGAAAATATGGCGATATCATCCAAATAAATAAGTACAAACCTGTTAATAAGGATGTGTAAATCCATCTTCATTTCTTTATAAAAATTTTCTCCCGCATTTGATAATCCAAATGACATTTTTTTTATGCCATGGTTCCCCACTTTGTTGTAAATGATGTTTTAAAATGGTCTTCCTCTTTGACCAAAATTTGATTATGAACTCTAAAACCATAAAGTAATGAGAAGCAATCAAAACCTTATACAAACTGCAAGATCTACTCCATGGATGGTAGAGGGTGATGATCTTTTAATGAAGCACAGTTTAAGTCCCAAAAATCAACACACAATCTGATTTTACCCTTCTTCTTCCTCACTGGTACAGGATTTGATATCCAGGATGTATACTTGATTGGAAATAATGATACTTCCTTCCAATAACTTGATTAATTCAACTTTCATAAGCTGTTCTAGCTTTGGATTCAATGGTCTTTGCTTTTGTCTGACCGGTTTTGCATCCGGTTCCATCTCCGTGGTATGCTGGGCTAATTGAGGCTCAAAACCCTTCAGATCATGGTATTTCCAAGCAAAAACATCACTAAATTCCTAATATAATGAAATAAATTGTTTTTGTTCCTCTTTAGTAATTTTTTTCCAAGCTTCAGAAGCTTATCCTTCATTATTTCAATAGGTTCATAATGATATTCCTTGATTGTTAAACTAGTTTTATCTATTCTTACCTGATCATCAGTATTAAAAATGGACTCAAGGGTGACAAGACCCTTTGGAAACTTGTTGGTTTTCAGTTGAATAATCTGTTTATCATATTGTTGTTGATGTTTTGTTTGATTTTCACTGGAAAATTCTGCTTCAATTAAGAAATTAATAATTTGTTTACCATTCTCAAAAACTTTCCAACTTACATTGTTATCAGTAACGTCTGACTGATACCTTAACATATTGTTGGGCTTGCACATTTTTGGTCTTCTTTGTTATGTCAAATTCAGCCCCCATGGGTTCTAGCCTATTAGCTTGTTTGTTCTGACCCCGGGTACTGAAATAATGCTAAATGCATCAAATTCCTCAATCAGGTCTAAAAATCTTTGTTTGTACAATTTAACAAATCTTTTTTTTTTAGAGTTTATGTTCTGAATCTAATTAACAACCAGCTCACTATCACCAAACACTTGTAAAATATCAATTTTCTTCTTTCTGGCCCATTCTAGGCCATGAACAAGTAATTCATATTCTGTTGTATTATTGGTATAACTAAATGCAAAATGGAAAGCAGAATAATACTTTTCATCTATAGGTGATATCAACATTGCACCACCACCTAAACCATTTATGTTTCTAGATCCATCAACATATAGCTGCCATAATTGATTAGAGTGTTATTTAGAATATTGTTCCTCACCTCTTGCAAGATTAGGAATAATATTATGTTCATGTATAATATAATTACAAAGACCAGTTGTATCCATGTAGAAAAATCTCTACTCAAACATATAGAAAAATAAGGTGGTAGATCTATCACATATATGTCTCAAGGAATGGAAAAAATAGGATATGAATGCTAAGTTAAGTCCAAATTATTAATTACACCCATAGTGTTGATGGATGATCCATCCAACTGAACTACACCCTTTTCTAATGTCTCATATTTCAAACCTAATTTATCAACTAATTGCTTAGGCATCATAAAACTTGTGGCTCTAGAATAAATTGTACAATTATGGACCAAGAAATCACTTATAATCAACGTGACATCGAAGGGTGCTAGCTTGTTTGGACCATGTTTGTGATAACGCCATTAGCTAGAAATACTTTAGACTTGTCTTGAGGTAGCTGATTAGCCAATGAAATTTTGGCCAACACCTCTCTCATACTTTATTTTTGACCAGGTAACTATAATGCATCTAATAATGAAATGCTGATAGTAGCTTTCTTCATATGCTCAACAATATTGAAATTTGGAAATCTAACATTTTTCTATATTCAATCAGTAGAAACATCTTTCTATCCTTGTAATGTTTTATTATGAGCCTTCTATTGTTCACCAACAGGTAATGACTATCCTCTTGGCATAATTTTTACAGTTTGGGCTTGTGAAGTAACATGCCGCCATTTCTAACTGGTACTAGCTTGATTAGGATCATAAGTTTCTGGTACTTTGTCTTTTTCATCTTGTTGGAATGAATCAACAACCTTACTTTTTGATCTTGTGTTCACTGAAACAGGAACATAATGCCGATTTTGTGTAAAATTTGCACCACAAAACTCCTCCCCTTGAAAATTCATTAAAGTAATATCTGGTACATTCATATATGATTGAGAACCTTGTTGCTCAACTCCTTCTTGAGTTGTACTTTCCTATCCTAATGCACTATTATGTACCACCAGAGCTTGGCTATGAATTCCATTTGGGCAGGTGGCTTGATTATGAGGATGTTTACATGGGTAACACCATTCATAATCCTGTATCATGTTATTCTTTACTGGAAACATATCTCTTGAAGTGCTGAGTATGTTTGGATTATATGGTTGTCCAACCCTCTGATTGTAACTAGAATTCCTTCTTGGATCCTGGTAATCAACATGATAGCTAGGCCTATTTGCCCGAAATAGAACTTGATAAGGCCTATTTACAATTTTATTCTACTTCTTTAGATTGAGTATCTCATTACACAAGTTTTATAGGGTTTTCATAAGCCTTTCATTCTGCTCTTTTATGTCCTTAATTTTGTGAGAAGAGGTTGTACTTGTACTTTATTGAGCTACAAATTGGCTGTTAAATGGTGGAAAAGTAGGTACAATAGCCACCATAAGTGGTACTACTATTGTACTTGATTGAATTCCAAAAAAATATAGCATTGGGATCTTGGAGCTATCTTACCCGCTTGAATAAGACCGTTCTCAGCTTAGATTTCTATCTCATAAGCCCATGGTAATGTAACTCCACCCATATACTAGATCTTAACTGAAATATCACTATTAAATGATCTTAAATAATACAAGATTACATAATCATTTGAGGACTTTACTGAAGGCGAAATTCTATCCCATGTTTTTTGTAAACCGTGATTAAAATCAGTTATAAACTCATGAGGTGCCCTCTTTATTATGGTTAATTTCTCGACCAAAGACAAATGATTAGATTTATCCTCAAAATGAAAGCACAAAACAACACCTAACTGATCCCAAGTTCCAATTGAATTGACCAGTAACATTCTAAACCATGCAAGAGCCTTATCTTTAAATGATGCTACAAGAAATATGACTGCTACATCTTGTTCAATAACTTGGTGTAACCCACACAAAGAGGCCACATCTATGATGTGTTTGATCGGTGTGGTATGATCCTCTCGTGTAAAATAAGGTAAACTTTTTAGGGCTAGAGTTAGTATGTCATGATTTTGTTCAATATTTAGTTGAATTCCTTGGTTAAAATCCAAAAATGGTTGACTCCTAGGTGGTGCTAGATGATCCATCATATGTATAACATGTATAAATTGAGGTATAACAGCTAGAATCAACTGAGATACTTGTTGTAGTACCACTGGTAAAGGTTCTTCTTCCTCTAATTGTTCAAAAATAGGTGGTAGACTATGATTTGATGTACCTCAAACTGATGAACTCCCTATAAATGATGTCTGTATACGAGCTTGATCTGCTAAGCTCTCAAAAGTAGAAAAAGAGGATTGTCAAATGATGTAACTTCAAGATCTGCACTTGGAGCATAAAACCTTCCATAATTTATTTGACCTCAAAAACCTCTCCTTATGGCTCTACTTCCTCTTTTGTTAAGTGACAGCTCCTGGTACTCAAATTTGTCTCTACTGGATCTGGTTTGGACCTTTCTCATCTGATACTAAATCTGCTTTAAATCAAAGAATAAGAGTCACCAGGTGTTGATGAAATACCTTCCTTAAGGATGTAAACTACTGTTCACACCCAAACAACAACATTAATGATGTAATGAACCAGCTTGTGAAACAACTTGGGTCCCACCGAGCGTGCAAAAAACTATTGTCAATCAAAATTGCACCCGCAATGCAAAATTTAAAACCTTGCAATACTGTTGGAACATGGAAACATTCTCACAGGTGGAGATGAGAATGAATCTCTGGATCATACACTGGCTTCCTCCTTGTGATCACCTAAAAATAACTTTAACTAGAATTTAGGGTTAAAAGGATATGCTTGTATAAATAAAACTCTAGACTAACAACTGATGTATTGATAATAACTTGCAATAGAATCCCACAAGACTTTTCACAAAGATAATGAAAATACAACCCACTTAGACAATCCCTACAAAAATGACTCTATGAAAGGTTTCTTTATCAATACTAAAGAGGAAAACAATATATGTTTTCATAGTTTAACACTGAAATCCAAAACATAGTCATAAATCTGCACCATGGGTCATCATATTCTGCATTATAACTGAAGGAATATTGATCAAATAAAGGTAAAGAACATAATAGTTGAACTCAATAACTTGCAATAAAATATGATCATAGAAAAATAAATGGGAGGAAACTCAGTCTCTGTATAAAGTTTTTGAAATCTACAACAATATGCTCCAATACAATGATGCTCAATTTTGCAAAAAATGCAAAATTGGCAAAAAGAATGAAGTCCCCCCCAAAATGAGCTCCCTAACATGAGATATATACCCACAAACATCAAAGGTCAGAAGCATGAGAAGATCCCTGAGAAATAGGGTGAAAACTCCAAGAAATTGAAATGAAACTATATGTAAGTCTTTGTCAACTGATATAGAAATGATGTTGCACTGAAAACTCAACTGAACTGTAAAAAATAGACCCATATATCTCCAAAAATCCTGTGAAAACTATGATCAAATGTGAAAATAAAACCTCAAAAAAAGGTTGGAATTGAAAAATACATGGTGCCCACTGCCTGAAAAGTGACCTCAAGTCCTCACAACTCTATCACAACTCTCTAAACTGTAGTTGAAGTGCCTATGCACTGTTGGGAAGATGAAAATCCCTCCTCGACTATAAGTAGAAATCAAAGTATTAAAATCTCAACTTATCATCATATCTTTGTGTTTGAGAATAAATAATTAACAACTTCGTGTTTTATAACTCAACAGTAGTCGTTATTATATATAATGAATATCTTACAAAGATACAATGATTATTATTTAACTACATCTAATATATCTAAGATTTAATTAATAGTAGATATTACTATTAAATATATTATATTTGAAAAGATGCCATTAAATATTAATACATATATTATATATTATATTTATTATAGCATTTTGATTTACTATCAATAAATAAATATATAATATATAACATATAAATTCTTAAGTGACTAAAGTCACGATTGTATTAGGGTATGAAACCCTAATGCTGATGTCTTTCCCTATTATTAGTTCCTGCCTTGGCAGGATAACTATTGCATTCATTCAGTTTAATTTTTCAATTAGATTAACCAATCATATTACAGAATTTAAAAAATTAAATGCAACTTCTATAGTTTATATCTATTTTTTATTTCTCTTGATTAT
>MU227658.1:6226104-6241612 GCA_018584345.1 Thuja plicata
CTGTTACGTTATTGTGATAATTAAAAAGTTGTAGTTATTTAAATATTGCTTAAAATGACATAAATATGAAAATTATATTAATGTTATTAACTAACTTTTAATAAAACATTAAATAATATAATAAGTTAATAAATATAATTATTTCTAAATTATATATTTGATTAATCTTGTCATTTAAAAGGTATTAACATTATTATTGTTATTTCATTCAATTATGAATTGTTCTCATCATTAAATAACAACTTTAAAGGTCAAAACTATTACATTTTTCTCAATTATATTTTTTTCCCAAAAAACTTATTGATTTTAAATTTATATTTTTATGATAGAATGAATAATTCAACATGATATTTAAGTCAAAAGTTGTAGTTGTTATTTAAATATTCTTTAAAATGACATAAATATTTGTCATTTTACAAAGCTTGATAGCTTAATTTTCTCAATTCTCTAACTCTCTCTATCATTATATTCTCTATAAATCACTTATTATCTCTATCTTTATATTTATTTCGTCCACTCTTATTCTCTCTTGTCTCTCCCCCTCTATATATTTATCTATTACATATCTTTCTATCCCTTTTAACTTTCTCTCCATATCTCCCTACTTTTCTTTCTCTATTGGCAGGAACTTTGACGCTTTGGGTCTCTTGTTTCATTTTGCAACTTTCTCTACTAAGAACTTTGGCTGTCAACCTCGAGTCTAGGGTATCTGAAGAAACTTGGTACTCTTTGGCCCTTTCCCGTGCCAAATTAGGCATTCAATGATGATTTTAACGGTCTCTGTGGAACATTCTACTCATATTTTTTTAATCACGTTCAGGTATGTTCGCATGCCATGGCTCGTTCCTTTGGAAACTTCTATTTTCTTGATGAAAAATAGCACATATCCCACTCATTTTCTGTATATTCATCTATTTGTACATATTCTTTTGGAAACGCGGGCATCTCTATATATTCAGTACATATATCTGTTGAGAAGAATGAATACGACCTCAATCTTTGTGAATGGCTTCCATATGTTGTGTCTGTATTTGCATTATTGTGGCCGCTTTGGGTTTGAGCTGTGAAAGCTGTGCATGCTTGATATTTTCATATAAACCCTTAAATGTTTTATTTTATCTATGCAAAACTTGTGACAAAACTCAATTCTTATTTCCATGGACATATTCCTATTCAACTTAGGGGTTTCTGGGAATTTTTCTTTCATATAAAAGATTTGTATAATATTGTAGCTGATCTCACAAAATTGTTGCAACTTCCATTACACCACTTCAAAGAATAAAGTGAGGGTTTCTAAAAGAAATAACGTCGTGGACATATACAACAGCAAATTTGTACATGTCAAAATGAATTTTTCAGTCACGACCTCTATAACTAGTACTAAAGGGTTTCATTTTTTATATTTGCAGCACCACTTCTGTTTTATATCACTAGAGGAAAAGAAAAAAGTAAAGAATGGTAACCACAATCTGAGTTCCACTATACTGCTATGACCATGGATTGTTATTTCTATAAGATATATTTTTTGTCATTAGTTTATGTCAAATTCATAGAGTCAAAAAGAACCAGTCGGTGAAAGGAATTAGTCATATATTTGACTAGTCGGCAATTTACACCGAGCTAGTTGGTGAAGTCATACATAAGAGAGAAGTTGATATAAGTGCAAAATATTTAAATACTAAGCACCAAGAATCTACAACTATCGAGTGTTACAGATTATTGAATGTGATAAAGGATACCAAGTGGATAATCACCGAGTACTCAAGTTCTTATAAACGAGTTGAAGGAGTTACTCAATCGAGTTAGACAACGAGCCACGAACGCGATAAGATCACATTTAATGCTTTTTCAGAACATTAATTTCATTACTAAAAGTATTTATAATAGTTTGTTACATGATATACGGTTCAAATAAATTAGAGTGAAGATCTAAGGCATAGATCAAATGGAAAAAGAAAGTTTTCTAGTACTAAGAAAAACAACAAGTATCGAGGTAAAAGTGACATGGTCACTGAGCGGTAAATAAGATCTAACGGTTAAGAATGATTTTCAGCAACCTAACACATAATATTAAGAGGCATAAACTCTTATATATAATGGATGATTTATAGAGTAGAACACAAGATACAGAGGAGGCTGATATTGTTTAAGAAAGTTGTTAAGAGTTATTGCTGAGAAAGTAACAAGAGTTATTTGAAGAACAAAGAGCAGAGAAGAGAGCACTGACTAGAAATTCAGCTACAATAGAGGAGATCCGGGTAGTGTTACAGTTTGAGATTGAGGTAACACATATTAGAGCACATAGAGTCTAAACAACATTTTATTTGATACATTTTTATAAACATTTTTGAGTAATTAATACTATTGTATTGAGAACTTTAAATGCCAATACTGGGTAGATCTTAGCCGATCTTATATTTGTAAAACCTTTAACAAGGTTAGAGGAAAAAACAAACTCTGGTTAGAGGATTTTTACAAAATCTATACTTAGAGATGCACCTCGTTAAATCCACCATAGTTTTGTCCTCTAACTAAGGATTTCTGCGTAAACAAAATCATGAATTTATGAGTTCTATTGTTTATTGTTTTTATGTGATGTTTTATAAGCTTTACATTACTTCTATTTCAAAGTTATGAACTTGGAAAGAAAAAAGCAACAGTATATGGTTTATATGTAGTTTCAGTTATAAATATTTTAGTGGTACTGATTCACCCCTCTCCTCTCAGTCCCAACTTTCCATATTCATTCCAACAATTGTTATCAGAGCTACTCCTCTTGAGTTAAAAGGTTTTACCACTTAAGAGTTAAAGATCTTAGTCATGGAAAGTTGTAGGAAATTCAAAAGGATTGATGGTCTTAAATCTGAGTTGGAAAGTGCAAGAGAGTTAATCATTGATATGAAAAATAAACTTGAGAAATATCTAAGGATTAGAAGGAAAATATATGATGAAATGAAGGTTACATAAGAAAAAGTTGACACACTTGAGACAACATCTAAAGGAAGTGTTACTGATGAGTTAGAATCAGCTATAAGAGAACTACTAGAAAAGAATGATTCACTTACCGAGTAGTTGAACCTAATGAAGATAGATCTTGAAACCAACATGATAAGAATGAATGAATTGATTGAAGGAAAAAGGACTGCTGAAGACAAAAAGAAAATGGTAGAAGATGATAAAAGACAATTTGAAATCCGGCTAACAAAGAAAGATAATGAGATTATGAGAATGACCCAAGTTTACTATGATATGACCGACCAAATTCTGAATGCAAATCAAGATAACACAAGAAATAAATTTGAGAACCAAGCACTGAAAGCTAAAATTGAAAGAATGGATCAAAGACTGAAAGATGAGAAAGATGCAAATGAAATACTAAAAATAAATGAAGAAGCACTAAAATCTCTCGATCAACAATTCAAGAATCAAAAGAAAAGGAATGACAAAACAAGAATTGGATTCAAAGAGAACAAAACTACAAAGAAAGGAGAATTATCTAATGCACAGAAAGATGAAAGTATTACACCCCCACCGAAATAAAAGAATCCAACTTGTAATTATTGTGGGAAGCCTGGACACACTGCTAATGTCTATAGAAGAAGGAAATGTAAAGCACCGAGTGCACCTAAATTTGATGGTTATTGTTTTAGATGCAATAGGTATGGACATCAAGCTTTTGAATGCATAACTAATCTTTCTAACAATACAAGGAAACCTAAGTTTGATGGTTACTGCAAAAATTGCAATAAGTATGGACACAAAGCTGAAGAGTGTAGAACAAAGAAAATAAATGACAAGTGGAAGCCTAACCGAGATAATGCTAATACTAACCGAGTAGGAAAATCTATACCTTGGGGCTATAATACAATAATTTCATGTTTATCCTGTGGAAGGTATGGACACATTACTGCAAATTGCATGTTGATACATGAAATAAATGACCAAAGAGCATGGAGAAACCCCGACATGACATGTTTTCATTGTCATAAGGTAGGACACGTAGTAAGAAATTGTAGATACTGAGGATATGCATCGATCGAAGATGAATCCGCAGTGAAAGCTTCAACAACTGTTGATGAAATTAGAAAACAAATGAACAAAAACTGGAGGAGAAAGACTCACGATGAGGGAACATCATTCAAAAATATAGACAACACCATCTCTACCAAGTTGGTTTCACCAAGATCCATGTAATTGGTGTGAGGTATGTAGGAACTGCATGCTTATTATAAATCTTACTTCAGTTCCTAATCATTAGAGTTAAGATCCATATCAACATATTAAGATATATTTGGATAATTTGTGAAATTTTTGGATGAACATTGTTATATATGGTTATTTTATTTTACTCGGTAAAGCAGAGTAACTATGCAGTCGGTATAAAGGTAAAAAGGGACTCGACAAGCACATTTTTTGCAAATAAATTGAGCCATTGGAAACCCTAATCATGGGAAACCTATAAATAAGTCAACTTATTATCTATTTTGAATCTAACATTTTTGAAAGAACATTAAGCATATTGCAGAGCGATTATTCTGTGGTTAATTCAACTGATTTCAAGGTAATTCTAAATCTTTGTAAGAACATTTGAGATACATTTATGAGATAATTGTTGTACACCGAGTTGTGTTTTCAAATTTGAGTTATTACCAAGCATGCCCTAGTTTGTTCAAGTGTTATATTTCAAAGTGATCATGGCACCTAAGATGAAAACACCAGTTCTAGTGAAGAATGTCGAACCATTGAACCCAAAATACAAGTTTCCCTCAGCTATAACCACAAAAAGTGACATGATGTGAAAATTTTATTCAAGACCGCCGTGAGTTATTTTGATTGAAGACGTCAACACATTCATTCATTGCAAAATTGAAGATCTATGTAAAACCAAGATTGATGCTTCGTTCAACAAGCTATGTGTGGATGGAAAAGTTAAGGATGAGCACACCCATCTGGAAATAAAAGGATTGGTTCATGCTATACATTTACTGAGGGTATTCAAGCCTGAGTGGGTAAGGATGGTACTCAGCTGAGTACATGACCAGTTCATGTGGCTGGATGAACCGATTAAAATAACTAAGGATATGTTGCACATCATCAATGGATTCCCTATCTAAGATAGACTGAAGGCGATCAAGCAGATTGAAAAGGGTAAGCTCACTGAGCTAACCAAGGCACAATGGGATTGAAGAGGAATGATGATATCTATTGTGATATATCCCAACTTAAGGTATGCATGAAAATTTTGGAATAATGGAAGGGTGTGCACTAAGAGGGGAGGGGTGAATCAGTACCCTTAAAAATTTTACAAATTAAACCTTAGTACTCATTACTTGCATAACCATCCATCATAGATTTTCTACTTCATGCATGAAATATCATAGCATAAATGTAAATGCATGTAAATAAACATTGAAACATTCATGAAACTCATTTACACATGACACAAGTATTTGATCACGTAGAAACCCTTGTTAGAAGGTAAAAACTACAGTGGGGATGAAACCCACAAAGCTTCACTATCTGCAGAATGGAAGGTGACTGTTAGGGCTACAAGTTGTGATCACTTTTGATGATCTTACCATATTAGGAATAACATGTCAGACTTGTTAAGTCTACTCGGTTAAGAGATTTTAGCAACACAATGTATGTGTGCACTCGGTTAAGAGATTTACAAAAAGACTGTTAAGTCCACCTTGTGAAAGGATTTTACTATTTGCTACAATTATTAGAGAGTAAAAAAATAAGTGACTTGATTGCTGCAATCTAAAATTGCCGATTATAGATCCATTAAGTACACAAAATATATATCACCTTATTGTGATGGATAATACCTCTGTTCTACTCGGTAGCCTTGTATGTAGTTGTTTATAATTAAATTCTCCTTTTTCTATCCTTGTGCATGAAACTCTCTGTCTGATCCATAAATATACTTGGTGGCTACAATCATCATGTCTTGATTGATTATTATATCTATATATACAAAATATTTGACCTAATTAGGTTTCACGCTTTTCTTGGAAAACTCTAAGATCAAAGGTTTACAACTTGACCTTGATCTCCTAGTTTGCATGAATACAATCAGTTAACTAATTACATCCATAGTTAACACTTTTTTTGATCCATAAAAAATGGTTATCCAACTAATCAAAAAGGCATTTTAAAGATTAAAGTGCTTTAGCTGATGTGTATATGAGATCCTCTTTTTTTGGTGAAATGCTGTCTCTCGGCGTAGACTAGTGCTCAGTGATGTCTTTGTAGACTGGTGCTCGGTTGATATCTTTGTAGACTAGTTCTCAGTTGACATACAACTATCACTCAGTGTTCAAGACATTTCAGTGATCACTACGCTCAATCCAAAGTATTTCAGTGATCACTGTGTTCGGTAAGTGTTGTCTCTTGGTGAATGATATCGCTCAGTGAACATGACCGACCAACCAAAACTGTCTGCTTGTATACTAGTGACAACTTCTGATCCTTTATGGATTATCAATCACCCCCTTTGGCATTAGTATCAAAAACTGTTATGTACAGTATATACACCAAGTGTGTTACCTTTACAATGACTCCCCCTATGTGCATGCCTCAGTATGTAGACAAAATTTATGTACATGTTTCCCCCTTTTTTGAAAGTAATGACAAATATGTAGAACTTACAACTTGTCAAATATGTGGGAATGAGATTGTTTAATTTCTGCCATCAGCTTTTCCCATTTCTCCTTCAAGTTCTCTATGGTCATTTGCTCCAAAGTGATTTGAACATGCATGTCATATATGCTTTCAGTTACTGACATCTCTGGGGCGGTAACTAGTGTCTTTTCCATAGTCATATGTGTTAACAACAATGTGAGATTCAGCAGTAACATGGCCTGTAGCTTGGTTACTTTATCTCTAATTTTTCTTTCTACCTTTTTTAGTTCAAGTCTTAACCGTTAAGTCAACAATATTTTCATAATGCAGTTGGAATGCATTTAGCTCGGTTGAAAGACGTAGTGCACTACCTTTTAGATTTTCATCTATTTTAGCTATCTTTTCACTATGCTTGGTAGTGAAATGCTCTAGAGTGCACAAATTTTGAACTAAGGTAACTACTTCTAAAATAGCAGGTTCTAATGTAGTTACTAGCTCAGAAAGTTTCACCTTATTTTCTGCCACTTCTTGGCTGATTTTCTCACTTATTTTGTAGTGATACTTCCCTTCTCTTTCCTCAATGAACTTCTCGGTGTCTACATTCTACATTGTGATTGCCTCGGTCAGAACTACAAGTTGATCAATAATGGGTGCAGTTTGATCAATCTTTGTGTCGGGCATTACTTGCAATAGAATCTCTTTTGTTTGTTCTAGGACTTGTGAATTTTTGTGCTCCTTTTTGAGCTTGTCCTGTATTGCCTTTCTTTTGCATAGCTCCCCATATCTTGTCAGTGACTCAGGATCAAGTGTTTTGGATCATAGTCGGGTATGTCTATGATCTCATCGAGTGTAACAAGGGCTTTAATTCCTTTCTCAATCTTCTTCTTCTTTTAAATGGTTATTGATGCAGGTGAATGCGGTATTATAGAAAGAGCCTTTTGTTTCTCAATTTCCATTGTTGATTGCTTTGGAGGTGTGGTGCATTTTCTTGGGTGCTCAGTTTGTAACTATTGTTTGGTAGTAGATGTCTCTACTTCAAATTTTTCTTGACCTGCATCCTTGCCCACCTCTTTAGTGGTCTTGGTGGGTGCATCACTAGTTTTGTTCTCTCCAATGGCATCTATCTTTTCCCCTTGTTCATCACCTTTGTCCATTGGTATGTTTGCATCAGGCTCTGGTGTTGTCTGCTGTGATTCAGTCACTATGTTGATTTCTTGTATTAGGTAAGGCATATTACCTGGTACATGAATACCTGTGCAACATCAATAGTGTCATATTCATTTGTTGGCTTGGGGGCAATAGTTATATTTTCATCAGCTTTGGCATTATCATTAGAATCACCATGAGTGATATCTTTTATAGTGATGTTTGGTGTTTCCCCTAATGATTGTAATATATTAGGAATATCATCCATGAATTTACTTTATTCTGTGGTTAAGTCAATGGGATTGACATCCTCAGTGTCATTGATGAAAATGTGCTCAGGGCTAGGTGTAGCATCCTTCTCCTCAGTTTGAGTGGTCTCAATTAGAGCCAGTACCTTCTTGGGTGGATTAAATATTTTAGTCCAAATATTATTGCTCTCTATGTCAATATCTTCTAACTTATCCTGCAATACTTTGTATGCTCTGGTTTTTGCAGAAAATTTCTTTGCGTTCTCCTTCATTGTTGAGTCAATTTATTCAACTATTGAGCTAGGTATGAATGCAACTAAGGATCTCTCTCTCATTTGTTTCTCCATGTACAATGCATATGTCCATCTTGCTGATATCTTGTCTTGTAGCTCCTATGGAATATGATTTCCAAATTGTAGAGGTACATATTTGTAAGATACCATCATCATAATGATTTCCTCTTCTATTTTGTTCTGATCCTTGGTAGACAGAGTTCCCCATTGTCTAATAATATGATGTTGTATACTGCCTATTTTGACGATTAACTCTGCAATTTCATCAATTGTCTTTGGTATTTTGGCCTTTTCTTCTTTGATTCTTTGTTCTCTTTCATCTTCTTCAGTTGTTGGAATTAATGGGAAGTAGTACTGAGAGGGGAGGGGTGAATCAGTACTTCTAAAACTTTTAACACCTTTCTTAATTCATTATTAGTAATCATACATTACTGTATTACCAACCATTACTGTTGTTCTTTCTTATGTATGTATTATTCATTCATAATATTTAATGGTTTGTAACATTCATAGAAACATTCATGAAAATGATAAACACAACAAAAGATATGGTATCGCAGAAAAATCCTGTTAGGAAGTAAAAACTACGGTGGGGATGGCACCCACAAAAATTCACTATCTATAGAATGGAAGGCAGCCGGTTAAGGCTTACAATATGATCAATTCTGATGATCTACCCTGTTAGGAGTATTAAGGTTGAGACCTATTAAGATCTACTCTGTTAAGAGCTTTTGCAACACTGATTTAAGTGTGCACTTAGTTATGAGATTCGATAGTAGGATGGCTAAGCCCACCTTTCTTGAAAGGATTTCATTAGTGTACTACACTTGTTAGAATGAGTGCAAATGTTGACCTGACTATATACAATCTATAATTTCTGATTACAGATCCATAAAATCTCTAAGAATTATAATATCACCTTAAGTGCTTGATGAATACCTTTTCTCTGCTTATCGGTAGCCTCTATTCTATTCTTGAAATTGACTTGATTATTTTTCTATCCTTCTGCATGAATTCTCTGTCTGGTCTCTAGTTTCTCTCCATGGCTACTATCTTCATTGAACAACAACTATTCTCAAATAGATTGAACACTTATTTATAAAGGTATTTGACCTATCTTGGAATCACGCATTACAATATTAACTCTTAGATCCAAGGTTTACAACTTGACCTTGATCTTTAGTTTGCATGTTTTAAATCAGTAAAACTAATTAAAACAATAATAAATACATTGCTTCCTCTACACATAATGGATTTAAAAGTAAATCAAGAAGCTATAAATACAACTTCAATGATTTATCTGAAGTGGAAAGTCAGATCCACTTTTTGCGGGATGTAATTGACTATCGGTTCTTGGTCGTCGGGTTGAACTTGAAGTCTATCGACATTCCTTTGTTTAAACTATTTGTCGGGTTCCCTTTATCTGTCAGGTTCCTCTCTGTGCTATACTTTCAGGTTGCACTGTTGTTACTCGTCAGGTTTCCTTTAACCTTTTTGTCATCGGATAACACTTAACAGAGTTTATCGGGTAACCTTAGTGTTGGGTGGTGCTGTGCCCTATCTATCGGTGTGGAGTAAACTGATGGTGTAGATCATGTTTTTCCTTAAGTATACTAATGGAAAAATATAATGCCTTCAATCTCCCCCTTTGACACTAGTATCAAAAACTGATATGTCCTTAATACTAAAGTGTTTAGTATGATCACCATGTCTGTATCCTTGTCATCATATGACTCTCCCTAACTATATGCATCGGTATAGTATAAGTATATGTACATGTATACTATACATTCTCTTTTCTTTGCTATGTATGTACATATTATTTTCTCCTTGTATTTTCCTTTTACTATACATACTGTTTCCTCCTTTTGCTTGAGGTGAGTGAACATATCAATTTCCCCCTTTCTTTGATATTTATGATAAAAAAGTACAACTTATAATATGTCAAAATTGTGACAAGAATGTGTAACTTACAATGTGTCAAATATATTTGAGTGGGTTTCCTTGATATCTTCGAGTATTTTCTCCCATTTTTCTTTCAGTTGTTCTAGAGCCATGTGTTGTAGCTCTAGCCTTGTGTGCATATCATAAATGTTGTCTAGGACAAACATTTCCAGGGTGGCAATTAGTGTATTTGCATGTGTCACATGTTGTTGTAGGAGTGTAAGTGTCTATAAGAGCTTAGCTTGGAGCTCATTTACCTCATCTCTGCAAACTATATGTCTTGTCTCTGTTTCCTAGCTTGTATGATTTGTTCATTGTGCAATTTAAGTGCTTCTTCAGTGTTGGTGAGACTTTGTGCACTTGACTTAAGATCAACATCAATTTTTTCTATCTTGTCAGTATACTCCTGAGTGAGTTGATCTAAAGTGCACAATTTCTGTATTAAGGTAATAGCTTCTGATATGATTGGATCAATTGTACTTACCAATTCAGATAGCTTAACCTTTCTCAATGCCACATCCTAGCTTATTTTATTAGCTAGCTTGAACTCATACTTTTGTTCAAGTCTCTCTTCCATAACCTTCTCAGCGTCAATATTTTGAGATGTTATTACATCTGTGAGTATTACCAATTGATCAAGCATTGGAAATTTTTGATCAATATCTATATCAGGTACAATCTGTTGAAGTATTCCTCTTGCTAATTCTAGTACCTTGGCCTCTTTTTCTACTCTCTTCAACTTTTCTTGAATATTTTTTCTCTCACAGAGCTTGGCATACTTTGTCAATGCAGTTGGATCCAATTTCCTTGGATCAAAAACTGGAATCTCAATGACTTCATCTAGAGTTACTGGATTCTTATTCTTTCCTTTCTTCTTCTTTGAGATTTGTGGGGATACAGATGTATGAACTACCATAGCTAGTTCATTTTTTCTCTCTGAAGTGGTTGGTGAAGGCCTTGAGGAAGATGCTTCTTGTGTTTTCTACTTGGGTGGCACCTGTCAGTTTTGTGAAGACGTCTCTCCTTCAACTTTGGGTGTCTCTATAGATTTTTCTTTTGATTATTTCTCCTTCTCATCTTGCTTTGCTTCTTCACCTTTCTTTGTTTGTGTGTCCCCTTTTTCCTTTGGAGTTTCCTCCTTATTTTGATCAGTAGAAGTATCTTTCTGATCATCAGTTGTATCCTTCTCTATAGTTGTATCTTTTTCTTTATCTGTAGTGTCTATTGCTTCAACATCACCCTTTTCCTTGGGTGTGCTTGTGTCCTCTACTGTAGATCCATCATTACCCTCTAGAATATTTATTTCCTTCATTAGTACAGGCATATTTCTTTGAGTGGTTGCTTGGGATGTATTCAGAGTGGTTTCCTGCTTGTCGGTTTGATATTTTGGAGCATTGACATCATCATCTTTTTGCACTTGGTCTGCAGGGTCTAGTTCTTTAAAGTCCATGATTGAAGTGTCCTGCACTTGTTCATCAACAACATTAATTATTGTATCATCTGATGTCTACAATTATTGCTGCTTTCATTGATCCTTAAGTGTGATAAATATGACATCATATTTCTTCTACGGATCTTTGTCAGAGTCATAGTTAGTGATATCTTGGATGATATCATCCATGACTATGTCTATGTTTATAGGCTCATTATCACTTTTAGTATTGTCTAGAGAAATGTGCTAAGGACTTGCATTGTCTGTCTCCTCCTCTCTATGAGGTGTGTTGGTGAGAAGTAATTGATTCTCACCACTTGTTGACTCTGCCGGTAGATCCAGAAGTTGTCTCCATTTAGTTTCAGTCATTTTGTCCAGCTCTATGAATTTGTTCTCTAATACTTTTTATGCCCTTATTTTGGCTACAAATTTACCTGATTGCTTCTTGAGTATTTCTTTGATCTCTTCAACTTTGGATTCGGGAGGCAATAGTGTCACTAGTACCCTCTCCCTTGCTTCTCTTTCATTTTGCAGAGCATATGACCATTGTTGGTATATTATTTTACCTATCTATTTATGTATTTGACTGACAAATTCTTTAGGTGCATATTTTTTTTTGATCATTGACTTTATAACTGCCTCTTGTATCTTATTCTGGTGCTCTGGGTTTAGTGTATCCCATTGTCTGATTTTCTTATCAGTTATTGTACCATGTGTAGCAATGGATTCGACTGCTTCATCAATTGTTTGATTCCTGTAGTTCTTCTTTGCTACATCAGGCTCATCATCTTGAGTGTCTTCTATGTCAGCCTTTGTCCTAACCAACCTTTTCCTCTTCTTTGGTGGTGTGGTTTTCACAGTTTGTTGCCTTGTTCTCTTAGCTGGCTACTTCCTTGTGTAGGTCCTTACTTGACCTTTCTTTAGGGGTGTTGTTTTGGTTGCAGTAGTTTGACTCCTTGTCCTCTGCTTCTTTGCAGGAGGTGGAGGTGGAGGTGTATCAGATTCAGTCTCCTCAGAATCTAATTTCTTTTCTTCTTGTTCCTCACTAATGGTGCCCTGTTCATCAGTTGTCTCTGGTTTCTCTTGTTCATCATCTATTACCGATAGAATCTTCTTGAGATTCTTAACCATTTCATCCTTTTTTTAACAGTCTTTTTGATTTCTAGGCTTTGTTTTATCTTTGATTTGGCCTCTTCATATGTTCCAAACCTTAGTTGTTTTCTATCAATGGGCTCATTTATTAATGCCTCAATTGCACTTGTAGCTTGATCAATATTGATCTCATAATCCTATGGTGCTAACCAGGCTGTCCTTGGTACAACTGGTTTGATATTGGTGAAATCTGTGCCCTCTATAAAACATATTTCATCTTTATGTTTTTCTACAAGTTGTTCAGGAATCCTAGTCCTCTCCATCATTTTTTTCCTTGAACTCAAGCAAGTAAGCAGACATAACAAACTCAAAATTGTCTCCTAGTGACTTAATCAGTTCACTAATTTGTTGGGTTACCAGTTTGGTAGAGTTCCATTTTACTTTTCCTACTGAAGGAAAGTATTCTTGAAAATAGAAAAAAATACACATGATAAGTGAGCCGAACTTACATGTGTTGGTCTTTGTAGACCTGATTTTGATCATGTTCTCACCAAGTTTTTTTAATAGGATCTCGCACAAATACATCTGAATTCCTTTGGTTACTATCTTGTAGGCTGTGCTTACTGCTATTGTAGAAATAATGTTCAATCAGCTAGCTTGAAATTTTTTATACCCAACTACTCATGCACCAAATTTTAGTTCTTCATCGGTGATTGTGTTCACTTTGAGACGTTTGTTGTCTCCTTCTGCATTGGTTAGTTTTTCAACTTCTTTCATGGATGGATGCTTGTGTGCCCTAGGTTTGTCAGTTACTGGATAACCAGTGACAACATGAAGAACATCCTTGGTTATTTGCTTGGGTTGGTCTAGCCATATCTTCTTGTCATGCATTCTTCTCAAGACTAACCTTATCCATTTTGTTTTGAATTCCCTCGGGAAAAGTAGGGAATTAGTTAACACTTTGACTTCCAAGTGTTTGTGATCTTCCTTTAGTTTCCCTTCGGTATCACAAAGCTTTATTAAATCTTCATCCATTTCAAGATCACCTATCTCTGCGATCTTGCAATGAATATATGACCTAACGTCTTCTATGAGAAAAACCCTAGGTGGGATTTTCAAAAGTGCCCCAGTTTCATCAGGTTTTGATGCAATTTTTGGGTAGATATTATACTTGGGCTCTACACATGTACTGTTCTTGATCAGCTTAACGACATTCCTCTTATCATTCTTGATTTTAGTAGTTCTTGAGGTGGTTGCCGTCATTTTTCAAGTTTTAGGGTATTCTGGAAATTTAGGGCTTTCTTAAAAAATGACGACAGAGATCTTTCGGTGCCTTTGATACTTACTTCAATTCACAATGGTGGCAAAAGATCTGTTTGTTGTGTGCTTAGATTGATTTGAGGACACTCTTCTTTCTTTAATCACTCTTTCTTTCACTCTGCTTTCTACTCTTTAATCACTCTTTCTTTCACTCTGCTTTCTGTTCAAATCATGGGTGAAAAATGAAGTTGTCTCGTCAAATTTTTATAGATATTTTTTCCTAAGTCTTTGTAATAAATGCTCAACAACTCATCAGGATATGAAGATGGGTTTCATCGGGAAGACTTTACAAAGCATCATCAGTGAAGTTGAGTTTCTTGGGACAGTTGTTAACAATGTTGCTTGTACCGATGGATATCGGTATTCTATAGTGACAACTTTTAACTTTCCTTTCTTACTGACGGGTGTGGAGTTATATTGGCAACTTAGTGACTTTGTGTGTTGACTGACAATCTCTGGTAAGTGTAGAACAAATTATCTTCTTTGTTCACCGATGATTTTTGGTATGGGTATACTGACGGGGTTGATTTCTCTAAATTGTAACTAGTAACATAATATGCATCTGTATTCATGTAGATTTTGAATTTCTATCAGCTTTATAATGAAACTGATGCAAAATATGACTTGGAATAGTGTAGTTCCATACTTACTTGTTCAACTTAAGTGGTGGTGGTGATGTCACCAGATCCATTGGATGGGGTGTCATCATTTGCATTGCTTGGCCCAGATTCATCATTGCTTGAATCTTTTATCCACATTTTGTCTCTTGCCCTCCGGATATCTTCAATGGTGTTTCCATTGGGATATGTGCTTGTTTCTGTCAATCCATCCTTGCAATCTTTCTTGAGGTGACCAATTATGATAGTGAAAGCATGCCATTCCAGGGTTAGACTAGCCTCTATACCTTTTGGTCCATGCTCTCATGAAGTTTGCAGCAATGTGACCATATCTACCACATGTTGTAGAGTTTTTCCATGTATTGTAATCCCATGTATATTGATTACCTATTCTCTTTGGTTGATAAGGAATATTTTGACCTTTAGGCTTTCATGCTTGCTTTTTATTTTTCTAGCATTCTTCAGATGTATGCCAATTCATCTTGCATGTAGGATAGTATTTGTCCATGTAGGTTTCCTTCTTTGGAAGTTCTATCTTAGTCTTGCATTCATAAGCCTTATGTCCTTTCTTGCTACATTTGTAACATAATCCTATGAATGTAGGTGTAGATTTGGGAATATGGTGCAGGGCACCTAGGATACTCCATCAAGACACCACGTATATTCAAAGAAGACAAGAATTTCATGAAGACACCAATGACTAAAGGAGAGATCCTAACATCAAATAAGATCAACTATGAAATTCTAAGGCCTATTATGGCTTTCAAATAACATGTAATTGAAATTGTC
>MU227658.1:6241662-6278406 GCA_018584345.1 Thuja plicata
GGCTTTCAAATAACATGTAATTGAAATTGTCCTAAAGGACTAATATGCATTGTAAGTGGACCAATAGTGTCCAAGGATGTCAAGGATTGTTTAGGGGTTGTTTAGGTGTTAGAAGTGTTTAGAATAATTCTAAAATATGTTGGAAGACATTAGAATTTCATAGTTATAAGTTTTAATTAGTTTTAGTTGTTTTCTAAAGTTGAAAGATTGAAATTTTCAAATGTAACAGTCACTTTGTCTTTTAGTGGGAAACACATGCATAGGAGTCTTTTGGTATTCCTCTTCGAATGTAACTACCAAGAAATGGTTGGAGTGGAAGAGGAATCAAGTAATTAAATGATAGTAGAGTCTATTGTGGAGAGAGAGGCTTGGGTTGTACGAATTTGAACAAGAAGCAATAAAAATTAGTCTTCTTCTATTTTCTGAGTATCACAGAATTTTGGGTCCTGTTACGGGGGTCATAACTCCCAAACCCACCATTGGATCTTTCTTAGTTTTTAACATGTTTTTAGAAACCTAATTACACCCATCCTCAATGGAGGGAGTTTATATATTTTATGTTTATCAAAATTTATTAATGCCTGTGTATAGGTATATGCCAGGGGCACAAGTTGCAAGTTTTAGGTGATTTTCAAGATGCAAGCACTAGTGCTTAGTGCCTCTGCATCAAGTGGTATCAGAGTGAGAAAAAGGTCTGGGGTTTGGAAGATCTAGAGTCCTTTGTTGAGACCTTGGAGTTGAACTATCCTCTTTGAGTGTTCCAAAGTGGTGGCTTGAGATCTAATGAATCCTAGATTGGTGTGAGAAGAGATGACTTTGACAAGAAGTGAAAGAGAAATTTTTAAGGCATTGAAGGAGTACCTATATGGTGATAAGAAGGAGAGAAAAGAAAGAGAAAGAAAGAAGAAGGAAGAAGAAGAAAATAAGAAAAGAGAAGAAGCCAAGATGAAGCAAGAAGAAGAGAGTTGGAAAAGTCTTAAAAAGGCTTTGGCTGAGAGTGAGAAGAAGTGGGAATGGATAGCATCACTTCTTGAGAAAGAAGTAGATGAAGAGGAGGAGGAAGTGAAGAAAATTGTAGATGAGAAAGTGGAAGAACCTATGAGAAAAGAGGTTTAAAAATCTAATTTAGAGATTGAAGAGAAATTTTTTGATGAATGCAACAACAAATCAAGTCTTGAGAGGCTTGAATGTGGACAAATTTTTTAGGTTGGGGCAGTGTTGAGTCCCTTGATGATGAAAGAATATGTGGAATGACTAGAGGAGAGGCATGAGATCCTATATGGATTGGTATCTATGAGAAGAGACTCAAGGTTTGAGAATGATAAAGAGTTACAAGTTGCAGCAGTGGTCTCATGGACTAAGACTAAGGAAGAAGTGTAGATTTGGGACCGATTTGTGGTCCACATTTTGCCCATGAGAGGCAAACTAAAAATGAGGAGGCATGGATGCATTTTGGGGCAGAAATATGCAAGGATGGAATGGATCCTTGGTGTTAATATTTTCAAACCAAGGGTGAAGATCAAATTGTTTTTGCTGCTATGTTTGTGTTTGCAGGGTTTCCAAGAGGACTTGGAAAAGTTTTCAAAGCTATGGAGTATGGTGCAGGGCACCTAGGATACTCCATCAAGACATCAAGTACATTCAAAGAAGACAAGAATTTCATGAAGACACAAATGACTAAAGGAGAGATCCTAACATCAAATAAGATCAACTATGAAATTCTAAGGCCTATTATGGCTTTCAAATAACATGTAATTGAAATTGTCCTAAAGGACTAATATGCATTGTAAGTGGACCAATAGTGTCCAAGGATGTCAAGGATGTAAAATTTGATAAATGCAACTTCACCCAAAACCACCTGTATGCAAAGACTGTTACAGAGAAGAAGCAAGAGACAGAAGAGAGAAGACAGAAGAATGGCTATGACGGCCAATTGGCCAGAGACTGCAAATCTATTGTGACAGAAAAAAGCTTCTATTAACACAATAATGAATTACAAAATGATCTCTCTGAAATACAAAGCGGTGAATCCTTATACAGGATACCAAAACCCTAAAGGCTAAAACCCTAAAGAATTATAAAGTGCCTAAGTGAAACTTAAGCCTAGAGTATAATAGACTGATAATTAAATGATTTAATTATTAGCTATTATATAACTACTCTAACACCCCCCCTTAAGTGTAACTTAGGGAGAAGCAAAACAGCTAAACTACTACAGAAAGCAGGAAAGATGGGTCCCGGCAACAAGGCCTGATCAGGTACCCAAAACAGAAAGAAAACTAGATGAAGAAAACTGAGCCTTCAATCTAGGGAAAAGAAGTCCCAGAGAGAGGAACAAGAAAGAGCAAGAAGCATCTCTGAAGCATGAACTGAAAACTCTGTCAGAAGATACTGCTAGAACCCCCACTGAAGTGCATGACCAGGTAGAGAAGACAAATGTCTGAAGAGATGATCAATCAAACCAGGAAGCAATAGAACCAACAGGTGAACCCCCCATAATGCTGAACTGGGAGAGGTGACAGGAACACTGAAATGCGATGCCAGAAACAACTGCAGAAGAAGAACCAGGAACACCAATAGTGCAACAAAAGTACACACATAGGATAAAGAGTGGTGTCACAGACACACAACATGGGCTAATGTCATGGAAGGTACGCTCACTTGACAAAAGTGGATGCGCCTAAAGCGGCAAAAACATCATAACCCGCCATGGCACTTTATAACAGAGTGCGAGTATAAAAACTAAACAAGGTGTACAAGATCCCAGAAATGCAGAAGAAGGCACTTTATGTCAGTGCGTTTATAGAACAAAAATATATCAGAAGAGCATACAAGCTGAGAAGTCAGAAAGAAGAGTGAGCTATGAACTCAGAAGAAGAGATCCCAGGACCTGTAAATCCAAGCAATCCACCAGAGGGAATAAACTGCCAAACGCAGAGGAGAGAAAACCTAGAGAAAAATCTAGAAAAAATACCTGGGCCGCTGCATAGTACACTGAACCAGCTTTCTGACGATATCTCGTTTTCCGAAAAAGGAGTCCGGATGAGCCAGATATGACTCCTAGAAGGCAAAAAGAGACATCAAAATTCAACAGCAAAAAACACTGTTGAAATAGTGGACCCAAAACTGCAACCTCCATCATCAAAAAGTTCTCAGAAAGATCTTTCCGACGGTATATGGAAGTCGCAAAAATACCCCCGTATGCTCAAGATAGAGCGAAAAATGCTCCAGGGGGTCAAAAAGGGCCTCAGAAAAAAAATTAAGCCCCTGGGGGCTGAAAAAACTCCCGCCCCTGGGCGCATGGCGCGCAGGGGGATGAACTCGGGCCCTTGGTCATACATATGACCGGTCGCCATAAAAAACAGCCCGCGGGGGCTAACCCAGAACGTGCAACCCATTGGAGCGGAGCTGGGGGCGGAGAATCCTGGGCGGAGCGGCGAGAACAGGGTGGCGGGGCCGCGGGGGCGGCGGGGTCTGCAGGGCGGGGCGGCGCGCTGACAGTGAAAAAGTGCCACAGGGAGCCGGGGCGGCGGGGGCGCCGCTGAGGCGGAGCGGCGGGGAAGAAACCGCAGGGCGGCGGCGGGGCCCGGGATGCGGCAGAGGATGGTGGCAGTGGTGCGCGGGCCGCGCGTGGGCGGTGCACCCAAAAAACATCCTAAGACCAATTTTTTAAATTTTTTTTTTGATTTTTGCCTCGTACAACGTGTCTGTACAGCCCTTAAGAGGCTGAAAAAATTCTCTAGATGCCCCGGTGTCCAAAATGGACAAACTTTATATGGATTCTAGGGTTTTTAGGCCTTTTGGACGCAATGGTAATGTCCGTTTGGGCCCAAAGTGACCAGAAACAAAGGTCCCCCTTAAATCCACATAAAGAAGCTAGAAAAAGCCTAGCGAATTGCAAACCCTCGAATGCTTCAGAAAAAACTCGAACAGCCAGCAGCAAGATGGCTCTGATACCATGTAAAAGTTGATAAATGCAACTTCACCCAAGACCACCTGCATGCAAAGACTGTTACAGAGAAGAAGCAAGAGACAGAAGAGAGAAGACAGAAGAATGGCTATGGCGGCCAATAGGCTAGAGACTGCAAATCCATTATGACAGAAAAAAGCTTCTATTAACACAATAATGAATTACAAAATGATCTCTCTGAAATACAAAGCGGTGAATCCTTATAAAGGATACCGAAACCCTAAAGGCTAAAACCCTAAAGAATTATAAAGCGCCTAAGTGAAACTTAAGCCTAGAGTATAATAGACTAATAATTAAATGATTTAATTATTAGCTATTATATAACTACTCTAACATTTTTTAGGTGTTAG
The DNA here is from genome assembly GCA_018584345.1 of Thuja plicata. Taxonomy (NCBI): domain Eukaryota; kingdom Viridiplantae; phylum Streptophyta; class Pinopsida; order Cupressales; family Cupressaceae; genus Thuja; species Thuja plicata. Next base: position 6,245,983 of record MU227658.1, read on the forward strand.
AAGTGTTTAGAATAAGTCTAAAATATGTTGGAAGACATTAGAAGTTCATAGTTATAAGTTTTAATTAGCTTTAGTTGTTTTCTAAAGTTGAAAGATTCAAATTTTCAAATGTAATGGTCACTTTGTCTTTTAGTAGGAAACACATGCATAGGAGTCTTTTGGTATTCCTCTTTGAATGTAACTACCAAGAAATGGTTGGAGTGCAAGAGGAATCAAGTAATTAAATTATAGTAGAGTCTATTGTGGAGAGAGAGGCTTGGATTGTACGAATTTGAACAAGAAGCAATAAAAACTAGTCTTCTTCTATATTCTAAGTATCACAAAATTTTGGGTCCTGTTACGGAGATCATAACTCCCAAACCCACCATTGGATCTTTCTCAAATTTTAATATGTTTTTAGAAACCTAATTACACCCGTCCTCATAGGAGGGAGTTTGCAGATTTTATGTTTATCAAAAGTAATTAATGTCTGTGTACAGGTAAATGCCAGGGGCAGTATTGCAAGTTTTAGGCATTTTCAAGATGCAAGCACTAGTGCTTAGTGCCTCTGCATCAGAATACCTTTCATTTTACCTCGGCATACATTTGATGTGCGCCCTTTCTTTCCACAGTGCTTGCATGTTAGCTTTCTTGGTATTGGATTTTCATAGACATTCTTTGAGTTTTCTTGATTTGATGATTCTCCATTTTTTGGAAAAGCCTATACTGTTGTTGTTGTTGACTCTTCATTGTCCTTCAAGAAAGGCATCCATTCTTTTATTGCTCTCTTCAACCTTTTTGATAATCTCATTATGTTGTTGCTGAATTCTAACCTCATGTTTTAGATTTTCATTTTCTTCTCTTAGTTCACCGATAATCTATATTCTCTCAATGAGTTCCACATACATTTTGTTTGCTTCTTGACTCATAAGAATAATCTGATTTGTGAGATCATGGTGATGCTCAACATGTCTTTGAATTTCCAATTCCTTTTCTTTTAGTTTCTCTGTAATCTTCCTTTTGTCATCAATAGCAAGTGTTCTTTCTATTTCAGCTTGTCTACAAGAACTCATCACATCAATCATTCTTACCATCTGGCTCTCTTGACTGATTTGCAACATCTTTATTTGCTCTGTCAGATGTTGATTGATCTCCTTTAGATTTGTGATGTTCTCTTCTGAGTTATTTGATATATTACTTGTATTTGTTCCTAAAGATTTAAGGAAATCTAGAATCTCATCTTCTTGATAATCTTTTTTATTGTTCCAGGTATCCATACCTTTCCTCTCATCCAGAAGCTCTTTCATCTTGATTCTAGCTTCTTTATACTGTTCATAGAACATTTGTATCTCAAGTTTTTTGTTCTAAATGTTCTTATCATGTTTGTACTTCTCCATTGTATGATATTCACTCTTAAGCCTTTGAGCTTTCCAAGAAGAGACTTAGCTATGATACCAATTGTTGGAATTAATGGGAAGTAGTGCTGAGAGGGGAGGGGTGAATCAATACCTCTAAAAATTTTAACACCTTTCTTAATTCATTATTAGTAATCATACATTACTGTATTACCGACCATTACTATTGTTCTTTCTTATGTATGTATTTTTCATTCATAATCTTTAATGGTTTGTAGCATTCATAGAAACATTCATGAAAATGATAAACACATAACACAAGATATGGTATTGTAGAAAACTCCTGTTAGGAAGTAAAAACTGCGGTGGGGATGGCACCCACAAAACTTCACTATCTACAGAATGGAAGGGAGCCGGTTAAGGCTTAAAATATGATCACTTCTGATGATATACCCTATTAGAAGTATTAAGGTGGAGACCTATTAAGATCTACTCTAATAAGAGCTTTTGCAACACTGATTTAAGTGTGCACTCAGTTATGAGATTTTACAATAGGACGGTTAAGCCCGCCTTTCTTGAAAGGATTTCATTAGTGTACTAAACTTGTTAGAATGAGTGCAAATATTGACCTGACTATATACAATCTATAATTGATGATTACAGATCCGTAAAATCTCTCAGAATTATAATATCACCTTAATTGATTGATGAATACCTTTTCTCTTCTTGTTAGTAGCCTCTATTTTTTTCTTTAAACTGACTTGATTCTTTTTCTGTCCTTCTGCATGAATTCTCTATCTGGTCTCTAGTTTCGCTCTATGGCTACTATCTTCATTGAACACCAACTATTCTCAAATAGATTGAGCACCTATTTATACAAGTATTTGACCTATCTTGGAATCACACTTTACAATGTTAACTCTTAGATCCAAGGTTTACAACTTGACCTTGATCTTCAGTTTACATGTTTTAAATCAGTAAAAATAATAATAAATACATTGCTTCCTCCACACATAATGGATTTAAAAGTAAATCAAGAAGCTATAAATATAACTTTAGTGATTTATCTGACGTGGAAAGTCAGATCCACTTTTTGCGGGATGTAACTGACTGTTGAATCTTGGTCATCAGGTTGAACTTGAAGTTTGTCGGCGTTCCTTTGTTTGAACTATTCGTTGAGTTCCCTTTGTCTGTTGGGTTCCTCTTTGTGCTATTCCATCGGGTTGCACTATTGTTACTTGTCAGGCTTCCTTTATCCTTTTTGTCATCGGATAACACTTAATAGTATTTATTGGTTAACCTTAGCGTCAGGTGGTCCTGTGCCCTGTCTATCAGTGTAGAGTAAACCAATGATGCAGATCATGTTTTTCCTTAAGTATACTAATGGAAAAATAGAATGCCTTCATCAGTATCATCCTTGTCTTCTTTTCCTCTTACATATCGCTTTTTTTTTCTAGGTGTTGGTTGCTTGGTTGGGGATTTTATTTTCTAATATGTTCTCACAGTGCCTTTCTTTACTGATGGTGAGTCTACCTTAGTTGTTTTGCTTCTTTTTCTAGAAGCAGTCATTACTTTAGTAACTTTTTCTTTGTTGGCCTGTGGTGCATTTGATTTGGTAGAAGTTGAATCACTTAACTCTTTACTTTCACTGATGGGTGTCTGCTCCTCGGTGATGTCCTCTGATTGTTCCAATGCTTCATCAGTTACCGATAATTTATTTTGAAGTGTATTCACCATTCATGTTTTCTTCCTTCCTATTTTATTGACTACTAAACCAGTCTTAATTCTTGACTTGGCTTCCTCATATGTGCCAAATCTGCTTAATGATTTGTTAATTGGTTCATTCAATAGGGCTTCAATAGCTCTTGTAGCCAAATCTATGTCAATTTCATAGTCTAATGGTGGTAACCATGCTGTTCTTGGGACAACATGTTTGATGAGTGTTGTGTCAGTGTCAAATACAAGACATATCTCATCCTTGTATTTTTCAAGTAACTGTGCATTGATTCTCATTCTCTTTTGTATCCTATTCTTGAATTTTGTAAAGTATGCATCCAATAGGGGTGTGAAATTATCTCCTAGTCATTTAATGTAATCACTAATATATGTTGTGATAGGTTGGTTTATGTCCCAAGTGACTTAACTGACGGAAGGAAAGAAATTATGTAAGTAAAAGAATGTGCACATCAGTAGGGAACTGAAGATACATGTATTAGATCGGGCTGATCTAATTGTCTTCATGTTCTCTTCAAGTTATTTCAGAAGCATCTCAGATAGGTCAAGTTGTAGTCCCTTCTTCACTATTTTATATGCAGTGTTGACTGCTCTACAAGAAACATTGTTCATTCTACTAGCTTAAAATATTTTATATCCAAGTACATACGCACCAAATTTCATTTCAGGGTTGGTGATTTTATTGACTTTCAAACCTCTTCCGTTCCACTCGGCTCCAATTGCCTCTTTAATCTCTTCACATTTAGGATGTCTTAGGGATTTTTCTTTCTTGATGATAGGGTATCCAATTACTGCATGAATCAAATCCTTTGTGATCAGATTGGGTTCATCTAACCACATCTTTCCATCATGCACTCGACTGAGCACAATGTGAATCCATTCTATTTTGAACTCTTTTGGGAATAGTAGGGCATTGGTTAACCCTTTCACTTAAAGGTGCTTGTACTCATCCCTTAGGTTGCCATCCTTGCATAGATTCTAATAATCTTCCTCAAGCTCAAAGTCCCCAATATCTACAACATTGCAGTGAATGTATGCATAGATGTCTTCAACTGGTAAAACCCTAGGTGGGATACTAAAAAATTCTCCCTTGCTGTCGGGTTGAGCAGCAACCTCAGGGCTAAACTTGTAGTTAGGTTCCTCATAGGTTGAGTTCTTTATTAAAATGACCTTCTTTTCCTTTGCCATCTTGATCTTTTAGGTTCATGAGGTGGATGCCATTTTTCATCAATTTAGTGCTTCTTCGTAAATAACCTATTAATTTGGCGAGTCTAGATACTCACTGGATGTTTTCTGTGAATGCTTGAAATCTATTGGAGTAGCTTTGAAAGTGTTGTGAATCACTCTGCAATGTCTTTGCTCTGAGTCACTCTTCTTCACTTTGCACTTTGATTTTTAATGCTGGATGAACGAATGAGTTTATGCTGCCCCTTTTTATAGAAAAATACCCAAAGTGATGCATTAAATGGTTCACCTACCACTCAGTCGACAAAACGGAGATACTTGGTCAACACACGAAAGTATTTAACTCGGTGAGTATACAGTGCTCGGTACATAGTGTCAACTTGGTTGTCTTTCACATGTTCTCCAATATGCAATATATGCTCGATTCATATTGACCGACCAGACTAGATTCACAAAACATAACATGCAATACCATAGTGCATCTTCATTCATGCTTATTTGGCATATTATCAATGAATGTAGGAACTGATGTAAAATACAACTTCATAGAGTGCAGTTCCATACTTATATTTCTTAGGTGGGGGTGGTGGAATCACCTGATTCATTGGATGAGGTGTTACCAACTATAGTGATTGGTCCAACATTATCATTGTTTGAAGCTCTCCACATTTTATTTCTCATTCTCATGATTTCTTCAATTGTATTTCCATTTGAAAAAGTGCTTGACTCTGTCACTTGGTCTCTGCGGTCCTTACTTAAGTGTCTGACCTTATGACAGTGTAAGCATGCCATTCCAGGGTTAGTCTAGTTTCTAGATATTCTTATCCATTTCCTCATACAGTTAGTAGCTATATGTACATATCTACCATATTTTGTGCAATTTACCCAAGTGTTGTAATCCCAAACATATGTATTATTGATTCTTCTTGGTTGATATGCATTTTCTTTTTTCTTTAGGTTTCTAGAGTTACTTTATCTTTTTCCTGCATTCATGAAATGTGTGGCCATGCATGTTGCAAGTAGGACAATGTTTTTCCATGTAATATTTATTCTTTGGGGTTTTCACCATAGATCTGCATTCATGTCCTTTGTTTCCATGCTTGTTACAATTATAACATTTACCTATGAATGTAGAAGTAGTTTTAGGAATACCTTTTTCTTTTCTCTTGCAAACATTTGATGTGTGGCCTGGTTTTCCATAGTGATTGCATGAATGCTTCTTTAGTCTTGGATTTGTGTAGACATTCCTTTGATCAGTTCAGTTTGATGATTCTCCATGCTTGGTATACCCTAAATTAGTATTGTTGTTGAGTCTTCTTTGTCCATTCAAAAATTCATCCATTCTTTTTGTGCTGTCTTTAGCTTTCTTGATCATATCATTATGCTTTTGTTGAATCTTCACTTCATGCTTCAATTTCTCATTTTATTTTTTTAGTTCACCAATAACTTCCAACTTTCTAGCAAGTTCCATGTTCACTCGATTGGCCTCATGAATCATAAGAAATATTTGATTGGTGATCGCAAGGTGATGTTCGGTAAGTCTCTGTATCTCAGATTCTTTCTCTTGCAAATTTTTAGTAATCTTTCTCCTATCATCAATAGCCAAAATTCTTTCTTGTTCAGCTTGTCTTGCATTATTCATAACACCAATCATTCTTACCATTTGTGTCTCTTGACCGATCTGCAATACTTTCACTTGTTCAGTCAGATATTGATTGATTTCATTTAGATCTACAATAGTTCCTTCAGATGTGTCATATATACTACTAGATCCAGATCTAGATGAATCAAATAGGTCAGGTATCTCTTCTTCATGATATTCAATTTCATTATAGCGAGATGACATGACTTTTCTTTCAACCAATAACTCTTTCAGTTTGTTTCTTGCCTCTTTGTATTGCTCAAAGAAAATCTGTATTTGGAAGTTCTGATTCTCAATATTTTTATCAAGATTATACCTTTCCATTGTAAGATCTTTTCTCTCAAGTGATTAAAATTTTCAAAATAAGAGAACTAGCTATGATACCAATTTTTGGAATAATGGAAGGGTGTGCACTAAGAGGGGAGGGGTGAATCAATACCCTTAAAACTTTTACAAATTAAACCTTAGTACTCATTACTTGCATAACCATCTATTGTAGCTTTTCTACTTCATGCATGCAATATCATAGAATAAATGTAAATGCATGTAAAAAAAAATTGAAACATTCGTGAAACTCATTTACACATGACACAAGTATTTGATCCCGCAAAAACCCTTGTTAGAAGGTGAAAACTGCGATGGGGATGAAACCCACAAAGCTACACTATTTGCAGAATGGAAGGTGCCTGTTAGGGCTACAAGTTGTGATCAATTTTGATGATCTTACCTTGTTAGGAGTAACATGTCAAACTTGTTAAGTCTACTCGGTTAAGATATTTTAGTAACACTTATGTGTGCACTCGGTTAAGAGAAATAAAAAAAGACTGTTAGGTCCACCTTGTGAAAGGATTTTACTGTTGGCTACAATTATTAGATATTAAAAAAATAAGTGACCTGATGGCTGCAATCTGAAATTTCTTATTACAGATCCATTAAGTACACAAAATATATATCACCTTATTGTGATGGATAATACCTCTGTTCTAATTGGTAGCCTTGTATGTAGTTGTTTATAACCGAATTCTCCTTTTTTTGTTCTTGTGAATGAAACTATCTGTTTGATCCATAAATATAATTGGTGGCTACAATAATCATGTCTTGATTGATTATTATATCTATATATACAAAATATTTTACCTAATTAGGTTTCACACTTTTCTTGAAAAACTCTAAGATCAAAGGTTTACAACTTGACCTTGATCTCCTAGTTTGCATGAATACAATCAATTAACTAATTACATCCATAGTTAACGCTTTTCTTGATCCATAAAAAATGGTTATCCAGCTAATCAAAAAGTTTTTTTAAAGATTAAAGTGCTTTAGTTTACGTGTAGATGAGATGCACTTTTTTCAGTGAAATGCTATCTCTTGGTGTAGACTGGTGCTTGGTGATGTCTTTGTCGACTGGTGCTCGGTTGATATCTTTGTAGACTGGTGCTTGGTTGATATACTGCTATCGCTCAGTGTTCAAGACATTTTGGTGATCACTGCGCTTGGTGTTGAAAGTATTTCGGTGATCATTGCGCTCGATGAGTGTTGTCGCTTGGTGAATGTTGTCGCTTGGTGAACATGACCAACCAACCAAAACTGTCTGCTTGTATACTAATGCCAACTTTTGATCCTTTATGGATTATCAACAACATCATATCTTACCAAATGTTTCGATTGTCCCAAGTGGATAGTATACCATGTGGAGAATTTGATCTAGCATACAAGATAGTGAAGAAAGGACTACAGATAGATCTCTGTTAAGTTTTGGTGAAGCAGATAGAAAGAAACATGAACACAATAAAAAAAGCAAAGACCAACACTTTTAAATTTGGCTCATTGTTGGTATGTATTTTATTCTACTACTAGAATTCATTTCCCTCCATTGGAGATATAGTTTGGAAGACTCATAGACCAGTTATATATTAGATACATGAATTTATAGACAGTCCATGAGATAATTTTGATGCAATCATGTCTGATTACTTTATGAAGTTCCAAGCTAGAATGCACAAAAGATATAGAGTTCCACCTCAACTAGTTGCAAAATATCAGGATAACATATGTTTTGAAGTAGATACAGATGTTTGTATAGTTAAAGCTATTGAATCGAGAGTTGAATGTATTAAACCGATGGGTTATGAAATGAATATTTATATTGGTTCTAAGCAGATTGAAGCCTTATTAGAAAAACCAGTTAACCAAAATGAAAGGAGATATGACACTTATGAAAAAGTCAAAGAAAAAATCAAGCAAGGTATTTTGGTACCTAGGTTAATTAAGAAAGAAAGTAAAATGATTAATGTTTTATCAAAGGATATTGGAGTTGAGGATACTTTGGATAAGGACACTGAGAATTCACAAGCTATTGTAGTGGTTGAGAAGAAAAATGTACAATTGCCTTCACTGAGTAAGAGAGGTATTACCAGAAACAAAAGATCATCAGTACAACCTATAGAGAAGAAAGATGCAAAAATAATTCAACCGAAAGGAAAGACTTATGAGAGGACCAGTGGAAAGAAAAAACCTGCAAGAACAAGGAGAAGATTATTACTTGGAAAAGAGAGTGATACTGAATTTGACGAGCCTAACACATTTGTACCTATTGAAGATCTCTCATGAGTTCCACTAAGTCTTGAGGATTTTATGGATAGATTAAAGGAATCGGTAGGATTTGGAGGATTTAGGCAAGTAAAGTATCTGAAGAGAATTTAAGAAGACAAGAAAAAGATTGAAGATGTAATTGTTGTAACTTCAATGAGATATAGAGTGACACCTATAGAGCTTGTAGATAAGCTACCAGAGGAACCTTACAGTAAAATTGATGCAAGATGGAAGTATGCAATTAATGTAGAGAAGGAGATGAGAGAGAGATCTCTTGTGCATACCATTCCCAAACTGGCACCATATGAAATTGCAGAAGCATTGAAGAAGAATTCAAAGAAATTTCTAGTCAAGGGAAGAGCACTGAGAATAATGAATAAAGACCTACAATTAGTAAAGAAAAATACAACTAGAAAATGGAAATAAATATATCAAATAGATGATACTAAGAAATAAGAAATCGAGAAGAGTCAAGATAATACAATCATTGATAAAGTAAAGGAAAGCACCAAGAAAATAGATCTAATTGATCTAACTATTGACAATGTGGAGATTATCATTGAGGACTTACCTGAGGAAGAAGATCCAACACGGAAGATATCAAAATATGAAGATATAATAGATGTACAAAAGTAGGATACTGAGTACATGGATGTTGATTTCACATCATTGCAGAGTGCCGAACCAATAATCGAGAAAATACTTAGTTACCCCTGTTGGAACTCCAAAATTTCAGGCACATTTTAGAGTGACTATACTAAAAATTTCTCTAAGTATATATTGCTGCCCTAAAAATATTTTGTGAGAGGCCTATTTTGGATTCTTGTAAAAAGAAGCCTGATGATTTTCATGAGTTACCACTTGGGGAGTGGATTCAACAATTTTTATTTAGCAAGTACAGTGGGTTCCAGCTCCCAGATTTCATTTTTGACATGTTTTGGAGATGGCTATTTGGAGGTGTTTGCCCAAATCTGCACTTTGCACTTATTCAGAATTTCCTAAATGACCTATTTTGAGGGTCTGCATCTTTGACCATATGGATAGGTATGACATTATGGAGTGTTAAAGGATGTTTTAGACATGAAATTAAACCCCCATGCCTATTTGCAGACCCCTGTGAGCTCATTTGATAAGTTTTCCAAAGCCATTCTATTTGCAATTAATTCCAATTTCCTGAGTGTCAAATGCAGAATTACTAAGTTCCCTACTTTGAGGTCTTGCATTTTATACCCAGTTGAATTCCCTAAAGAATTGAATTATTACCTACATTATAAACATGAAAGTGTACTTCTTTGAATATTTGCAGACTCAGACCAATCCAATTAACCACTTTTCCTAGCTGATTCCAAATAAGATTTCTTCGAATTCACTGTGTTTAAGTACAAAAAGTTTTGAAAGTGTTGACTTTGCAAGATTTATGCCAGTTGATCAGTTGATTATCGGAGCAAGATAATTGAAGATTCATATTCCCTATATGAAAGTGAACCTATGTTCCCAGTATCATACTTTAAGAGTCTTTTCTGTTAGGTTTGTGGAATCAAATCAAAAGCAGTTTATACTGATTGGCAGTGTTAAACAAAATTGTTTTCATAGGGTAGTCACTTTAATAAGGTGGTAACTCTTTATCTGGTAGTTATTTTCAAGTACCAATTGTGGCTCCATACTCTTTGCATGTAAATGTACTACCTAGATTAGTGGGTAAGTCTCAGAGCATGTTTTAGTATTTTGCAAAGGCCAATCCAAATGAAGTTTATGCTATTTTTACATCTGCGTCTGCACAAGTTTTCAGAATTGTCAAATTTGATCATCTATCTCTTGCACATGATGTAAGATCTGGTGAAGCCATTTTGTGTGCATATTCAATATGATCTAAGGGATCACTATGCCGAGTGATGGATCCTCAGGAGTTGATCCAGTATCTTTCCAAGTTGCATTTTGGGTAGGGTTTGCATGTGTTTAAATACATCTATTTGTAGAATAAATGAAGTATCTCTTTTTGATCGATGATATCTTACAACCCTGATGTTGTCATGCAAATCCCTTTGGCGTATGCACTCACATGTTGGAAGTGAGCAAGATTTTCAGATTTCATGTTTCTATGAGGCTCTTTGATAAGTTTTTAGGGTCGTTTCTAGAGGCCATTTGCTGTTTGTGAGATTAGTTTGCAAGGATATAAAAGTCAGTTTTAAGTGATTGCCAGCTTAGTAGTACAAATTGAACAGTTGATCAAGTTTGGTTTGTCAAAGATTAAAGTGTCAAATTGAATAGTTGATCAAGTTTGGTTTGTCAAAGATTAAAGTGGAAAAATGTTAACCAATAGAGGATGGGGGCTCTCCACACTTGATTAACAGAAGACACTTTAAAATTATTTTGAAACTAACGCAAGTGGAAATTGGCAAAAACTAGTGTATACAATTTTAAAAAACTTAAACCAAGTCAAATCCACTTGGAAAGGTTGAAACGTCAAAGCCAGAGCATGTAAGAGTTGACTGGAGTGCTACTTCGCCCACCAATTGCATTCTCATGAAGATAACTTGCAAATACAACATCTAAGAACATTCCAACATATTTTATTCTTTGAATGGATGTCCATACCATTTTATGAAAGCTTCCATTATGGAACAAGCAAGGAGAGTGCGTGCAAGGTCATGACATTTGGCTTTTACCAGCCAATCATATTTACTTTAAGGTTTCTAAAAGATTTATCGACAAATTCATTTGGTGAGAATTCCACAATCATTACATTCCATACGATGACATGTCTTTGAGGAACTCCATCAAATAATTCATCCATGAAGATGAATCGAGCATGGACATTAAAAAATGTATTGCAAATGTAATTTGCATATACAAATAAGAAGGAGCTTGGGAAGTGAGCAAAGAGGAGGCCAACAAATAACTTAGGGATGATGCGCTGGAAATTATTATGGTTGTTGCATAGTTTCCTGCCAATGGAAGCACATAAATATTAAGAGGGTAGCGTGACTTTTGAAATGAGACCAGTATAAACCAATTTGAAAGCTTGCGTAGATTGGGGAGACATGACAAATGTTATTGGTAAGAGATGGACATTGTAGTTGGAAATGTCCATGTGACATTAGAGAGATGGGTATTAAAACCAAGGTTTGAAAACAAATATGAAAACAACCAGTGAGGAGATCCCATGCACATCATGTAGAGGAGTCTGCGTAGATAATGGTAAGAAGGATACCCTGCCTAATACATATAAGAAGAGGTGATTGCGCTGGAGAATAATGGCAAGTGATGATTGCGCAGTATATGAAAGTAGTTAAAGACTAATCAAAATGCATTTGGTAGTTATAAAACCAAAACTTGCATAAGACAAGAGAGTGTCTGCATAATGATTTACCAGCAAACATGAAGTTAAGTCATCACAGGGTACATAGGCTGCGCAATCTAGAAGTATGCACTATATTTGGATGAGAGCTACATTTTGAATATTTGAAAAGAACTTTCAATGACTACCAAAGACAAATCCAAAACAACAGGTGTAAAACCATTGGAGACCATGTGCATGGAGTCAAGGCAAAGGCACATTTAATGTTTGAAAAAGCATACGAAGGCTTCAGAGGCTTCAAAACTTGAAAAATGCAAGAAGCATTTATCCCACATTCATTGGGGAGGAATTGTTTTTAATGTTTATATACTCCACCGCTTACAACATAATGTGAATAAGAGACCAAGAGGCCTATTGGAAGGCCCCTTGGTTGGAAGAGTCAATGTGCTGGTGGACCCCATATTTTAAGTGCAAAATGAGTTAATGCTTTAAAACTTGAAGGGGCTTAATCCCACATCGACCACGTAGGAGATTTGTAAGGTGTTTATAAGGAAGAGAGAAAACATAATAGAATGTGAAGATGAGAAGGAGGCTCTCCACATGCACACAATAGATGCATTGGGAAGCGTGCCCAAATGACTTAGATGAATTTTTGGTGATGATGTGGAAGATAAGTGGTGATGATGACAGGTGGCTTGGAAGACACGTGGCGAGTAGTTACAAAGTCACGAGATGCTAGCGGTTAAGTGAGATAACTGTGGAGATCACGTGACTAAACACTAGACTTATCATGAGATGCTAGCGGTTAAGTGAGATAACTATGGAGATCATGTGATTGGTGGTTAACTGATTGCTACGTAGTCTCCAAATGAAAACTGTTAAGTGCCTTTCCTTTTGAGACTAAGCGACTACCGTCTGATTCAGAATAGATCTAAGGGCTCACGTTTAATCTTGAAGTAAGCCCATGGTTAAGGAATTGTTTTAGAGACTTAGAGATACACTATGTAGGTTAACCATGGTCAAGCCATGGTTAAAGGCATGGTCAAGTTAAATTTTATAGAGATTTAGAGACTAAAGGTTATCTCCAAATCTCTAAAAGAAACCATGGTTAAGAAAATGATTTGGGGACTTAGAGATTGGTCTTGTCTCCAAATCTCCAAGAAGACTAGGGTTAAAAGAGGAGTTTCCAGAATCAGTTAAGAAGAAACCAATCACTGTATGACATGTGTCACAATCTGGTGCATTCTGGGGTAAAAATGTAGTATTATGGGGTAAAAAGGCATAAAGGAAAATTTCAAAGGCAGAGAATATGCACAAAATTAAATTTAAAAGGAATTAAACTATAGTCTGTGCAAATATTAAAGGCAAATAACATCAGATTTGCATAAATACGACAAAATGTAAAAGATTAAAATAATGTCCAAAGTTGAAATATTAAAGCTACATAGTCTTTTTTCTATTGTCAATTGAAATATTTTATTTTAAAGTCTAGAAAAGATATGCATTCATGGAGGGATTTCTCAGAGAATGAAATCAAATTTTTCAGAATGATCAGGTCTGGAAGATATTTGAAGAGGCAAATGAGATTAGATTTTAAAACCAGATTTTTTGAAGGATTAATTACAAGAAGAGACAACTACAGAATGAAATCAGATTTCTCTGGTCAGGTCAGATTTTGAAAAGACAGTTGAAAACAGATTTTGAAATATCTGATGGAGACCAGATTATATTTAAGGTGAAGTCAGATTTCTCAATGGCAAGAAAGATCATATTTTCAAGAGGGATGAGTGTAGATCATATTTACAAGAGGGACAAGTGTGAATCAGACATGAGTTTTAGGGTTTTCTTTCTTCTATTTGTATCTCTCTTTTCTCTGTTTTAGGGGTTCCTTTTTTCTTCTCTATTTTGAGAGGTCAGACTATGTTCAGTTCCTTTTCCATAAGTTTCACAGTAGGTTCCATTGGTATCTTCTGTATATTTTTACTCTTATATGCATATAGGGTGTTCTATATCCTTTTTGTTTTAGGGAAAGAACATTATTGTAACAACAAGCTTTATGAATAAATTTTGAGTTTGGTTGTTTGGATATCAAGTTATTTTGTTTCTGAATCATATAAACTAGGGCATCTAGGGTGTTTTAGTTTTGTCTATTGTAAATCTTGCAATAGAGTTATTCAAGGAATAACTGTGATTTAAGATTTGTCTTCAAATGTGTATCAGTTGGAATATCAAGGGTATGCCAATCTTGTCTTTTCAGTGGATGCTGGTTATGTATTGTCTATTCCAAGGTCTCTTTCAAGGGGAGGGTTAACTTCTTTGAGTAGGGATTTGCATATTTGAAATACACATGTGGATTCATAAGAAGAACTTTATTGATATGATATGTTTTATGTATGGCATATAGAGATATTAGACTGTGCTATTTTCTTTTGTTCATGATCTTCTTTGTAATGTTATGTTTGACTCTATTGCCCATTGGATAAGACACTGGTCTATGCAAGATTTGGGGTATTTTAGAGATCCATTAATCAAAACTTATTTGAAAATAATTTCCCTTTCATGTTGTTAGAATTTAGGATTGCTCTGGCTTTCAGACATACTCTATACAAGTATAAGACTTGATAAAATATTGAGGTATTTATTACCTAAAGGTCTGAAAACTATTCATGTGTGTGCAGATTAGGAAATACCCACCTGAGTGATGTGGAGCTTGAAGAAGAAGGAGGATTAATCCTCATCAATTATAATTTGTCTTGTTAGAATAAGGAGTTGGGAGTTACAAAGTTGATTAAGTTATTAATTTGATTTGATTCTGCAATAAAAATACCTAACAAATTGGCGACTCTACTGGGGAAGCCATTGAAGTTATAGAGTCATATTCTACAAAGAAATATTTGTCTTATTTTGTAAAGTGAGTCAAGTCTATTTTGTCTGTCATTGCAAGGTGTCTAAAAGTCCAAGTTCCTTAAAGGTATATTCATACTATCTCACAAAGTGGTGAGTGGTGACTCTGAGTTCTCTGATTTGCACCAGTGTGCATGTTTGAAGAAAGATTACAAAGAAGAGGTGGAATTGCAGTGAAGAAGCAACAGATAATAGGACTCCTGTGACTTGTAGCATAGTCAAGAGAGGAATCATTAAGAGATCCTATATTGGAGATGTATGTAGGTTGCTGATATGAAGAAGGTTAGAGTTGGGAAAGAGATCTCAACTAATAAAATCTTTTCTTTTGTAAAGAGGATGTAGCTCTACCAAGTTTCTAAGGTGATTTGGAGGTGACTTCAAATCAAATAGTTCACAGAAGCTTCATCATATTCCAGGTATTTTTATTTTCATTGGATAAATTATTTTGTTCCATGAAAATCAGTTATATATATTTTCCTTATTAAGTGGTAAGCACTAATTGAGAAGGGAGAGAGAGACAGTTTGCAATTATCCTACCTACTAAGATGTCACAACTATATAGGGGTAGGTTGTGTGGGGCTATAAATTTTGAAGGTATCCCTGGATACCCAAATCCTATTCCATCAGAAGTTAGGGATTGCTTTCCTAAATTCACTGGCATGGGCAAGAAATTAGCTAAGGAGCATATAAACAAGTTTTGTGACTTAATAGATGATCATAACATCACACATGAGGATGTATTAATGAACCTTTTTGCGATATCTCTAGTTGAGGGTGATAGGGATTGGTTTAAATAATTACCTCATGGTTCAATAGGATCTATGGCTGCAGTAGAAGATTGTTTTGTTGAGAAATATGGTGACATGGAGCACAGGGTTATCATGACATGTCCAAATCTAGAGACCGTTTATTAGAATTTGAACTTGTTCATGTAGAAACAAAAGTGTTAAGACAAAAGCTTCAAGAAAGGATTGTTTTGACATTACAAGGAAGTATGAGAAGAGAGGAAGGTAAATCTAGAGGAGGGTGAATCTCAATTTGAATTTTACATAAGGTTTTCTGCTCATATTAAGGAGTATTGTATCCCTTTCTGTCCTCAGGAGTTTGTTTGGGCTAATTTGTTTGTGAAACTTTGTTTTCCCGACTCAATTGATTTGCCAATATGTCAGAGGGTGGAATATATTTGGCATACCATGAAATGGATGGAACATGTTAAAAATATTTCATCTAAAGTCATACCTGAGGTTGAATCTAGTGATATTGAATCTAAAAATGTTGCAGATACTGAATATGAATCTAGTTATGTTGATGAGGCTGAATATAGTGATATTGAATATGAAAATGTTGTAGATACTGAATATCAATCTAGTTATGTAGATGATGATGAGTTTACTTTGGCTAAAAGTGTTGGTTATGATGCTAACAATGAAGTCTATGAGAAACAAGAGAATGAAGAGGTAAGTTGCTATGATAATTATTTTAGTTATAGTGACATCAATCTTGAAATTTTAGACCAAGTTTTTGATATTGAAGATCCTAAATTTATGGTTTCACATGAGGTTGTACCTAGTTGTGATAGTATTGAGAATGATGAAAATAAAATTGTTATACATGTCTCTAATATGGATGTTATTTCTTATGTTCATGAAAGTAATGATCCCTCTCAATATGAAACAAAAGATGTGTGTAGTCAACACAATTATACTAATTTTATAAATGATGATGTTGATTGTGAGAGTGTATCTGAGATGAGTGTAAATGATGATAGTTGTTCACTTCATAGTGAACAAATTTTAGAATTTTTGTTTTATGAATATCTCAGATTTTTAGGGAAGGATAGATTTGAATCTCTACACCCCAGACACATTGAGTTTGACAAGGAATGTATATCAGATGGTCAGAGTTTTGATACTTATATTTCTAATTTTCCTTGTACTCCTATCTCACTAGGATACGACAAGATTGAATATGACCATGCAGATAATGAGAGTATTAGTATTTGTTCCGATTTAAAGGATGAAGAGACTCCAAATATGAGGTTGAGTATTAACTAGGATAATTGTGTTGATAATGAATCTTTTTCTGATTCTAAATCTTTCATTGAATTATTTCATGATGAACTTTTAGTTACTCAACATATGCAATTTTCTAATGAGTATGTTGATATGTATCCTCCCTCAAATGAACAAGATAGTGGTTTGTATAAAGATGATAATTTGCAAGAGAATTTTTTAGAGATTTCTGATATGGATATACAAACCACTGACAAGATGCAGGATGATAATCCTTTTGCAAAGCAGAATATGGATCATGACATGGAGTTTCCATGTTTTGATAATCATGATGTTGAATCTTGTTCTTTTTCTATTCCTAATTTATCTCTTCTTACAGAAGGTCAAAATTATTTGCATAAGATCCCTGATGTTTATGATGAGCCTAACTTTGATGTTTCTCAGAATGTTGTTCCCTATCCTTTGAAGAATGGGCTAGATCATGTCCCAAGTGATGAATCTCCTCAATGTTTGCATGAGGTTCAATGCCATATTCTCCTTTGATGTGAAAACTACTGATGTGGATGGATCCAATAATGTTAACTTCAGAAATATGGTATAATTAAAGTGCTCTTTTCAGCTGGATAGTGATTATCAAAGATGTGGAAATAAACTAGGCATTGATGATTATTGCATTGGATCTCAGATTTTTCTAACTAATGAATGCATCATGCATATGCCACATTCTTTTAAAAATCTATATGATTTCTATTTTAGCTCTAAAATGGACTATGCAGACATTTTTTGTCTTGAGCTAATAGAAAGTGGTAATAAGATTGATTAGACACATGGAAATGATAAGTTCAACTTGCCTCTAATTTATGAAGATGAAAACCAGGTGTATGATAAAGGTAAGAGTTGATTTTAGTTTTGAGGATTTTGGGCCTTTTGTAAATAATGTGCATGTTGTATAGTCTCTTTCCCTTCAATAAAGGGTTCCCAATTTTTGAAAAGAGAAGAGAGATAAGAAAGTCTGATTTAAATTTTATGCGTGGTCTTCTTCTACCAATGATTCTGAATTATTTGCATGCTCACATGGGGCACGTATCCTCAGTAAGAGCCACTGTTGGAACTCCAAAATTTTGGGTACAATTTGGAGTGACTATACTAAATTTCTCAAAGTATATGTTGCTTCCCTAAAAATCTTTTGTGAGAGGCCTAGTTTGGATGCTTGTAAAAAGAAGCCTGATGATTTTCATGAGAAACCACTTGGGGAGTAGGTTTAAAACTTTTCATTTAGCAAGTACAATGGGTTATAGCTCTTAGATTTCAGTTTTGACATGTTTTGGAGATGGCCATTTGGAGGTGTTTTCCCAAATCTGCACTTTGCACTTATTCAAAATTTCCCAAATGACCTATTTTGAGGGTCTGCATCTCTGACCAGATGGGTAGGCATGACATTATGGATTATTCCAGGATTTTTTAGGCATGAAATTAAACCCCCATTCCTATTTACAGACCCCTGTGAGCTCATTTGATAATTTTTCCAAAGCCATTCTATTTGCAATTAATTTTGATTTCCTGAGTGTGAAATGCAGAATTACTAAGTTCCCTACTTTGAGGTCTTGCATTTTTTACTTGGTTGAAAGCCCTGAAAAATTGACTTATTCCCTACATTATAAACATGAAAGTGTACTTCTTTGAAGATTTGTAGACTCAGACCAATCCAATTAACCACTTTTCCTAGCTGATTCCAAATAAGATTTTTGCAAATTCACTGTGTTTAAGTACATAAAGTTTTGAAAGTGCTGACTTTCCAAGATTTATGCCGGTTGATCAGTTGATTATCAGAGAAAGCTAATTGAAGATTCATATTCCCTTTATGAAAGTGAACCTATGTTCTGGGTATCAGACTTTAAGAGTATTTTCTGTTAGGTTTGTGGAATCAAATCAAAAGCAGTTTATACAGATTGGCAGTGTTAAACAAAATTGTTTTCATAGGGTAGTCACTTTCGTAAGGTGGTAACTCTTTTTTTTGGTAGTTGTTTTCAAGTACCGATTGTGGGTCCATACTCTTTACATGTAAATGTACTACATGGATTAGTGGGTAAGTCTCAGAGCATGTTTTGGTATTTTTGCAAAGGCCAATCCAAATGAAGTTTATGCTTTTTTTACATCTGCGTCTACACAAGTTTTCAGAATTGTCAAAACGGATCAGCTATCTCTTGCACATGATGTAAGATCTGGCGAAGCCCTTTTACATGCATATTCAGTATGATCTAAGGGATCACTATGCCAAGTGATGGATCCTCAGGAGTTGACCCAGTATCTTTCCAAGTTGCATTTTGGGCAGAGTTTGCATGTGTTTGAATGCATCCATCTGCAGAATAAATGAAGTAGCTCTTTTTGATCGATGATATCTTACAACCCTGATGTTTTCATGCAAATCCCTTTGGCGTATGCACTCACATGTTGTAAGTGAGCAAGGTTTTCAGATTGCATGTTTTTATGAGGCTCTTTGATCAATTTTTAGGGCCGTTTCTAGAGGCCATTTGCTATTTGTGAGATTAGTTTGTAAGGATATAAAAGTTGATTTTAAGTGATCGCCAGCTCAGTAGTCCAAATTTCATAGTTGATCAAGTTTGGTTTGTCAAAGATTAAAGCCGCATTCTTCTTGCTGGCTATGGGCAAAATGTGGAATCATAGACAAGTCTTGTGAACTACTGAGAAAATGCCAATCAAGAAAGCTAGCACACCAATAAAGGATGGGGGCTCTCCACACTTGATTAATAGAAGACACTTTAAAATTCTTTTGAAACTAATGCAAGTGGCAATTTTCAAAGACCACTGCATACAATTTTAAAAAACTTAAACCAAGGCAAATCCACTTGGTAGGTGGAAATGTTAAAGCCATAGCATGTAGGAGTTGACTAGAGTGCCGCTTCGCCCACTAATTGCATTCTTATGAAGATAAATTGAAACTAAAACATCTGAGAACATTCCAACATCTTTTATGCTTTTAATGGATGTCCATACCATTTTATGAAAGCTTCCATTATGGCACAAGAAAGGAGGGTGTGTGCAAGGTCATGGCATTTGACTTTTACCAGCCAATCATATTTACTTTAAGGTTTCTAAAAGCTTTATCAACAAATTCATTTGGTGAGAATATTGCAATCATTACATTCCATGTGGTGACATGTCTTTGAGGCATTCCATCAAAAAATTCATCCATGAAGAGGACTCGAGCATGGACATTAAAAAAATGCATTGCAAATGTAATTTGTAGATATGAATAAGAAGGGGCTTGCGTAGTTAGCAAAGAGGAGGCTAGAAAATAACTTAGGGATGCTACGTTGGAAATTTTTATGGTTTCTGTGTGGTTTTCTACCAAAGGCAGGACATAAATCTTAAGAGGGTAGCGTGACTGTTGAAATGAGACCAGTGTAAACCAATTTGAAAGCTTGTGGAGATTGGGGAGACATGACAAATGTTATTGGTAATAGATGGGCATTGTAGTTGGAAATGTCCATGTGACATTAGAGAGATGGGTATTAAAATCAAGGTTTTAAAACAAATATGAAACAATCAGTGAGGAGATCCCACATGCAGCATGTAGAGGAGTCTGCATAGATAATGGTAAGAAGGATACCCTTCCCAATAGATAGAAGAAGATGTGATTGTGCTGGAGAATAATGAAAAGTGATGATTGCGCAGTATATGAAAGCAGTTAAAGACTAACCAAATTGCATTTGGCAGTTATAAAACCAAAACCCGCGTAAGCCAAGAGAGTGTCTACACAATAATTTGCCAACAAACATGAAGTTAATTCATCACATGGTACATAGGATGCACAATCCATAAGTCTGCACTATATTTGGATGAGAGTTGAATTTTGAATATTTGAAAATAAATTTCAATGAATACCGAAGACAAATGCAAAACAACATGTGTAAAACTATTGGAGACCCTGCGCATGGTGTCAAGGCAAAGGCACATTTAATGTTTGAAGAAGCATATGGAGGCTGCAGAGGCTTGAAAAATTAAAAATTGAAAGAAGCATTTATCCCACATTCACTGAGGAGGTATTGTTTTTAATGTTTATGTACTCCAACGCTTACAACATAATGTGAATAAGAGACCAAGAGGCCTATTGGCGGGCCCCTTGGCTAGAGGATTCAATGCGCTGGTGGACCCCATATTTTAAGTGTAAAATGAGTTAATGGTTTAAAAATTGAAGGGGATTAATCCCACATTGACCACATAGGATATTTATAAGGTGTTTGTAAGGAAGAGCGCAAACATAATAGAATGTGAAGATGAGTAGGAGGATCTCTACGCATGCATAATCGATGCATTAGGAAGGGTTGATGAAATTTTGGTGATGATGTGGCAGACAAGTGGTGATGATGACAAGTGGCTTGGAAGACATGTGGCGAGCGGTCACAAAGTCATGAGATGCTAGTGGTTAAGTGAGATAATTATGGAGATCACATGACTAAATGCCAGACTTACTACGAGATGCTAGCGGTTAAGTGAGATAACTATGGAGATCATGCTACTGGAGATTAACTAACCGTTGCACAGTCTCCAGATGAAAATTGCTAAGTGCCTTTCATTCTGAGACTAAGTGAGTACCGTCCAATTCAGATGAGATCTAAGGGTTCGCATTTAATCTCGAAGTAAACCCATGGGTAAGGAATTTTTTTAGAGACTCAGAGACACACTATGCAGGTTAGTCGTGGTCAAGGCATGGTTAAGGGCGTGGTCAAGTTAAATTTTATAAAGATTTAGAGACTGAAAGTTATCTCCAAATCTCTAAAATAAACCATTGTTAAGAAAATAATTCAGAGACTTAGAGACTGGGTTTGTCTCCAAAGATCCAAGAAGACTAGGGTTAGAAGAGGAGTTTCTAGAATCAGTTAAGAAGCAGTCAATCAATGTATGACATGTGTTGCAATCTGGTGCATTTTGGGGTAAAAATATAGTATTGTGGGGTAAAAAGGCATAAATGAAAATTTCAAAGGCAGAGAATATGCACATGATTAAATTTAAAAGGAATTAAATTATAGGCTATACAAATATTAAAGGAAAATAACATCAGAGTTGCACAAATAAGACAAAATGTAAAAGATTAAAATAATGTGCAAAGTTGAAATATTAAACCTGCATAGTCTTTTTCTATTGTCAATTGAAATATTTTATTTTAAAGTCTGGAAAAGATATGCATTCACAAAGGGATTTCTCAGAGAATGAAATCAAATTTTTCTGAGAATGATCAGATCTAGAATTTATTTGAAGAGGCAAATGAGATCAAATTTTAAAATTAGATTTGTTGAAAGATTGATTACAAGAAGAGATAGTTGCAGAATGAAATCCGATTTCTCTGGTCAAGTCATATTTTGAAATGAGAGTTGAAAATAGATTTTGAAATATCTGATGGAGACCAGATTATATTTCAAGTGAAGTTAGATTTCTCAATGGCAAGAAAGATCATATTTTCAAGAGGGATAAGTGCAGATCAGATCTGCAAGAGGGACAGGTGTGAATCAAACATGAGTTTTAGGGTTTTATTTCTTCTATTTGTATCTCTCTTTTCTCTATTTTAGGGGTTCCTATTTTTTGCTTTGTTTTGAGAGGTTAGACTATGTTCATTTTCTCTGCCAAAAGTTTCAGAGCAGGTTCCATTGGTATCTTCTATATATTTTTCCTCTTCTATGCATATAGGGTGTTCTGTATCCTTTATGTTTTAGGGTAAGAACATTATTGTAACAACAAGCTTTATGAATGAATTTTGAGTTTGATTGTTTGGATATCAAGTTGTCTCTATTTTGTTTCTGAATCATATAAACTAGGGCATCTGGGGTGTTTTATTTTTGTCTATTACAAAGCTTGCAGTAGAGTATTCAAGGAATGATTATGATTTAAGATTTGTCTTCAAATGTGTATGAGTTGGAATATCAAGGGTATGCTAATCTTGTCTTTTCAATGGATGCTAGTTATGTATTGTCTATTCCAAGGTCTCTTACAAGGGGAGGGTTAAATTATTTGAGTAGGGAGTTGCATATTTGAAATACATAGGTGGATTCATAAGAAGAACTTGATTAATATGATATGTTTTATATAAGGAATATAGACATAGATCAGACCGTGTTGTTTTCCTTTGTTTATGATCTTATTTGCAATGTTATGTTTGACTCTATTTCCCATTGGATAAGGCACTTGTCTATGCAAGATTTGGGGTATTTCAGAGATCCATTAATCAAAACATATTTGAAAATCATTTCTCTTTTATGTTAGAATTTAGGATTGCTTTGATTTTCAAACATACTCTATGCAAGTATAAGACTTGAAAAAATATTGAGGTATTTGTTACTTAAAGGTCTGAAAACTATTCCACAGTTATATATCTGCAAGCTTGTATTTGTCGCAAAGGAGTCATGTGTGTGCAGATTAGGAAATACCTGCCTGAGTGATGTGGAGCTCAAAGAAGGAGGATTAATCCTCATCAAGTAGACTTTGTCTTGTTAGAATCAAGAGTTGGGAGTTACAAAGTTGATTAAGTTATTAATTTTTTGTGATTCTGCAAGAAAAAGACCTAACAATCCTGATGTACAAGATGTTTCTACTGATATTACACCATAAACCTACACCATAGAAACCAAGACACCTACATAAACAAATAAGGTAAAGGTTGATGAAACTACTAACACTAAGGGACAACAACATGAAGAGCCACCGACAGACCCTATCAATGTACAAAAGACACTAGACACACAAAGTGAAATGTCACAGGAATCAAATCTTAAGAAAAAGACTGAAGAAATACAAAAGGATGAACAGAAAGAAGAAGATAAAACCATAGAAGTAAAAGAAAAAGAAAGCATAGCCAATACACATATCGAGTCATCAGATGAAACTAAGGCATCATGCTCCAAATGCTCTACTGGAGAGAGAAGATTGATTGAGAAAAAGGAGAAAAAATAGGAAACAAGTCATTGATTTGAGCAAGCCAACCATCATACCAAAGGGAGACCCTAATCTGATGAAGCCTAAATAATTATGCATTTATGCTCAGATTGTAGCTCAAAAGGATAAAAAAGACAAGTTTTTGGCATAGAGGAAAAATGTATACATCCTAGAAGATGTAAAGGAGGTTTTCTAAGAAATTATTCCTGAAGTTATAATTGATGAATCTGAGACCCTACTAGACCAAGTTGGAAATTTAGTCCAACAGACCAAAGGACCAAACAAGGACATGACCGAGTACATGTTAAAGATTCACAAGGAGTATATGTAGAAGAAGTTGATGGAAGATTTATTGAAAGACACTGATGTTGACAAGGTAACTCTTTCCGAGTTATGTACAGATATTGAAAACAAACTCACATCCATCATATCATTATTTCAAAAGTTTTTTATGTTTTCAAAATTTATTGGTGAAATCAAGAAGAAAGAAGCATATACCGAGAAAGAGACGACTGAGCAGCTTAAGCAGTTAACTACTGAGCCTGGAGCATTCCAAACTTATTACTCAAAAATTCAAGAACTCATGGGAGTTCAAATTTCATTGAGATAGCAGGAGGATAAGATTAGATTGGATTTTCTTGAACTGTAAGTATTATTGATTCACCATATCCAATCGATGTAGATACACCTGAAGAAAGCCAAAGATTTAGTTGATCATCCAAATGTTAGCTCACTGTACAGTATTGTTGGCTTAGCAACAAATATTACTGAGCATGTTATTATACTTCAGAATCTCTGAGATGCATGGGAGACTGTATATTTAGGGATACAACAAAGTTATAAAAGTCTTTTTGAGAATTAAGTTTTACTTTTGGCAATTTTTGTCAAAAAAAGGGGATAGTTAACTATGTATATGTATATGTATACATAGTAAAAAAAAAAAAAAAAAAGTATATATGGAAAATAAAAAAGGAGATATGTATAGGGTGTAACATCTGAGGCAAAGTTACAAATTTTGATGACTTTGAAAAGTTTTATCAATAATGCCCAACTAATGCCAAAGGGGGAGATTGTTATCTCTATAAGATATTTTTTTTTGTCATTAGTTTATGTCAACGTCATAGAGTTAAGAAGAACTAGTCGATGAAAGGAGTTATTTATATATTTGACTTGTCGGTAATATACACCAAGCCAATGGGTGAAGTCATACATAAGAGATAAGTCGGTATAAGTGTAAAAGAGTTAAAGAATGAGTACCGCGTATCTAGAGATACCAAGTGTTACAATACATTGACTGCAATGAAGGACACTAAGTGGATAATCACTGAGTACTGAAGTTCTTATAATCAAGTTGAAGGAGTTACTCAATCGAGTTAGACAACAAGTCAAGAACATGATAAGATCACATTTAATGCTTTGTCACAACATTAATTATATTACTACAAGAATTTATAACAGTTTGTTACATGTCTATGATTCAAATAAATCAGAGTGAAGATCTAAGGCATAGATCAAACGACAAAATAAAGTTTGATAGTACCAATAAAAACAACAAGTACCGAGGTAAAAGTGACATGGTCACCGAGCAGATTGAAGATCTAATGGTGAAGAACGATTTTCAATAACTTAACACATAAGATCAAGAGGCATAAAATCTTATATACAATGAATGATTTACAGAGAAGAACACAAGATACAAAGGAGGTTGATATTGTTGAAGAAAGTTGTTAAGAGTTATTGATGAGAAAACAATAGGATTTATTTGAAGAACAAAGAGCAGAGAAAAGAGCACCGAGCAAAAAATGAGCTACAACAGAGAAAATCTAAGTAGTGTTACAATTTGAGATTGAGGTAACACATATCAAAGCACATAGAATTTGAACAAAATTTCATTTAATGCATTTTTATAAACATTGTTGAGTAATTGATACCATTGTATTAAGAACTTTAAATCCCAATACTGGGTAGATCTTAGCCGATCTTATATTTGTAAAACCTTCAACATGGTACGTCTCTAAGTGTAGAGTCTATAAAAATCCTCTAACCAGGTAGACCTAACAAGTCTTTTTATACTCTTGACTGGGTAAGCTATCAAAATGACTAAACATTGTAAGCTCTAACTGAGCACCCTTTATACTGTAGTTAGTGAAGGTTGTGGGTGTCATCTCCGTTGTAGTTTTGTCCTCTAACCAAGGATTTATGCATAAACAAAATCATGGAGTTATGAGTTCTATTGTTTATTGCTCTGATGTGATGTTTTATAAGCTTTATATTACTTTCATTTCAAAGTTATGAACTCGGAAAATAGTAAGCACCAGTATATGGTTTATAGGCAGTTTCAGTTATAATGTTTTTAGTGGTACTGATTCACCCCTGCCCACTCAGTCCCAACTTTCCATATTCATTCCAATACATGGAAATTTTGTATATTTTGTACTCAGAGCGTTGTTGAAAACCACACAAACTGTGAACCCTGCTCATGATTGATACCTCTTTGCTCCCCTGTATAAAAACCCACCTATGTTGATTTTTTTGTAGCCACAAGATGCATATGGGTATTTTGTGATAATATTACTTGATGTTCTTTGATGTTCTATGAGCTACTATTTGGCACTAAAATCTCTATATTTTCTGCGAGTTTTAATGAGGGTTTTAACTGTAGGTTTCTTATATTTGTATTCATGTGCATCTCTCTTTGATTGTAAACCTACTACTTTGCTGTTGAAGGTTTTATATGACTTGTATCTCTTGCCGGATGCACTCTATATTTGATGCTTGTTGAGGTTTCTAAGATAAGGGTTTTCTTTTCTTGAAGATATAAACTTTGAGTTCATTATGTCATGTACACTACGACCCCTTTCATGTACACCGTTATGACCTTTAATGTTTCAGACACTGTGATGTTCATGATTATTGGTTGAGCACATAAGGTTCACCTCTTAAAAATATTGGGATAGAATGAATAATCATTTCCTCCATGATGTAGTGAATGCATTTTACACATATTCTCAGTATGCTGATCACACATCCTTTGTGTTTGTTCATTCACGACAAGACTAATATGCTTAAATCTTTATCCATTATTCACAACTATCAGATGCCCTCCAATTGCTTCTATATTTATGGATATGTGACATTCTATATCTGCCAATATTGTTGTAGCTGTAACCTCATACTCAGTATACCTTGCTCTGATATGCATTCTGGTAATGAGCATATTCTTCTTGTCAACATTGTAGTAGTAATTTGATCTTTAATACTGTCTCTTTTATATTATAATAGAAAATTCTATCCTTTCATAGATCTTGTCATATAGTTGTCCTATATTATTCATGCTTTTTGACCTTGTCGAGTGTTAATTATCATTGCTCTATAATTTTCGTAGACATCAATGTCCCTTACACGTACTGGTTGGCCTTCTTATATTAAAATAACAGCAATGAATGTCCTTAATGGCCCATTGAATCCTTATTAAAATTTGTATGAATATTCCTCAATGCTGAGTTTTAACTTGAAAATCTGAATGAAACATTGTACAATGCTCTTTCATGGAAACCTTAATGTGTTATTTTATCATTATTAAAAAACATGCTAATAACATAGTTTGAATTTACCTTGTTATCTTGGATTACCGCACTGCAGATTGACATTCATGTCATTGTCCTTTGTTTGATTATATCTTTCAATGTTTCCACTGTTCTTCACTATGCTTATTACTAATTGAATGATGTTGCCCCTATATTTGGTTTATGCATCTTTGGAAGTTGTAAATATGTATCATATATTGATAAATCTTTGTTTCTCCTCTCCTTTATGGCTGTGAATGTTAAAACTCAGTTTGAAAGCACGATTCTCTTGATATTTCAAACAGCAAAATAAACTATCCCATGAACTATCCTTTAAATTTTTTTGTCCCATGTCGCCTGTTAACATGTTCATTGCTTCTCCTCATTTGATTTGATATTATTGATGACCATCTTATAATTGCATGCTCAATAACTTACTTTCTTTTGGTAGAACATAATGACAAATTGAACTATTATGAACTATTTTATGTTCCTTGTTGTTGCTTGGTTTTGGCAGTTAGCTTCATCATACTTTGATCAATGTGATTCATCATTAAAGATGTTGTCTTTGACATGTGATACTATTGGTCTTCTCTCTTGTACATTTATGGCTCATGATAATGACATATAATCCACTATACCTTTACATCATGTAGCTTTTACTTTATGAATGTTTCTCTATATGAATGCTCTCATTAACTGATCAAGTAAATGCAACAGTATTATCCTCTAGCATGCATTATTGTTTATTCTTGGTTGGATCACCATGTCATAATATAAATTTATAGATGAATTTATAGAACATTGTTCCATTGTGTTCAATGAGACACTATTCTTGGTGTTTCCTATGGATAATGATTCTATGGTTATTTCACTTCAAAGCACTGTGTTTATCCCTTGAAGTATATATGTTGATGATGACACCTTCCTACGCATGGTTATCCCCTGAGTAATTCTTTGATTTCTTTATTGGCATCTCATGTTGCTTTGATTGCACATCTGATATATGTTGACTAACCTTCTCTTTCTATGCATGACCTTGTAGATCATTAAGGAAGGCATCGAAAACTTCCAAAATCATAACTTGAAGGTCTCTTGATGACTACTTTGTGCTGAAATAGGTATCAAAGGACCTCAAGCTATGATTTTTAAAGTACTAACAGTATGCCCAAGAAAAACACCTTCCTAATGTCCTTGCTACCACAAACACTCCATCAGGTCAAAAGATTTCATAGAATAAATCCATGTCTCTCTAATAACCTCTTTTTTTAGATTTTTCCTCAATATACTCTTGTGAGTTAGAAGGTTTCACAATAATGGTAAATGCGTACCTTCAATAACTCAGTCATGTGTGTATACTTCTCATCGCGGTGGGCTCAACCCTTGTGGGAGATCAGTTAATTATACATGGTGACAAGTATACATATGCACCTATATCTGCACATGGTATACACGTTAATATAAAAAAATTCATCACAGTTCACTTTTCTACTTGATGCTCTATTGTTTTGAACTGATTCTGTGAACATGATTTGATTCCTTCAATCTAATCAGACCTTCCTTCAAACGGTTTAGGCTTTGACGAAGGAACCTGGCTTTGATACCATGTTAAATTTAGATTAGGATATATGACTTTTAATTTTTGTTTCAAAATCCAATATATACAATATATATTTAATCACAATATATATACATATATTTATTATTAATATAATAAGAAATATATATAAATATATTAATATCAATATTATGCTAATTGCATAAATGAGACTTGTGTTGTTTCTTATACACTTGTCTTATTAAACGACCAATGATCATATATATATATGAGAGAGGAAAGTTAGTATAGAGACATGTCTCCACGAGGAGACATGTCCCTATATTAACATGTCTCTTCATAAAATATTGCAGATTCAATATGGGCGATCATAATGCTAATTAACTAATATTGAATACTACAATTGTTAATCCGATACAAGTGAATCGGTATAGATCATAAACAAACCTATCACCGATAGTATGTTGTGTATTTCACAGTCGATAGCAGTCAATGTTTTATTAATACCAATAACATAATGCCGTCGACCAATTAATGACTCGCGGTTTAAACATAGTCGATGATTTATGGTACTATCAACATTAATGTGAATTGCCAATATAAATTTGTATTAAACCGATATCAATTATAATAACAATCGGTATTTAATTAAACTGATATCAATCGGTATAATATAAATATTATTTATTTCATCAACTATAATATGCATATATATATATATATAAAATAATATCATTATTATATATATATATATATTAATATGCATATATAATATAGAATAACATTATCTCATAATAATAATAATAATAATAATAATAATATCATTATTATATATATATATATATATATATATATATATATTAATATGCATATGTAGAATAATATTATCTCATAATGATGTTTATTTAATTCAATGTTAAGATCATTTTATCTGATCGAAGCTATAAACATCAACAGAAACAATGATGTTAGTCGACTTACAGTAATTGGATTAATGATGAGATTTGAGATCTCTGGCCGACTAATTTAATTTTATTGGGATATGTAATGTTAATTAAAGATTCATCCACATCATTTAAGGCATGGGTAACCATAATTAATATATGATTTCAAGATTTAATTAGAGACTACTTTGGAGAAGTAAATGCAATGCAAAGATGGAATGATCTGTTGGATCTGACCTAACCTAAGATCTACCATCTTGTTTAAGCGGAAAAATATTTACCTGACTTAGACAGAGAGGTATATGATAACCTCAAGGGGTTATTCACTGTGTGTGGAAGAGTGGATGTGTATGCAAGAGGTTTACATAATTCATTTACTGTTTGACATGATCTAGTAGAGAAGGCAAAAGATAGAAGCAGAAAGTTGCATGTGTGATTGCTTGATGGATTTCCAAGCAGATCATAAGGTTGAGATGACAATGCAGGCTATCCAGTAAGTTAACATCAGAGCTGTAATTGGATCTGAATTTGCAAAGTAAGTTGTATGTACCAGATCACAACTGCTGATTACTTTCTTACCATTGTATCAATTAAATCCTTTAACAAGGTTGACTTAACAGTCATTTGTATAAGTCCTCTAACAAGGTGACATTCAGGTGGAATGTTCTAAGTCCTCTAACAAGGCCACTCCTAACAGGGTGATTAAATCCTTTAACCATGTCACACCTAGCAGTGTGTTATTATAACCTTTAACAGGGTTGGCTCCTCACAGGGCACCACTTCAGAAGAGTGAAAACTTGGTAGCATGTTACTGGTGGTTTTTCCCATATTGGGTTTCCACGTTAAACACCTGTGTCAACTTGTGTGAATGCTTATAGTTTTCTTTATTGGTATGTTTATTCAAGTTAATTTCTATTGACAGTAAACTGCATGATTAAAGTTGTTGACATATGCTACTGTTGCCGAGTAGATCTAAAATACAGAAAATTTTTATTTGCTACATCTAGACCTGAGGATAACTGATTCACCCCTCCCCTTTCAGTTATTCTAAATTCATTCTAACAATTGGTATCAGAGCTTTGGTCTCTTGAAAATAGTTTGAAGGTAGTTGGAGTGAAAATATCAAGATGTATAAGGAGGTTCCCAAGTTGAACAAAGATAACTTTCCTGCATGGTAGAGCTTGATGAAACTACATTTGGCTAGTATTGGAGATGATGCTAAGCGACTTATTGAACATGCCTATGTACCAACTTCTACTCCTCTCTCAGTTGTACAACTAAGAGAAAAGCAAGAGCACAATCAAGCAATGTTGGAGATCGCCTCCTCATTGAGCTATTCAGAGTTTGATGATATAAATAAATGCATAAATGCAAAAGAGATGTGGGAAAAACTTGCAACTATCTATGGTGGAGACACAAATGTGCTGAGGGCTAAATAAAAAATTCTAAGAGGTAAGTTTGATGAGATGAAAATGCAAGAAGGTGAAAATGTTATTTAGTACTATGGTAGAATAAAAGAAGTTGTAAATGCCATTAGAGGGGATAATGGAACAATTGATGAGAACACCATTATGAGCAAGGTACTGAGAACTTTACTTCCTGTATATGCTATTAGAGTTTTTGCAATTCAAGGACTGAGATGCACTCCTAACAATAATCTGAATTTGGAAAATCTGATAGGCAGACTCACTGCATTTGAAATGTCAAATTATGATAACTATAATCCACAAAGGATTGATTCTGCTTTTAGATCATAGCTGATTCTTAACAAATCTAAGAAAGGAAGGAAACATGTGGACAGTGATAGTGACACTTCTGATGATGATCTTGAAGAACTTGAAGCACTTATGGAAAAAAGACTATCCAGAGGAAAAGGAAAATACAACGGTAAGCTTCCTATTATTTGTTTTTCATGCAACAAAGTTGGTCATATAGCTGCTAGATGTCCTGACAAAAATAAAAAGGATGAAAGAAGTGACAACAAATACAAGGAATATAAAGACAGAAAGGATGACCAAGACTTCAGGAAATATAAGGGTCCTACAAAGTCGAAGGTAAGAAATCTTGTTATATTGTTGAAGAAACTTCTGACAATGACACTGATAATTCTGATGACAATGATATAGAAGTTGTTTATGTTGCAATGAAAGAATATTCTGATGATGATGAGAAAACTGCACTAATCTCTTATATGAGTAAAAATGATCATTGGATCATTGATAGTGGTTGTTCCCATCATATGACTGGTGACAAAGATAAGTTTGAAACACTAAACCAATGTAAAGGACAATATGTAAAATTTGGTAATGATTCACCATGTTAAAGGATTGATTAATCTAACTGACAAAATCAGATGTGATGATGTATATTGGGTTGATGATCTTAAATATAATTTGCTGAGTGTTGCATAGTTGAACACTTCTAGTTACAAAGTTGAATTCCATCACAGAAAAGCAAAGATCTATGATTCTACTAGAGAATTAGTTGGAAGTGGTGATCAGACTAAAGGTAACTTATTTTATCAAAGGTAAAGGATTGATTAATCTAACTGAAAAAATCAGATGTGATGATGTATATTGCGTTGATGATCTTAAATATAATTTGCTGAGTGTTGCACAGTTGAACACTTCTGGTTACAAAGTTGAATTCCATCACAGAAAAGCAAAGATCTATGATTCTACTGGAGAATTAGTTGGAAGTGGTGATC
>MU227658.1:6278672-6297208 GCA_018584345.1 Thuja plicata
TGTGGTGCTAAATACTTTATTCTATTTGTTGATGATTATTCAAGGATGATGACTGTAATGTTTCTCAAGGAAAAATATGATGCATTCCAGTTATTTAAATGGTACTTAGCTAAAGTTGAAAAGGAAATAGGCAAAATATTGAAATCCTTAATATCTGATAGAGGTGGAGAGTTTATTTATAATGAGTTTAACAGATTTTTCAATGACCGAGGCATAAAGAGATGGATGTACGCACCGAAAAATCCTCCACAAAATGGTATTGTTGAACGAAGGAACAGATCTATCATGAACTGTGCAAGAACACTAATGATGGAGAAAAATGTTGCACAAAAATATTGGAAAGAAGCTGTAAGTACTGCAGTCTAAACATTGAATAGAGTTGAAGTCAAGAAAGGTACAAGTGCTACACCTTATGAACTTTGGTATGGTTATGCACCTAGTGTAAAGTATTTTAGAGTATTTGGAAGCAAATTTTTTATACTGAAGGACAAAAAAAATTGAATACTGAAGGACAACAAAAATTGAAAACTAGATGCTAAAGTTGAAGAAGGCATATTCCCTGGTTATTCAACGAAAAGTAAAGCTTACAAATGTTTGAATACTAATACTAAAAAAATTGTTGAAAGTGCAAATTTAAGAATTGATTAGTTTGGAGAAAGAAATGAAGCTGAAAGTACAAAAGAGCCTGAAAGCTACAAATCATTCATATATCTGGATGAGGAAGATTCTAATTCACTACCTGAGACTACTACTGAGCAACAACATGCACCTGTCGAGTCACAGAGTGGAGTTTCCGAGCAACTGGAAGTGAATGCTGAGCTATTTGATGGAGATGCCAAGTCATAGAATCAACCATAACTGAATACAAATGATGAACCTAAAGCAAGGATTGAGCCTACCCTAGAAAAATATGTGAGAAGAAATCATAGTTCTGATCAAATTATTGGGTCAAAGGATTCTGTTGTTATGTGAATTTGAGCCCAAAATAGTGAAAGATGCTTTAGAAAATGAAGATTGGATACAAGCAATGAATGAGGAAATTGAACAAATTGAGAAGAACAAAACTTGGACGCTTGTACCAAGGCTGAAGGATAAAAATGTAATTGGCACAAAGTGGGTATTCAGGAACAAGCTGAATGAACATGGAGAAGTGACAAGAAATAAAGCTAGACTGGTATGCAAGGGTTATGCATAAGAGGAAGGAATTGACTATGGTGAAATCTTTGCCCCAGTTGCAAGATTGGAAGGTGTTAGAGCCTTACTTGCTTATGCAGCCTATAAAGGATTCAAATTTTATCAGATGGATGTAAAATCTACATTTCTCAATGGTATCTTGGAAGAAGAAGTATATATTGAGCAAGTTGATGGTTTTGTAGACCCAAAGAAAAGGGAGATAGTTTGCAGATTGCACAAAGCATTATATGGATTGAAGCAAGCGCCAAGAGAATGGTATGAGAGATTGCACAATTATCTGATCAAGATTGGATTTGCAAGAACCAATGACAACAACAACCTATACTTGAAGACAGAGCAAAGCAAAGGTACATTATTAGCTGAAATTTTTGAGGATGACATCATATTTAGTGGACAAGATGTGTTATGTCAGAAATTTGCAATAGAGATGCAAACTGAGTTTGAGATGTCTATGTTTGGTGAAATAAAATTCTTTTTTGGCTTAAAAATATATCAAATGAAGAATGGTATCTATATCACTCAATCTAAATATATCAAAGAGATACTAAAATTTTTTGGAATGGAAGAGTCCAAACAAGTGAGTACACCCATGGCTATTGGACAGAAGCTGAAAAAAGATGATGACACAAAAGAAGTGAACCAAACACTCTACAGGTCAATGATTGGAAAACTATAGTATGTTGTTCATAGTAGACTTGACATTGCCCTAGCTGTTGGGATTGTTGCAAGGTTTTATGCTAATCCCAAGGAAACTCACATGATGGCAGTCAAGAGGATTCTGAGATATTTGAAAGGAACTGAGGACTACAAAAAGAATGACAAGTTTGAACTCAGAGTCTACACTGATTCTGACTGGGCTGGAAATGTTGATGACAGGAAAAGTACTACTGGTGGAGAATTTCTTTTAGGAAAGAGATTGATCTCCTAGACAAGCAAGAAATAGAATTGCACCTCACAATCTATAGCTGAAGTCAAGTATGTGGCAACAACAGTTAACTGATCTTACATTGTGTGGTTGAAGATACTACTAAAAGGTATGAAGGAAGAAATCATTGATCTAGTTGTCATATATTGTGACAACACTGTAAGTGCTATTAATATTTCTAAAAATCTTGTTATGCACTCAAAGACAAAGCACATAGCTATCAAGTATCACTACTTGAGGGAGCTAGTTCAGAGTAAAAAAGTGAGATTGGATTATGTGAACACCAAAGAACACTTAGCAGACATATTCACAAAAGCACTGCCCAAAGATGCTCATGAGTATTTATGAGGTAAATTGGGGGTGATTCCCCTCACTGAGGCTAATTAAGTTTTGTATGGTACTGTTGCATCAAATATTTTATTTAGAATATCTAACACATTGATGCACAGTAAGTCACACTTTAGAATGCTGGCTAAATTTTTGTAGCTGAACAAGGACAGAAAAGAAAAATTAGTCATAATCAAGATGACAGGATCAACATGATACTGAAGATCTACATGATAATGATATTGACATCTTTGGAATTATTGTCAAAGAGGGAGAGATTACCTATAAAGAGGAAGAGATTGCCGAGAAAGAAAGATTACAAAGATTGAAAGATTACATAGAGGCAGAAGTTATTGTTGAAAACATTGAAGTGAGTGATTACATAGAGGGAGTCTATAGATGATTAGACATAGATGATGACAGTGTAATTACAGACACAAAGGGAGAAATATGTACAGATGAGAATCAGAATGAAGCTAAAGACATTAATGAAAATTCATTCATATCAAGGAACACAGGTGAATTTTTGGATTGGTTGGTAACTATGTTTGTTAAATCATTGTTTTCAATATTTTTTGTTGCCATCAATGCCAAAGAGGGAGATTTTTGGAAAGTGACAATGCAAGCAATTGTTATTTTGTCATTGATGTCAAACCTTAATTGGTGAGACTATTGTTATCTGTTTGAGTACCATATCTATTTTTGATGAAGAAGATTTAACAAGAAGACCAAGTGAATGGTTGAGTTAAGACAACTAAAAGGGTACTTGATCAGTTGGCACTCTGGCAAAGTAATTTGTTGTTTATCTTTCAAAGACAGTTTTTTTGGCTGTTCTGTGCCGAGCAAGTTTGGCTTGTGCCGAACAAAGTTGCTTCTGACAAGAAAAGTTGTTCAATGCTGAGAAAAGTTGCTTGTGCCAAGCAAAGTTTCTTATGATGAGCAAAAGTTGTTCATTGTCGAGCACCATTGAAATTGTCGAGTGGAAACAGTGACATTAGATGACTTACAGTAATTGGATTAATGATGAGATTTGAGATCTCTGGCCGGCTAAGTTAATTTTATTGGGATATGTAATGTTAATTAAAGATTGATCCATGTCATTTAATGCATGGGTAACCATAATTATTGCATGGTTTCAAGATTTAATTAGAGACTACTTTGGAGAAGTAAATGCATTGCAAAGATGGAATGATCTGTTGGATCTAACCTAACCTAAGATCTACGATCTTGTTTAAGTGGAAAAAGATTTACCTGACCTAGACAGAGAGGTATATGATAAACTCAAGGGGTTATTCACTATGTGTGGAAGAGTGGATGTTTATGCAAGAGGTTTGCATAGTTGATTTACTATTTGGCATGATCTAGTAGAGAAGGCAAAAGGCAGAAGCAGAAAGTTGCATGTGTGATTGCTTGACAGATTTCCAAGTAGATCAGAAGGTTGAGATGACAATGCAGGCTATCCAGTAAGTTAACATTAGACCTGTAATTGGATCTAAATTTGCAAAGTAAGTTGTATGTACCAGATCACAACTGATGATTACTTTCTTACCACTATATCAATTAAATCCTTTAACAAGGTTGACTTAACAGTCATTTGTATAAATCTTGTAACAAGGTGACATTTAGGTGGAGAGTTCTAAGTCCTCTAACAAGGCCACTCCTGATAGGGTGATTAAATCCTTTAACCAGGTCACACCTAGCAGTGTGTTATTGTAACCTTTAACAGGGTTGGCTCCTCACAGGGCATCACTTCAGAAGAGTGAAAACTTGGTAGCATGTTACTGGTGGTTTTTCCCATATTGGGTTTCCACGTTAAATACCTGTGTCAACTTGTGTGAATGCTTATGGTTTTCTTTACAGGTATGTTTATTCAAGTTAATTTCAATTGACAGTAAACTGCATGATTAAAGTTGTTGACATATGCTACTGCTGCCGAGTAGATCTGAAATACAAAAAAGTTTTATTTGCTACATCTAGACCTGAGGATAACTGATTCACCCCTCCCCTCTCAATTATTCTAAATTCATTCTAACAAGTTGAAGATAAATGTGGATGTTCACGAGGAGGCCTTTGTTGGTACTTTCAAGACGTCAAACTACAAAACAACTTTAGTACTTTTTTTTGTATTTTCTGATTTATCAAATATTGTAGTTTTATTAATGATGCAAATTTATGTTTAAACTAAAGATGATTCCAATTGCTTTCTGATTTATAACAACAATTTAAAAGAGTGGGGTAACAAGAATAAATTATATTACTGAAAATGAAATCCTAACAGACATAAACCATTTTTAATCCTTTCTTGCGAATTTGAATGGCAGAGAGATTTGGAACAAAGCCACTAGATATAAATCAGACCATGTCACAATTATATACCCAATGGATGCAATCATTTAGAGAGAAAATGTATTTACGCATGCAAGATTTTCCAAAGCTATCAAACTGTGAAGTCACCAAAATATGCACACACACGAGAATGAATTATCATTGAGCCCAAAAGATGATCTTTCCTATACATTCATCACAACAAGGTAGATAAACAACAACAAGCTCCAATTTAAAGAATCACAAATTCGAGAAACAATAAACACAGTTGGCTCTTTGAAAAGAATGAATAAGCAAACATACATTCACCAATTTTGCATAGATAGAAGAAAATATCACACCATGAATGAAGCACCAATTATAGATCTTTATTACATCAAGAATTTGACCCTAATGCATTTTTTTTGCTTACAATATATAGAGTTGTGATCTACAAACTCTAAACCCCGAAACAAGGGCACCAGTCTCTAAAAACAATGAAAACAAACTAAAACTAAAACTTGCTAAAGAAAGCTACTACTAAATTGCTACTAAACTACTTGCATGGATCCTTGATCCATTTACAATCAAATTTCCCATGAAAATAGGTTCAAAAGCATTAAGAAAGAAGAAAGAGATAAGCTGGAGTTCCCTTGTTTGTAACTAGAGTCTTCTTCTTGATCTCTAAGTTCTCCCTTGGAATCTTCATCTAGGGTTCTCTTCGAGGTGGGAACTGATAGAATACCCTTAATCATTACAAAATGAACTCTAGTTGTGCATCCATCTAATTTGAAGTTCCATTTTCATGAAAAATGTGTTCATGCTAGAAAGGCCTAGAATTTGGACCCCGACCTTTTCCCCAAAAAATTTTCCAAGTCCAAATTTGACTAAGTATGGAACCAAAATTTGGGACCCCCAAAATTTTGGACTTTCAGCGTCCGAAAGGCCAAAAAACCAAACCTAAAAAATGGATATGTATAAAAAAGGACCCCTTCAAAAAAATGGCTAAGTGTCAAATATCCATTTTGCAAAATTTGACTAAGTTTGGAAATGTCTTTTTTAGGATTTTTGGGGTTTCCAGGTTGTGGACATCTCCGAAACTTCAAAAATCTCATGATTGAAAAATGACTAAGTCCAAAGTGAATTTTTTAGGATTTTTAGGGTTTTGGGGTTTCAGGGTTGTGGACATCTCCGAAACTCCAAAAATCTCATGACTAAAAAATGGCTAAGTCCAAAATGACTTTTTTAGGATTTTTGGGGTTTCCGGATTGTGGACATCTCCGAAACTTTGAAAATCTCATGACTGAAAAATGGCCAAGTCCAAAATGAATTTTTTGGCAAGATCCTAGGGTGAGCTTTGAAAAATATATTTTCAACTTCTTGGACTTCATCATAACTGAGAAAATTCATAAATTCAACTTCCCCTGTTGCCTCTCCCTAAACTAGGAAAGGCATGCTCCAAACTTATGAACTTATCCTATGCCATTCATGATTTTCTTCATATTTTATTTGAATTGGAACATTTATTGCAAATCTTTCTTTGTGTTCACATGCAACAATCATTCCTTTGAGGTGTTTGAATGATGTTTCCTATGGAATAGAGTGATGACTTATGGCTGTTTCGGTGATCTCACCATGCAAATTTCCCACCTTAGTGGGGGTGTGGTAGCCATAGAAATGGTACTTCATTGACAAATCTCTTATTTTTTTTGACATTCTTTTCACTGGTTGAGGATTTTACATCTTTGTATCCCATATGCAAATGCATTTTTTAGAAGCGTGTTATTGAAAACAAGAAACTACTCTAATGCACCACTCTTCTTACGATCCAAATTACAAATTTGGACTAGAAAAACTACCAAAACTACAAAACATATATATACAAAATTAGGTCTTCTTGGAGAAGTCATAACTTCTTGCCTCTAGCTCATAATTGTGAAATCTATACTTTTCTAGAAAGGTCTCCAAGAGTTCCAAATCTAATCCCTGAAGGAAAATTCCAAATACGAAGTCCTTCACACAGATTCAAGGCCCCAAAACACCTCAAAGACTTTTGAAAATGTGAAATACTAAAACATAGAACCTCCCCCCCCCCCAAAAAAAAAAAAAAAANCCAAAAAAAAAAAAAAAGACCTTTCAAAATCTGAGACTTTTGAGCTCACAGGACCTTTCAGAATTTCGGACCTTTGCAGTTTGAAAGGATCCTAGACTGTGAAAGTTTGAAAACCCAAAATTGTGGCTAATGACAAGAAAATCAGAGTTTTAGAGCATTGCAACACTTTCAGAGTTCCGAAGGCCAAAAATCTGTTTACCCCGAAGGTGCGAGGACCGGGCGAGCCCGAGCCATTTGCAAGGTATTATTTTTGGAGTTTCTAATTCTAAAATTTTGAAAACATGAAAATCATGCCTAAGTCAATTTGAAGGATGCAAGAGGCATCAGCCGTTTGGGCTTTCGGGGTTGCGGAGGTCCTAGTAACCCTGCAACTCTAAAATTCTAAAAAGGGAAAAAATGACTAAGTCCAAAGTGGACTTCAACAAAAAAAACTAATAAAAGATGAACCCTAAAGATGACCTCAGAAGGAAAAGGACAAAAGGTGAGGAAGGAAGACCTAAAGGGAAACCAAAACTGGCATCCAACTATCGGGAGCATACTGAGGGCTCACAATCTGACTCACAAGGTACCTGGCCAGGTTTACCCTAAGGAATCCAAACCACCAAAAAAATGGTTGAAAGACCCTAAAGAAAGGGGGTCCCCTTTAGGCCAAGTGGCGAAAATGAGGCATGTTTTGTGGAACCACAACATATATTAATATTGATTATGTTAAGTTTTGTTTATATATTAAGTATAAATTATGAGAATCGATTTACTATCGCTGATTATTTAACATCAAAGACATTAGTTCATGGAACATGTCTCTACGTAGAGACATGAATCCATGTAAAAATTTCTCATGTGGAGACACGTCTCTATGTAGAAATGTCTCCTCTTACCATATATATTGTGATTGATATGGATTCAAATGTTAAGTACAAAAAATTGAAAGTGCAAGACAAATACACATTGATCTCCTTCACATATTATATGCAGATTGATATTAATTCATCTTGAATTAATTGTATTTATTATATATCAACAACGATCTACTTTGCAATTTATCATATACATCAATCATAGTTTTGTGATAGTAATTGAAATAAATATAAAATCCCTTCTATATCCAAATCTGATCAAACTTTAACAGAGGCTCTTATCACATACATTGAATTTATTGGAGAGTTTAGGATCACTGAAACCACACCCACAAGCAAAAATCAAAGAAAAGTATCATGCCCCCTATGCTTGCTTCTCTAGTTTGTAGACATCGTCGAGTTACTCTGAAGTCATAATCAACATAGCTCAAACATGTGTTAATGTCTAGTTTTCATTCTTGGATTTATTTGTTTGTTGGTGGCCTTGAGAAACACCAGTGGTTGTGTGGGTGTCTAGTGTTTTTTGTTTGTTTGATCACTTGTTTTGGGAAATGCATCTGATGGGTGTTTATAAACACTATTGTGTTCAAATTAGTAGTGTTGAGAAATACTCTTTTATGATATGGGTGTTGAGATATACCAGTGTGTCAGTGGAAAATCATCCAATGATGAGAGACTAAGAGAACTAACTCTGATTAGTGAGACAAATGACTGACAAAATATGGACTTGGTTAACGTAATTTATTTTGGGAAACTACCCACAGTTAGGTCATATTGTCCTAGGACTAAGACACATTTTGATTCCAAGCCATGATGGTGTTGCGTGAGCCAACGAAGCTGTATAAGGTCATGAAAGTGACTAAATATATATAAAATAAAGAAAGCAAGTTGAAGCCCATGCAAGTAGGATAGCCAAGCTACACATTGATAGACAGAGCATTAGCTACAAGTGATGCCTATTTACCTAATTTTCACTACTTAGAAGAATTGTTATTTTTTCCACCAAGGTGCCTATTTACCAGATTTTCACCAAGGCACTTTTTTTTGTTTTTTCATTTTTTTTAATATCACCAAGGTGCTTGTTGTCAGGTTTTCACTAGGATGATGATTTTTCAAGGCTTTTTCTGCTATTTTTGGTAGTACCGAGGCAATTTCTTGTTAGAATTTTCACCAAGATACCTTTTTTTTCAGGATATTTTCCACTATGTTTTTCTTTTATTTAGTATATTTTAATGACGTTTTTGGATTTTTCTGCTTTTTGTTGTTTTTGATATTTTTTTAGGAACATTTTTCGTTGTACAAGAACTGCTCATTCTGAGAATATCTAGTTGTAGAAATTTTTTAGGTGGATAATATTGATTAGATTGAGAGAAAGATATCATTCTTGAGTTGACAGTTGATCGGCTCCAAAACTAAATGCTATAGTAATCACAAAGGGACCCATCCAGTTGGGTTCAAATTTTCCCTTTTATTCTCGGTATTGTTGATTCTTTGAATTTTCTCTAAGTTTAAGATATTTGACCTGGATCTCTCTTTGTTTATCCTTCTTGTTATATCCTTGACATTTTATTTTGATAGACCCTCAGGTGGTCAAATGCTTCTTTTATCCTTTCATCAAGTAGTACTAATTCTTGGATTCTAGTAATTTGGTAATCTTCATCGGTTATGAGTCCTTGTAAAGAGATTCTAAGTGATGGTACCTCTACCTCAATAGGTAGTACTACTTATGAACCATACACCAATGCAAAAGGGGTTGTCCCTGTAGGAATTTTGATACTGGTCCTGTATGCCCATAATGTTGGATTTAGTTGAAGATGCCAATCCTTGCAAGATTTGTTCACTATTCAGTGTAAGATTTTGAGAATTATTTTGTTGGAAGCCTCAACCTATCCATTCTCTTATGGGTAGTAGATAGAGGAGAAGTGATGGGTGATGTGAAAATTCTCACACAGTTCATCAATATCCTTGTTCTTGAATTGACCTCCATTGTCAGGTACAATAGAGGAGGGTA
This sequence comes from Thuja plicata, assembly GCA_018584345.1. Taxonomy (NCBI): domain Eukaryota; kingdom Viridiplantae; phylum Streptophyta; class Pinopsida; order Cupressales; family Cupressaceae; genus Thuja; species Thuja plicata. The sequence goes on from MU227658.1 coordinate 6,288,404, forward strand.
TTCCATACCTACAAATGATGTAGTTTAGGATAAACATAGGCACTTGTTTGCCTGTCTCCTTGATTAAAGGGATGGCTTCCACCCACTTTGTGAAGTAATCTATGGTGGTGATAATAAAATTGTTCCCATTTGATGATGAAGGATATATTTGACCAACAAGGTCAAAGGCCCATTGTTGAAACAACTAGTGTGTGATAAATGACAAAAAATTTCTAACAAGAGTGTGGATCAAATTGCTATGTAGTTGAAATTTCTTGCAAGACTTACCAAAAAACATTTTTCTACATGGTAGGCTAGTAGTATCCCACTCTCAGGAGTTTCTTAGCTAACGAAAGGTAATTTGAATGTGATCCAAAAATACCTTCATGGACTTAATGCACACTCATACTCTTGTTGTTCTAAACACCTAAGTAGAGTACCATCTAGACCACATCTATATAAGTCATTACCTATAATTAGATAACATGATGTATTTTGGATAAGGTTTATTTTATCATTTTTAGATAGCCATCAGGGATGATTTGGTCTCTTAAGTAAGAGTATATGTGGCTATATCTAGAGGAATCATAGCCCACAATTGAACATACTATTTGGGAATCTAGGGAATCATAGGTAGGAAAAGGGAGTTCTTCCACCGAGAAGTCATAGTGGAATTGATATTCTTCCATTCGTAGCATTGAGGCTAGAATAGCCATGACATCAACCGCCTTGTCCTCCTCTCTGGGAATATGTTGGAAAGTGATAAAAATAAAGTATTTCTTCAAATCATTGACCATCCTTTTATAGGGATGATCTTGTCATATTTTGTCTGATATTGATCATTGATTTGGTTTATGATTATCTAAGAATCTCCATAGATGTGTAACTCCACAATTTTCCATTCAATTGCTAGTTTCAATCCATTCACTAAAGCTTCATATGCAACAATGTTGTTGGTGCATATAAAAATCATTGTGTATTCTTTAGGAATTTTATACCCTTGAGGAGTTATAAAAAAAGAACACCTTCTCCCAACCCCTGCTGGGTGAATGATTTGTTAAAGAAAATTTTCCATGGGCGTTGTGCCAAGTGTAGTATCGCTTTAAATCAAGAAATTCTATAGTCAGTGATTTGTTATCTTGAAGCGGTGCATCAACTAGATGATAAAAAATGAGTCTACCCTTGATGAATTTCCTTTCTAGGTACTCAATATCGAACTCACGCAATATCAGTACCCATTTTGCTAACCTTCATATTAATGTTTCCTTATTCAGCAAATATTTCAAAGGATCAATTTTGGCAATTAGATTGACTTTGTGAGAAAGCATATAGTGGAAAAGTTTTTGGGATGCAAATACCACTTCAAGGCAAGCCTTTTCAATAATTATGTAGTTGAGCTCATAAGATACCAAGGTTCTACTTATGTAATATATTTATCTTTCTTTTTTTGTCTCATCCTCTTGTGCCAATAGAGCTCCTAATGATGTTGTTGTAGCTGAGATGTAAAGCAATAATGGTTTACCCTTAATAGGAGCCATAAGTACTGGTGGAGTCATCAAGTACTATTTTATCTAATTGAATTTTATTTTAAATTTTTTTATCCCATTTAAAGGTGACTCCTTTGTGCAGTGTTTTAGTAAACGGTTGAGCTTTGTTAGCTAATTGTGATATAAACTATCTTATTGATTGGAGTTTTTGTTGTAATGTTCTTATTTGACTGATGTTCCTAGGAGGTTGGATTTCTAATATTTCTTGCACTTTCACTAGATCCACTTCAATTACCTTTGCTGATACAATATATCCAAAGAGTTTCCCTGAAATTACTCCAAATGTACACTTTTTTGAATTTAGCGTGAGTTGAAATTGCTCCATCCTATCAATGATTTTTATGAGATCTTCTATGTGGGCTATTCTGTTGATTGATTTTGTCATTGTATTATCCACATAGTCTTCCATATTTTTGTGCATAATATCATGGAAGATGGTTTTCATTTCCCTATAATAAATTACACATGTATTTTTAAGTCCGAATGGCATGACGTTCCAGTAGAATGTGCCCCAAGCACAAGTGAAAGTTGTCTTTTCTTGATCTTTAGGTGCTATTTTGATTTGGTTGTAACCTGAGAAACCGTCCATTAAAGAGTACATTTCATATCCAGCAGTGAGATTAATGATGATGTCAATATTGGGAAGAGGGAAATCATTTGTTAGACACACCTTGTTTAAATCTTAGAAATTAGTGCATACTCAGATAGATTTCTTGGGCTTAGAAACTGGGACAATATTACAAATCCAATCAACATAAGATATCAATCTTATGAATCCAACTTTTAAAATCTCTTCCATCTCTACTTTAATTAGTAATACCACATGAGGGTTAATCTTTCAGAGCTTTTGTTTTACTAGTTTGATTCCTGGAGCTATAGAGTGATAATGCATAATGAGATTAGGATCTAGGCCAAACATATCCAAATAGGACCATGCAAAATTGATCTTGTTTTCTTTAAAGAATTCTATGAATTATTGATTTTCCTCTTTAGATAATGATTGTGCTATGTGTACCATCTGTGGTGTTTTTGTTGTTCCCAAGTTGATTGGTTTCATTAGTTCTGTTGGAACTCTAAAAATTCAGATAAATTTTAGAGTGGCTAAGTTAAAATTTTCTCTTAGGCACAAGTCACTGTCCCCAAAAGTTTTGAAAGAGCCCTAGTTTGATGCAAGTAAAAAGTGACCCTTAACTTTTCATGAGAAACCACTATTGGAAATACAATAATGGGAAATCAAGATACTGAGAGGGGGGGGGGGGGGGTGAATTAGANGGGGTTGAATTAGATCTTCAAATTTAAACACTTAAAACAAACTAATCCAAATTCATACATATATGAATCTAATGTAATATCAAATAACATCCACACAATGAAATAAATAACTCATAACAAAAGAACTTGGTAACCCAGAAACCCAAATAGGTAAAATTGGGGTGGGGATGACACCCAAAAAATTCTTCACAACAGCAGCAATAAACTGTACCTGTTAGGGCTCCAAAAGTTGATTACAAAATGCAATCTACCCGGTTAAAGGTCTACCTGGTTAAGAGCTAAAGATCATTACAATCTACCCTGTGAAAGGATTTCAACTTACAATAAAGTAAGCACTCTGTTAGGAGATTTAGAAAGGTTTGCTAGAACCACTTTGTTAAGAGATTTTCACCTAATACAATGATTAGAATGTTTCAAGTAATGATCCTTCATTGTGCACTTAGATGCTAATGACGAATATCCTCTTTCTAGTACCTTCTATGATCTCACAATCTGATATGTATTTACTTTGTTGTTCACTGTGTTGTCACTCTGTTCGATCTCTGCTTCTTAACAAAATAACCCTCTATGCATTTCACTTTAAAATATAGTCACCACTTCTCTCCACACTCTTCCAAAATAGGGTTTTGAAGAAATCTTATATATGTATTCAAGTCTGATAGTGAGATCTAGATCAACGATCAAGATCTAATACCCATACCTCCAAGGTATTACAATTAATGATTTACAATAGATCATGCATAAGATAAAAAAATTAAATGCATAACTAACTCTGTAGGAAAATATTAAATGGGTACATAAGTCAGCCCAAAAAGCTTATACAAGTCGGCCTGAACACTTATCCTCAAAGTTTGAATCATTCTAGACATGTATGTTGGAGAGTGACAATGCAAGCAATTGTTATTTTGTCATTGCTGTCAAACCTTAACTGGTGAGACTATTGTTATCTGTTTGAGTACCATATCCACTATTGATGAAGAAGATTTAACAAGAAGACCAAGTGATGGTTGAGTTAAGGATATTAAAAGGGTATTTGATCAGTTGGCACTTTGGCAAAGTAATTAGTTATTTATCTTTCAAAGATAGTTTTTCTAGCTGTTCTATGCTGAGCAAAGTTTGGCTTGTGCTGAGCAAAGTTGCTTGTGTCGAGAAAAGTTGTTTGTGCTGAGAAAAGTTGTTTGTGATGAGAAAAGTTGTTGAATGCCGAGCAATAGTGAAATTTATGAGTGGAAACAGTGATGTTGGCCAACTTATAGTAACTGGATTAATGATGAGATTTGAGATCTCTGGCCGACTTAGTTAATTTTATTGGGATATGTAATGTTAATTAAAGATTGATCCACATCATTTAATGTATGGGTAACTGTAATTAATGCATGGTTTCAAGATTTAATTAGAGACTACTTTGAAGAAGTAAATGTAATGCAAAGATGGAATGATCCATTGGATCTGACCTAACCTAAGATCTACAACTTGTTTAAATGGCAAAAGATTTATTTGACCTAGACAGAGAGGTATATGATAACCTTAGGGGTTATTCATTTAGTATGCTGAAGTGTGCTACTAAATGTGTAGTACATGTGTGTATGCAAGAGGATTGCATAGTTGATTTACTGTTTGGCATGATCTAACAGAGAAGGCTAAATACAAAAGCAGAGAGTTGCATGTGTGATTGCTTGATGGATTTCCAAGAAGATCAGAAGGTTGAAATGACAATGCAGGCTATCCAGTAAGTTAACATCAGAGCTATAATTGGATCTGAATTTGCAAAGTAAGTTGTATGTATCAGATTACAACTGCTGATTACTTTCTAACCATTGTATCAGTTAAATCCTTTAACAAGGTTGACCTAACAGTCATTTGTATAAATCCTATAACAAGGTGACATTTAGGTGGAATGTTCTAAGTCCTCTAACAAGGCTACTCCTGACAGGGTGATTAAATCATTTAACCAGGTCACACCTAACAGTGTGTTATTGTAACCTTTAACAAGGCTGGCTCCTCACAGAGCTCACTTTAGAAGAGTGAAAACTTGGTAGCATGTTACTGGTGGTTTTTCCCATATTGGGTTTCCACGTTAAATACTTGTGTCAACTTGTGTGAATGCTTATGGTTTGTTTTACTGTTATGTTTCTACAAGCAATTTCATTAGACAGTAAACTGCATGATTAAAGTTGTTGACATATGCTACTACTGCCGAGTAAATCTGAAATATAGAAAAGTTTTATTTGCTACATCTAGACCTGAGGATAATTGATTCACACCTCCCCTCTCAGTTATTATAAATTCATTCTAACATTTGGTATCAGAGCTTTGGTCTCCTAAAAATAGTTTGAAGGTACTTGGAGCGAAAAGATCAACATGTATAATAAGGAGGTTCCCAAGCTGAACAAAGATAACTTCCCTACATGGTAGAGTTTGATGAAACTACACTTGGCTGGTATTGGAGATGATGCCAAGTGACTTATTGAAAATGACTATGTATCTCCTTCTACTCCTCTCATAGCTGCTCAACTAAAAGAAAAGCAAGAGCACAATCAAGCAATGTTGGAGATCGCCTCCTCAAGAGATTTTCAGAGTTTGATGATATAAAGAGCTGCACAAATGCAAAGGAGATGTGGGACAAACTTGCAACTATCTATGGTGGAGACACAAATGTGCTGAGAGCTAAATCAAAAAGTCTAAGAGGTAAGTTTGATGAAATGAAAATGCAAGAATGAGAAAATGTTAATCAGTATTGTGGTAGAGTAAAAGAAGTTGTAAATACCATTAGAGGAGCTAATGGAACAATTGATGAGAACACTATTATGAGCAAGGTACTGAGAAATTTATTTTTTGTATATGCTATTAGAGTTTCTACAATTCAAGAATTGAGATGTGTTCCTAATAATAATCTAAATCTGGAAAATTTGATAAGTAGACTCACTGCATTTGAAATGTCAAATTATGTTAACTATAATCCACAAGGGATTGATTCTGCTTTTAGATCACAGTTGGTTCTCAATAAATCTAAGAAAGGAAAGAAACATGTGAATAGTGACAGTGACACTACTGATAATGATCTTGAAGAACTTGAAGCACTTATGGCAAAAAGGCTATCCAGAGGAAAAGGAAAATACAGAGGTAAACTTCCTATTATTTATTTTTCATGCAATAAAGTTGGTCATATATTTGCTAGATGTCCTAATAAGAATGAGAAAGATGAAAGAAAGGACTACAAATACAAGGAATACAAAGACAGAAAGGATGACTGAGACTTCAGGAAATATAAGGATTACAAAGATAAAGGTAAGAAATCTTGTTATATTGCTGAAGAAACTTCTGACAATGATACTGACAATTTTGATGATAATGATATAGAAGTTGTTTATGTTGCAATGAAAGAAGATTTTGATGATGATGAGAAAACTGCATTAATCTCTTATATGAGTAAAAGTGATCGTTGGATCATTGATAGTGGTTGTTCCCATCATATGACTAGTGACAAGGATAAGTTTGAAACCCTAAACCAATGCAATGGAGGATATGTAAAATTTGGTAATGATGCACCATGTCTTATCAAAGGTAAAGGATTGATTAACCTGATTGACAAAATCAGATGTGATAATGTGTATTGGGTTGATGATCTTAAATACAATTTGCTGAGTGTTGCACAGCTAAACACTTCTGGTTATAGAGTTGAATTCCATCACAGAAAAGCAAAGTTCTATGATTCTACTGGAGAACTTGTTGGAAGTGGTGATCAGACTAAAGGTAACTTATTTTATCTAGATTTATATGAAGAAACATGTTTTTTTTCATAGTACAATGATGTTTGGTTATGACATTGTAATATAAAAAATAATATATTTATAGATTGATGTTGATGTTACCAAAATGTAAAGGAGAAAATTGTGGTTTATTGTTATTTGTGATTGTGATTAAGGGAAGATAAGATGCTCCTTTATTTCACTCTCAAATACACAAATAGGAGATCCAATTTTGATCAAACCCAAAGGGTTAATACACAAATGAATCCAATATTTGGAAAGAGACTAAGAAAGGGGATCTTAAATTCTGTAAATTGATTGATTAATATGATTAATGACAGTAATTGAAAAGAATAGGAGAAAGTACCAACCTTGCAAAATGGCAGATCAAAGATTGCTATTTTGTGAGATCTGTAGACTGTGTCTGGAGATGCTGATAGTTGATACCAAACCGGAATAGAGAGACGGACAAAACCCAGAAATCTTTTTTTTTTCCGATATCATCTTATGAAAAAGGTCGACCCTGTGCCACTTTTGCCAACTTGATCTGTTCAACTCTGAAAGTGTCCCTGTTCGCACAGTCCAAAAGAAATCTAAAAAGGGTATCCAGATCTAGCCTCAGATTTACAGTCCCAAACCTGTACTTGCTTGAAATTTTTTTGTTTTTTGGGGGAAAGGGGTTTGCCTTGGTCAAACCCCGGTTTTGGAATTAACCTTAATATATGTAATTGAAATTGTAGAGATAAACAAAGCAAAACTCAAATTCACCTTGCTTGTAATGTCCTTGTGGAGGATTCGAATTCGTGGATCCACAAGTATGCTTCAAAACATGGAATGTAGAATGGAAGGATGTCTTCAATCTCTTTCTTGTAGATCTCCAAGACCAAGTCTTGAATGGATTCTTGAACTTGACAAGGGCTTTGGAAGAAGATGGATGGAGAGATCACCAAAAGGGCACTTTTTGGCTTGAATCCTTCAATGGCCTCCAATGGCCTCCAATGGATCTCCTTCATGCAAATGGATACTTGAGAATGATGGATGCTTGCTTCAAATATTTCTCCTTACCTTGCTTGGACTTCACTTCATAAGGATGCTTGATGCTTGATTAGAAGACTTCAATTGCTTGATCATGGTTTTTCATGCTTGTTAGAGAAAATGAGAGGAGAAGGCTCCCTTTTATATGAAATTAGGGCACAATCTTCTAAGGAGACCTACATAGGATAATTAAATCATCATTTAAGCCTTTACCCCTAGGAGAGGACCTATATTTAATATAATTTAGGAATCAACCAATTCGAAACCCGAAATAGCCGACTCGGAAGCGGGAGAAAACTTTTTGTGAAGACCGACATCCCGAAAAGCAAAAGTTCCTGGGATTTGGACTCTGGTACAGGGTCAAGGTCGGCCCTGTCCTAGGATAGGGTCAAGGTCAACCCTTTCCTAGGGTAGGGTTGAGGTTGACCCTATCCTAGGAGGTCAACCCTATCCTTAGATCCCAGGATCATAGGTCAGAGACCCAAAATGCAGAATTCAGGTTATAAAATGGAGGTTAGAAAGGCAGGTCAGGGGGGAAAGCCATGTAAAGATTAGGAACCCATTCAGAGGTGCTTGTCATGACCCCAAACCACTCACTCAAAAGGCTAAACCAGTCTCCTATGGAAGTGATTCCATTTTCTGACTATACATTTAGCCCCCACTTTAGCAAGAGTATGAGTTCAACACAAACTCTTGGTAAAGGAGAACATATAGAAAAGACAATCTTATTAAAATCAAAAGGGATAAAGAAACCCTCAAGCCCCCAAGGGATTCGAGTACTTATCATCCTTAAGATTCTGATAAGAGAGACATCACTTAGTTAAGAAAGGAGAAAAAGAGTGTGATTATCTCGCCCAATGAGAACTTATGTCCCATTGTGAACGACACAAAGGTGTAACTGGAAAGATGGAGTTGAACCGCCTAGTGAATGTGGATACTCACTAGTCAACCCATCAGGGAGATCCTTTATTAAAGGGATCAAAGTATTTCTAAATTGAAAATTGGTGGGATCAAGAGATCCGTGTAAATTTAAATTGGAGGGATCAAGAGATCCTAAGAAAAAATGTAAAAATATGTCCATGCTTTAAGGATTAGCTTCTTTTAATCCATAAAGGGAAAAAGTTTTAAATACCATGCTTTAAGGATTAGCTTCTTTTAATCCATAAAGGGAAAATTTTTTAAATACCATGCTTTAAGGATTAGTTTCTTTTAATCCATAAAGG
>MU227658.1:6298776-6318942 GCA_018584345.1 Thuja plicata
GAATAATGATGAAGGTAGTATCTATAACTTTACCACAGAGTTTGACAGGTAAGGTAATAGAACCAAGTGTAGGATAAAGAAAGCCATTACAAGTTTGAATCCATGCATTAGATGAATCATAAAAATATTTTCTTCAGTTATGACATTAATTAAAGATGTGGGATCAACTAGACAACCACAAGTAGGTATCTTAGAAATCATAGCATATATATAAAGGGGACCATCAGGAGCTTTAATGGTTTCATAATCATCAAAAGTAATTAGAAGTTCCCTAGGTCGCTTATCCTTAATTTGTTTTGAGTTTGAGGTGGAATTGGAAGTGGAAGTGGAGGTGAAGGATCTTGATCAATAGTTTTGGATGGCACAACATTCTCCACATGATTAACAATGTTATTAAGAGCCTCCATCTTCAAATCATAAACAATGTCTACAGAAGATGGTTGAGCTATAGTATTAGTATCATGTGTAGGTAAAGGATTGGTATAGATTTGAAGGTTATGGTTAGGAGGAGAAATAGATTTGTTTCCACTACCATCAAGAGTATCAATAGAAAAAGCTTTAGAATCAATTAAGTCTTGAATCTTATGCTTTAGAGAGTAACATTTCTCAATGTCATGGCCATTCTGGCGATGGTATTGGCAAAAAGTGGTAGAATCAAAGGATTTTGAAGCTATCGTAGTAGGAAGGATAGGTTGAATAGGAGGTAAAGTAATTGTACTATCACTTAACAACCTAACAACCTATTCATTATAGAATGCAAAGTTTCAGAGAGAGGAGTAAACGTATGATTCATACGGAAAGTAGTGGATGCAGAAGCGCTATTGGAAGTAGTGCAACTTGATCAACAACCGCATTTGTTTGTTTATTAATCTTTACATAGTTGTTAGGTTTCTGAAACTTATTGGGATTAGGAGCATTATCACTTTTATCAACTGGAACAGGAGCCATTGGAGTGTTGCTTTCAAACTGGCTCACTTGTAATTGATAATGGTGAAGTGCTGCACATAATTGTTGAAAGGAGGTAAATTCAGTAAGAAGAATCTTAACTCTAATATCCTTTTGTAAATTTGAAATAAACATATGCTGAATATCAATATCAGGAATATGATAAGAAATCTGAGCATACAAATGCTTAAATCTACCAATGAAATCAGTCAATTTTTCTTTAGTATTTTGTTTACAATGCATTAAATCAGATAAGGACAGTTGTGGTCCAATGTTATTTTGGAATTGTTGAATAAAGGAATTAGAAATTTTGGGAAAAGAATCAATGGAATAGGGCGGTAAGGAACAATACCATTATAAAGCCTTATCTCGAAAGGTTCTAGCAAACAATTAAGCCAAAATCCTATGGTCATGAGCGTAATCACTACAAAGGATTTGAAATGTTTTAACATGGGTAACAGGATCACCTTTGCCATTGTAATTCTCAAGAGGAGGCATATTGGCTTGCTGAGGGACAGTAGCATGAATGATGTCTAGGGATAAAGGGCTACCTATATCACATGTAGAAATGCTAAATTTGGATTGAGTCAAAGAGGCAAGTTGTTGTTGTAGAGATGACACAGTTTGAGCCAAACTAATAATTGTAGAATCATTAGAGGAAACAGGTGGCATAGAAATGTTAGGAACACTAGGAAAAGTGTAAGAAGCAGCAGGAATGGAAGACACAATCGGTGGAGCAGTAGGAACCACAGTTGGAAGAGGATTAGTATAAGTAAAGGGAACACTATGATATGAAGGTTGTGAGGTAGGTAAAGATACTGGTGGAGCACTCACAGGAATATGTGCACTTGGGATAGAAGTTGTTATTAAAGGAGGAGTATAAGTAGGGATACTAGGTAGAGAAATAGAAGAATGTCCTACACTAGTGACAATAGGTGTGAATCCTAAATCTTGAGCCTCTTGAGCTAAAGGTTTAACATTCAAATTCACAAGGTGAGTAATACTACGCAAGAAATTAATACCTTGACCATTATCACAGAGAACTTTTTTAAGAGCCTCTATAGCTTGGATGGAATCTTGATTACAGTTTTCTTGGATAAGCCAATTACCCATTTTATCAAGTTCAGTTGAAAGGTTTTGCACTTGCTCAGGAGTAACTCTTAAAGCATCATCCTCATCATGAGAGGAGTGAGAAGAGTTATGCTCCATAGAAGGATTGGAATCATGAGTTATCAAGTTGTCATCTGGGATCCCAAGGAAAGGAGTGGAAGACTCAGGCTCAAAGGAACCCATATGTCTATGGCTTCTTCTAACCAGGATATTATAAGTAGGACTAGATGTAGTAAAGCTCATACACCAATACAATGCAAATGAACTAATACAAAATTTTAGATCTATGTAATTGAAATGTAATTTGAAAGAACATGCAAGATCTAACATACATAATGTAAATCTAACACCAAAAAGAAAGAGTTGTCTATCGTGGGTTCACCAAAATGTAACATAAAAAATAATAGATTTATAGATTGATGTTGATGTTACCAAAATGTAAAGGAGAAAATTGTGGTTTATTGTTATCTGTGATTGTGATTAAGGGAAGATAAGATTCTCCTTTCTTTCACTCTCAAATACACAAATAGGAGATCCAATTTTGATCAACCCCAAAGGGTTAATACACAAATGAATCCAATATTTGGAAAGCGACCAAGAAAGGGGATCTTAAATTATGTAAATTGATTGATTAATATGATTAATGACAGTAATTGAAAAGAATAGGAGAAAGTACCAACCTTGCAAAATGGTAGATCAAAGATTGCTATTTTCTGAGATTTGTAGACTGTTTCTGGAGATGCTGACAGTTGATACCGAACTGGAATAGAGAGATGGAAAAAACCCATAAATCTTTTTTTGTTCCGATGTTGTCTTATGAAAAATGTCGACCCTGTACCACTTTTTCCAACTCGATCTGCTCAACTCTGAAAGTGTCCCTGTTCGCACAGTCTGAAAGAAATCTGAAAAGGTTATCCAGATCTAGCCTCAGATTTACAGTCCCAAACCTATACCTGCAATAAAAATGTTTGTTTTTTGGGGGAAAGGGGTTTACCTTGGTCAAACCCTGGTTTTGGAATTAACCTTAATATATGTAATTGAAATTGCAGAGATAAACAAAGAAAAACTCAAATTCACCTTGCTTGTAATGTCCTTATGGCGGATTTGAATCCGTGGATCCACAAGTATGCTTCAAAACATGGAATGTAGAATGGAAGGATGTCTTCAATATATTTCTTGTAGATATCCAACACTAAGTCTTGAATGGATTCTTGAACTTGACAAGGGCTTTGGAAGTAGATGGATGGAGAGATCACCAAAAGGGCACTTTTTGGCTTGAATCCTTCAATGGCCTCCAATGGATCTCCTTCATGAAAATAGATACTTGAGAATGATGGATGCTTGATTCAAATCTTTCTCCTTAGCTTGATTGGAATTCACTTCATAAGGATTCTTGATGCTTGATTAGAAGACTTCAATTGCTTGATCATGGTTTTTCATGCTTGTTAGAGAAAATGAGAGGAGAAGGCTCCCTTTTATATGAAATTAGGGCACAATCTGCTAAGGAGACCGACATAGGATAATTAAATCATCATTTAAGCCTTTACCCCTAGGAGAGGACCTATATTAAATATAATTTAGGAATCAACCAATTTGGAACCCAAAATAGCCGACCCGAAAGCGGGAGAAAACTTTTTGTGAAGACCGACATCCCGGAAACCAAAAGTTCCCAGGATTTGGACCTTGGGATAGGGTCGAGGTTGGCCCTGTCCTAGGATAGGGTTGAGGTCAACCCTATCCTAGGGCATGGTTAAGGTTGACCCTGTCCTTAGATTCCAGGATCATAGGTCAGAGACCCAGAATGCAGAATTCAGGTTATAAAATGGAGGTTAGAAAGGAAGGTAAGGGGGGGAAAGCCATGTCAAGATCAGGAACCCATTCAAAGGCACTTTTCATGACCCCAAACTACTCACTTAGAAGGCTAAACCAGTCTCCTATGGAAGTGCTTCCATTTTCTGACTATACAGGCATAAGAGGTTGTGTCATGTGAACTTTGATAACTTGGTAACCATAAGTAAATTGAAAAAGGTTAGAGGGCTACCTAAGTTAAAGAAACCTGAGAATGCTATGTGTAAACAATGTCAACTAGGAAAGATGACTAAGTCTAGTTTCAAGAGTAAAACACATGTATCAGAGGAAATTCTTGAATTAGTCCATACTGATCTCTGTGGTCCCATTAGAGAAAGAAGCTACTGTGGTGCTAGATATTTTGTTCTATTTGTTGATGATTATTCAAGGATTATGACTGTAATGTTTCTCAAGGAAAAATATGATGCATTCCAGTTATTTAAATGGCACTTAGCTAAAGTTGTAAAGGAAATAGGCAAAAGTTTGAAATGCCTAAGATCTGACAAAGGTGAAGAGTTTATTTCTAACGAGTTTAACAGGTTATGCAATGACCGAGGCATAAAAAGATAGATGTTCGCACCCAGGACTCCTCCACAAAATGGTATTGCTAAATGAAGAAACAGATCTATCATGGCCTATGCAAGAACACTAATGATGGAGAAAAATGTTGCACAAAAATATTGGAAAGAAGCTGTAAGTATTGCAGTCTATACCCTAAATAGAGTTCAAGTCAAGAAAGGTACAAATGCTACACCTTATGAACTTTGGTATGGTTATGCACCTAGTGTAAAGTATTTGGAAGCAAATGTTTTATACCGAAGGACAAAAAAAATGGAAAACTTGATGCTAAAGGTGAAGAATGCATATTACTTGGTTATTCAACGAAAAGCAAAGTATACAAATGTTTGAATTCTAATACTAACGAAATTTTTGAAAGTGCAAATGCAAGAATTGACGAGTTTGCAGAAAGAAATGAAGCTGAAAGTACACAAGAGCCTAAAAGCTATAGATCATTCATATATCTGGATGAGGAAGATTCTAATTCACTACCTGAGGCTACTGTCAAGCAACAACATGCACCTGCCGAGTCACAGACTGGAGTTGCCAAGCAACAGCAAGTGAATGCCGAGCTATCTGATGGAGATGCTAAGTCACAAAATCAACTAGAACTGAATACAAACAATGAACCTATAGCAAGGACTGAGCCTACTCTAGCAAAATATGTGAGAAGAAACCACAATTTTGATCAAATCATTGAATCAAAGGATTCTGTTGTTATGACATGAAGTAAGTTGAAAAATGACACATGTCTATTATGTGAATTTGAGCCCAAAATAGTGAAAGATGCTTTAGAAAATGAAGATTGGATACATGCAATGAATGAGGAAATTGAACAGATTGAGAAGAACAATACTTGGACATTTGTACCTAGGCCGAAGGATAAAAATGTAATTGGTACAAAGTGGGTATTCAAAAATAAGCTGAATGAACATGGAGATGTGACAAGAAACAAAGCTAGAATGGTATGCAAGGGTTATGCACAGGAGGAAGGAATTGTTTATGGTGAAAAATTCACCCCAGTTGCAAGATTGGAAGGAGTCAGAACCTTACTTGCATATGTAGCCTATAAAGGATTTAAATTTTATCAGATGGATGTGAAATCTACATTTCTCAATGGTATCTTGGAAGAAGTGTATATTGAGCAAGATGATGGTTTTGTTGACCCAAAAAAAAGGAATATGGTTTGTAGATTGCACAAAGCATTATATGGACTGTAGCAAGTGCCAAGAGCATGGTATGAGAGATTGCACAATTATCTGCTCAAGATTGGATTTGCAAGAACCAATGACAACAACTTGTACTTGAAGACATAGCAAAGCAAAGGTACATTATTAGCTAAAATTTTTGTAGATGAAATCATATTTAGTGGACAAGATGTGTTATTCCATAAATTTGCAATAGAGATGAAAACTGAGTTTGAGATGTCTATGTTTGGTGAAATAAAATTCTTTGTTGGCTTACAAATTTATCAAATGAAGAATGGTATCTATATCACTCAATCTAAATATATCAAAGAGATACTGAAATTTTTTGGAATGGAAGAGTCCAAACTAGTGAGTACACCCATGGCTATTGGACAGAAGCTGACAAAAGATGATGACACAAAAGAAGTGAACCAAATACTCTATAGATCAATGATTCGTAAACTACAATATGTTGTACACAGTAGACCTGACATTGCCCTAGCTGTTGGAATTGTTGCAAGGCTTTCTGCTAACCCCAAGGAAACTCACAAGATGACAGTAAAAAGGATTCTAAGATATTTGAAAGGAACTGATGACTATGGTCTATACTACAAGAAGAATGACTAGTTTGAACTCAGATTTTACACTGACTCTGATTGGGATGGAAATGTTGATGACATGAAAAGTACTACTGGTGGAGCATTTATTTTAGGTAAAAGATTGATCTCATGGACAAGAAAGAAACAGAACTACACTTCACAATCTATAGCTGAAGCCAAGTATGTGGCAGTAATAGTCAATTGTTCTAACATTGTGTGGTTGAAGATACTACTGAAAGGTATGAAGGAAGAAATCATTGACCCAGTTGTCATATATTGTGATAACATGAGTGCCATTAATATTTCTAAAAATACTATTATGCACTCAAAGACAAAGCATATAGCTATCAAGTAACATTACTTGAGGGAGCTAGTTCAGAATAAAGAAGTGAGCTTGGATTATGTGAACACTAAAGAACAATTAGCAGACATATTCACAAAGGTGCTACCCAAGGATGCTCATGAGTATCTGTGAGGTAAAATAGGGGTGATTCTCCTAACTGAGGCTAATTAAGTTTTGTATGGTACTGTTGCATGAAATATTACATTCAGAATACTTGACACATTGATGCATAGTTAGTCACACTTAAGGATGTTGACTAAAGTTGTGAAGTTGGACAAGGACAAAAAAGAAGATCAGTCATAATCAAGATGACAGGATCAGGATGATACTGAAGATCTACTTGATAATGATTTTGACATCTTTGGCATTGTTTTCAAAGAGGGAGAGATTGCCTAAGATTTCCTAGAGGAAGAAATTACATAAAGGAAGAAGTACATAGAGGCAGAAGTTACCACTGAAAACATTGAAGTGATTATCTACTCAGAGGGAGTCTACAGATGTTTAGACATAGATGATTACAATGTGATTATAGATACATAGGGAGAAATGTTTTATAGATGAGAATCAAAATGAAGCTAAAGACATTAATGAAGATTTGTTCATATCAAGGAAACCAGGTGAATTTTTGGATTGTATGGTAACTATGCTTGTTAAATTAGTGTTTTAATATTTTGTGTTGCCATCAATGCCAAAGAGGGAGATTGTTGGAAAGTGACAATGCAAGTAATTGTTATTTTGTCATTGCTGTCAAACCTTAACTGGTGAGACTATTGTTATCTGTTTGGGTACCATATCCACTGTTGATGAAGAAGATTTAACAAGAAGACCAAGTGAATGGTTGAGTTTAACCAATTAAAAGGGTACTTGATCAGTTGGCACTCTGGCAAAGTAATTAGTTGTTTATCTTTCAAAGATAGTTTTTCTGGCTGTTCTGTGCCGAGAAAAGTTTGGCTTGTGCCGAGAAACATTGCTTGTGCTAAGTAAAGTTGTTTGTGATAAGAAAAGTTGTTCAATGCTGAGCACCAGTGAAATTGTTGAGTGGAAACAATGATGTTGGCTGACTTATAGTAATTGGATTAATGATGAGGTTTGATATCTTTGGCCGACTTAGTTAATTTTATTGGGATATGTCATGTTAATTAAAGATTGATCCACGTCATTTAATGTATTGGTAACTATAATTAATGCATGGTTTCAAGATTTAAATAGAGACTACTTTGGAGAAGTAAATGTAATGCAAAGATGGAATGATCCATTGGATCTGACCTAACCTAAGCTGTAAGATCTTGTTTAAGCGGCAAAAGATTTATTTGACCTAGACAGAGAGGTATATGATAACCTCAGGGGTTATTCATTTAGTATGCTAAAGTGTGCTGCTGAATGTGTAGTACATGTGTGTATGCAAGAGGATTTCATAGTTGATTTACTATTTGGCATGATCTAGCAGAGAAGGATGAATATAGAAGCAGAGAGTTGCATGTGTGATTTCTTGATGGATTTCTAAGCAGATCAAAAGGTTGAAATGACAATGCAGGCTATCCAGTAAGTTAACATCAGAGCTATAATTAGATCTAAATTTGCAAAGTAAGTTGTATGTATCAGATCACAACTACTGATTACTTTCTAACCATTGTATCAATTAAATCCTTTAACAAGGTTGACCTAACAGTCATTTGTATAAATCCTATAACAAGGTGACATTCAGGTGGAATGTTCTAAGTCCTCTAACAAGGCCACTCCTGACAGGGTGATTAAATCCTTTAACTAGATCATACTTAACAGTGTGTTATTGTAACCTTTAACAGGGTTGGCTCCTCACAGAGCTCACTTTAGAAGAGTGAAAACTTGGTAGCATGTTACTAGTGGTTTTTCCCATATTGGGTTTCCACGTTAAATACTTGTGTCAACTTGTGTGAATGCTTATGGTTTGTTTTACTGTTATGTTTCTACAAGCAATTTCATTAGATAGTAAATTGCATGATTAAAGTTGTTGACATATGTTACTGCTACCGAGTAGATCTAAAATACAAAAAAGTTTTATTTTCTACATCTATACCTGAGGATAACTAATTCACCCCTCCCCTCTCAATTATTCTAAATTCATTCTAACAATGTATACAAAAACTGTTCTGCTCGGCACTTAACATCTCTATCGCTCAACATTAAGTATCCTACTCAGCTCGAGATGATACAACTCAGAAACCTGAATACTGCTCAGCAATGTTGGTCGACCTTGCATAGTTTTAGCTCGGCCATAGTGATAGCCAACTAAAACTACCTAAGTGAATGACTAAGTGTTGGTCACTAATCGTCAATAGAACTTAGAGCTTAACAATCTCCCCCTTTGATATTAGTGGCAAAAACACACTTATCATTTCTACATTTCATTCCATCAAAATGTTTCCTAAGTATACTAAGTACTCCCCCTAGGAATATAATCAGAATTATACATACAAAAAGTTACATAAAATACATGCCTTCAAAATATATACAAATGTACCTATTCTGTACTGATTTATCATACTGTATCCTTACCAACTTCCTTATCATTACCAACTTCCCCCTTGTTTTTGTCACTAATTTCAGGTGGGGTTAAGTTGTACTTATCCAAAAATTGTTTATGAATCTGTAGGGTCAATGCAAATATAGCGTCCCAACTTTCCTTGGCAACCTTCATAACTTCCAATTTTATCTCTAGCTCGGTAGCTAGACTCACTAAACTTTCTGCAGTTTAGAGATTTGCATTTCTCTGTGATAACTCTTTTGTAACTAAAAGTTCCTTCTTTATTACCTCCAAGTGAGGCAACAAGCTTGTCTGAATGGTGATCAATTTGGCCCTAATCTGACCATCTTCAACCATAAGCTTAGATATTCTGCATTGTGCATTGATCAACTTAGTATAATGTAAGGAGCTAGAGGTAGCATCCTCACTCAAAGTATTGCTAGTAGATTTTGAATCTAACTGTAGCTTCTCAACAAGCTGTAGATTATCCTTTGTGAAGAATTCAACGTCACATAGTTTCCTATACAAAGAATAAAAATTTGCTATAACTTTCTCCAAAATTTCTACAAGAGTAGAAATTTCAACCTATTTCATTGCAATCTCTTCTAAGATTTTCTCCAGAACTTTTCTCTCAAATCTCCTCTCAGACCATTGTAGAAGTTTTTCATTGCTATTTATATCATCATCAATTACCTTCTATACAATGTGAACTAACTGATCAATAATTGGAGCTTGAGGCATTTCATCTTCTAAGTCAAAACCCTTTGCAAATATATCCTTGATATCATGGAACACTTGCTTTTTCTTCTGTTCTATTTTCATTTCTTCCTGTCTCTTCTTCCTCTTAAGCAATTCTTGAAGAGTCCCTATTTGTTCAAAAGACAATTCATTAGGATCCCATTGTGGAATCACAATTACCTCATCTAATGTGACATCAAGAATTTGAGACTTCTTCTTCATAATTTTCCTTCTCTTCAATTTTGGTGAGCTGATACTTAGCTGCATTTTATCAATGCCTTTTCCTGTGATAGTGTCAATAGCCATTGCCTCTTTCAATTCTATCAAGATTGTCTATGGATCAGGCATACTTCCAATTTTAGGACCTATGGGAGTGGATGATGCAGAGTGTGGTAGATCAACCAACACTTGTAGTGCCTCTTGTTCCTTAGGCTTGTCAACATTATCCTTCATCACTTCACCACTATCTAAAAATATTTTGACAACCTCTAAAATAGGTGGATTTTTTGAAGTTACCTCTTGTGCATCTGTTTGCTTTTTCTCTTCACCTATCTGATCATTGATTACTTCAATTATCTCATCAATTTTCTCTTTAGATGCAGTGGTCTTTTCTCCTTCAGTCTTAGTTACCTTAATGGGTGAATCAGTGTTTGTTCCACTCGACATATCCTATTCCCTGACATTCAAATTGCTGGCATCATCAATTATGTAGTCAATTGGACTGTCTGTAGTAAGATCAATAGAATTTGTTGAGTCTAATGCATCTTTAGTCTTTTTAGTATCAATTTTCTCTTGAGTCATCTGAGGCTTAGGGGTAATCTCAACTTCTTTTGCCTTTTGATCAGATGGACCTTCATCAAATTTCTTGTCTTTTGGAACTATTAGTCCAAAGATTTCCTTCCAAATCTGTGTACTTTGCTGAACTAAACCTTCAATATCATTTTTTAAAATTGTATAACCTCTAAGCTTAGGAACAAACCTATTCTTATATTCTTCAATGAATTTTTCTCATTGTTTTGATGTCAACTCAGGTATCACCTTGGCTAAAGTGCCTTCCCTGATCTGTCTCTCTGTGGTAAGTGCAAATTCCCATTTTCTTGACAGAAACTCATATAGTTCATTCGACACATGGTTTCCTATCTCTGTAGGAGTTAACTTAAAAGTATTCATCATATCTAAGAGTGTTTCCTAAACTTTATGCTTGTTTCCAATACTCAGTTTCTCATACTTAATGAATTTGAAAGTAGCTAACCCTGCTGAGTTTCTCAAATTGTCACATACCTCATCAATATTAGCTGGTTTCTTGAATTGTGCTATAGGTATGTTTCTAGGTTCATCAATCTCAGTATTTTTATCATCACTATCTATCTCTAATTGCATTTTCCTCCTTGGTCTCTTTACTAGTTTACTCGGCTCAACCTTAGGAGCAATTTTAGGTTTCTTCCAGAACTGCTTTCTCCAACCTTCTTCTTTTCATACACTTTTGTTTGTACTACTAGAGAAGTAATAGTGGATTCTCTAGTCCTCAGATGATTAGTTGCAGGAGGTGTAACCTTAGGTTTAGCTTTACTCGACTTGGTTACTATGACAATTGATGGTTTCTTACCCTTAGCTTTCTTAGTGATCTCCTCAGGTACACTGACTTCCTCTTATGTAGATATATCTTCTCCTTGTCCTGTGGATAGGCCTAAAGGTGCATCCTCAGGTTCTTCATCACTATTCAAACCAACTATTTTATTTAGATTTTTCACAATCTTCTTCCTTTTCCTCTCCATGGTTCCCTCCTTTAAACTTCTTGAAACTTTTACTTTAGCTTCATCAAAATCACCAAATCTTTCTGCTGTAGTATCAATTGCCTTGGATAAGAGTGCAATGATTTCTATTGATGCTTCATCAATGTTAATTTCATAGGGAAATGGTTCTAAACATGTTACCCTAGGTGTCACAGCCTAGATATATGTGTTATCCGTATCAACTAGAATTTTTTTTTCTTCATAGTGCTTCTCCACTAGTGATCTAGGAATCCTAGTTCTTAATCTCATTCTCTTTTTAAATTCCACAAAATAGCTCCCCATAATGCTATTGAAATTACTTCCTAATTTCTCAATACATTCACTTATCTAAACTATAATGGGTCTATCCTTTTTCCAAATAATATCTCCCAATGTAGGAAATGTATCCTGAATGTAGAAAAATATGCAGACTAGTAAGGAACCAAACTTACATGATGAGCTCTTATCTTTTCTGATTGATGCTAGGTTCTCAACTAGTTGAGTTAGCTATAGCTTGACAAGATCATATGTATGATTCTTCTTAACAATCTTCCATGCTTGGTCAATGGTTGTACAAGGAACACTATCCAGTTGACTCGACTGATAGAACTTATGTGCAATTAATCTTACTCCAAAATCAAGTTCTAGGTCTTTAATTGTAGAGATAGTCATACCTCTATTGTTCCATATGGTTCTAGTGTTTAGTGTAATTTCCTCTTTACTGTTATCTCTCATTGTCTGTTTCCCATTCACAATAGGATATCCAGTCACTCAATGAATCATGTTTTTAGTTATCTTGACTGGTCCATTGTCTAACCACATACACATATCATGAACTTAGCTAAGTATTACCTTAATCCATTTGTCTTTGAAACCTTGTGGAAAATCTAGGGAATGAGTTAACCCTTTTTCAGCTAAATGTTTGAATTCTCCCTTTAGAACTCCATCAACACACAGTTTGTTGTAGGATTTTCTCAATTCACTATCACCTACTTCACCAATTTTAACCATGTAACAAGATCTTAAATCATGGATCATGAGTACCTTTGGTGGAATGGATGAGAGAGCTCCAGTCAAATCACTCTGAATCACACTTTCAAGAATGGCTCAAAAGTTGAGAGGTGCACATTCATCACTCCGTACTAACTAAATTTTCTCTTGTTCTCCCTCCATACTTTTGACTGGTGCAGAAGAGCTTGCAGCCATAATCTTGAAATTAGGGTTTAAGATCAATTCTGCAACTACTTCAATCGCTCTGTAAATAGTGAAAATCATAAGGCAAAAATGAAGAATAAACTATTCATCCTTTATAGATTTTGAAAGGTCAAGGTAGGTAAGCAATAAATGTTATGCCCAGTGAGTTAGTGCAAGCTAACTGTCCTTGGATTTCTAACACAACTTGCATCCCACTCGGCTCACTAAACTCGGCCATCACAGAACTTACTCGGCCAACAAACTCGGTACACACTAAAGAACTTGGCCTTAGTGTCCATGACTAGTGCTTGGCACTTATAGTGCAATTTTCTCTTCTCGGCATTTTTGTCTTCAAAATGTGTCCTGGTGCATCTTAACATATGCAAATATGGACTTTGGCATATTTCATGTTAGGAATTGATGTAAGATAATAATTTTAGATATAGTTCCTTACATACCTCTTTTTCTTAGTTAGAGATGATGTGATCACCTGATCCATTGGATTGGGTGACCTCGGCTGTGCTAGCTTCACTACTGCATGGTTCATATTTCTTAACCCATGTCTCATTCATTTGTGCTCTAATCTGCTCAATAGTAGGAGTAGTTATCCCAGTCTTACAATCTTTCCTTGTATGACCAATTTTCAGACAACTGTGACAAACTAGGCTTCCATTCATCCAACTTTTAGACTTTCCTCTGAAATGTGTCCTTATGCAATTTTTTGGAACATGTCCATACTCACCACAGTAATGACAACTATGCCATGTGTTGTAGTCCCACTTGTAAGTATTTCCTTTTCTTGGTGATTTTTCTTGTGCTTTTGATGTCCATTGTTGTTTACCTTTAGATCTGTAATCTTGTGCTCTATGACCATATTTCTGACAGTTATAACAATTACCATTGAGTCTAGGCGTGGAAGGTGCATTGCTTGCCTTTGTATTACACTCACGTGCTTGATGTCCAAACTTATTACAGTTAAAGTAATAACCATTAAAGTTGGTTTTAGGATTGGACTTACCATTCTTGCTTCAGCAAATGTTTGCTGTATGACCTAATTTCCCATAGTGGTGGCAAACAGGTTTGTTGTTTCTTGGCTTTGCATACCTTCTTTCACCTGTCTTAGATGTTTCTCCTTCTTCAGTGGTTGTATGTTGTTCAGTGTGACCTAATCTAGAAGAATCTTTAGGTCTTCTTAATGCTTCCACTAGTTGCTCAAAGTAGCTCAAAGCTGCATTGGGATCATTCAGTCTGTTGTTAAGTTCTTTCTCAAATCTCAATTCATCTTTCAACTGACTATTCTCAGATCTAAGATTTACAATCTCCAAGTCTTTCCTACTGATCTCCTAATTCACAAGTAGCAGTTGATTTTCCATGTCAACTTGATTAACTGTCATTGTTTGTACATCATGTGTTCTTTCATCAAATTTGATAGTCATCACTCTTTTGTCTTCTTCTGCCATAGCCTTGTCATCTTCAGCTTTCTTTTTCTATTCAACAACTTCACACATTCTTATTGATTGGGCTTCTTGTTCCTTTTTCAAGTTTCTGACTTCTTCACATAGTGCACTATTCTTTTCCAGTAGATCTGCTATTGCTTCATCACTCTCAGTAGAATCTCCATTCTAAAATAGATTTGTGGTGTCCTCTTCTTGATAATGAGTGTCATTCATTTGTTTGGCCAAATCTTTCCTTGCTATCAAGGACTTCTTTAATTCTTGTCTTGCTGTCTCAAGCTGTTGTAGTGCTAGCTGAATATCAATCTTTTGATTCTCAATGACTTTACCCATCTTGTAGATCTCCATCTAAAGATCTGTATTCTCAAGCTGATTATGACTTTCTAGAGAACTAAGCTCTGATACCAATTGTTGGAAATACAATAATGGGAAAGCAAGATACTGAGAGGGGGGGGGTGAATCAGATCTTCAAATTTAAACACTTAAAACAAACTAATCCACATTCATACTTATATGAATCTAATGTAATATAAAATAACATCCACACAATGAAATAAATAACTCATAACACAAGAACTTGGTAACTCAAAAACCCAAATAGGTCAAACTGGGGTGGGGATGACACCCACAAAATTCTTCACTACTGCAGCAATAAAGTGTGCCTGTTAGGGCTACAAAAGTTGATTACAAAATGCAATCTACTTGGTTAAAGGTCTGCCCGGTTAAGAGATAAAGATCATTACAATCTACCCTGTGAAAGGATTTCAACTTATAATAAAGTAAGCACTCTGTTAGGAGATTTAGAAAGGTCTTCTAGAGCCAATTTGTTAAGAGATTTTCACTTGATAAAATGATTAGAATGTTTCAAGTAATGATCCTTTGTTGTACACTCAGATGGTAATGATGAATCTCCTCTTTCCAGTACCTTCTATGATCTCACAATCTGATATGTCTTTACTTTGCTGTTCACTGTGTTGTCACTCTATTTGATCTCTGCTTCTTAACAAAACAACTCTCTGTGCATTTCAAGTCTGATAGTGAGATCTAGATCAATGATCAAGATCTAATACCCATACCTCCAAGGTATTACAATTAATGATTTACAATAGATCATGCATAGGATAAAACAATTAAATGCATAACTAACTCTATAGGAAAATATTAAATGCGTACATAAGTCGGCCCAAAAAGCTTATACAAGTCTACCTGAATACTTATCCTCGAAGTTTGAATCATTCTAGACATGTCTACAAAAACTATTCTGCTCGGCACTTAAAATCTCTATCACTCGACACTAAGTATCCTAATTGGCTTGGCATGATACCACTCGGCAACCTGAATACTTCTCAACAATGTTGCTCGGCCTTGCATAGTTTTAGCTCGACCACAGTGATAGCCAACTAAAACTGCCTAAGTGAATGACTAAGTGTTGGTCACTAGTCATCAATAGAACTTAGAGATTAACAACCACTTGGAGAGTGTTTTTAAAACCTATAATAGAGAAATTATAGCGGGTTTAAACCCTCAGAATTTAGTTTTGATATGTTTTGGAGGTAGTCATTTGGAGGTTATCACCCAAATCTGCACTTGTGCATGTTTCCGGTTGTCATTAAGTGACCTAATTTTAGGTCAGTATCTTTGACCGGATGGATAGGTATGACATTATGGAGTGTTCTGGGATGTTTTAGACATGAAATTGAACCTCCATGCCCATTTGCAAATCCTTGTAATTTTATCTGATAAGTTTACCAAAGCCTTTCCATTTGTAATTTATTCCGTTTCTCATACCGTGAAAATGTAGAATTGTGAAGTGTCCTACTTTGAGGTCTTACAAGTTGCACCTAGTTGAATATCCTATGAAATTGAATGTTCCCCCATTTTGAAAACATGGAAATATACCTCAATGAAGAGTTTCAGATCATGGTCAATCCATTTGACCACTTTGCCCAGTCAATTCTAAATTAGATTTATGCAGTTTCACTATGTTTAAGTTCAGAAAGTAACTGAAGTGTTAACTTTGTAGATTAATGCTGATTGATAAGTTGATCATCAGAGTGAGATAATTGACATTATGTATTCCTTGTGTGAAAGTGAATCCATATTTAGGCTTGAGACTATAAGGGTCTCTTTTGATAGCTTGTGAAATCAGAACCAAAAGTGATTTATGCAGATCACCAGTGTGGGTAGAATTGATTTGGCAGAACAACCACTTTAAGAGGATTGTAGTTTCATATTAGATGATTATCTTGGGATACCGATTGTGGGTATATACTCCTTTTATGTGATTCTTCTATAAAAATTAGGAGTGGAGTCTCAGGGATTGTTTTTCCATTTGTTCAAGGTCATTTCTAGAACCAGTTTCCACTGTGTTTGCAAGTTTTTTTTCCAATCTGAAATAAACGGTCAACTTCGGAGATTAAAATAGTCTACCTTAGAAAATATCATGGAGATATGTTTATGCAGAGTGATATTAAACATGAAAGTCTCCATTTATCTTGGATTTGAGTTCTCTGGGAGGTCTTTTAGTCATTTTTTAAAGCCGGTTCTAGAGGCCAGATGCTATTAATAAGATCAGCTTGCAAAAATATAAAGAGCTATTTCTAGTGACCGCCAGTTCAATGCTTCATGGTAAAATTGCACAATGGTTTATGTTTAGAGTGTGGAAGCATATATGAGGCCCATGAGAACCTAAAGGATGCATCAAATAATTATGGTTGACTGGCATGACACTATCACATATATGCACAAAATGAATTTACGAATAAGGTTTTAAAAGCCTTGGAATGAATGCAAGTGAAATTTAAATGCATAATGAGGAAGAATGGACAAGGTATGTGAGCTATTTGACACTTTGCCTCAAAGAAATTTGAATACATTGGCAAGTCACATTAAGCGCTAAGATGGAATAGATGAAAGCGGAAACACAGAAAAGGCATGTTAATGGTTTTATGAAATTCAATTAGCTGGTGTAACACCATGTTTCCAACCTTTACCAAAACCTCCAGGTGACTTGCACAAATGTAGAGAAGAGGAGAGGGCTGGACATTGTAACCACTATGCATGGTTTTTATAAATATGTTTTTATAAACCTTCAAAACAAATCTTGCAAATGGATAGAACAAACACAATAGTGGACTATGCAATGTTTGGAAGGAGTGCATAATAGAATCAAAACTCTCTAAAAAATTCAAATACAAATGCACACTAGAAGATGTAATTTACATAAGTCAACACAGACATTAGAAGGAGAGACCTACACATTGTTATATCAAATGGATACACTACGCAAGTCATGAGAAAGGAGAAAGTTGCACAATAAGTAAAAACTTTAAACTTTCAAGCAAATTGTAATTGCTGATATGGTAGGTGTGTATGCCAAGGAGGTGATGCGTTGACCAGAAGGAGGGCATCAGAAACTTCATGCCAATGTAATTGGCTGCATAGTGTTTTGGACATGCTGCGCCAAACACTAAGTAGCTTATGTTGGAGTTGGATTGGAGGATTGTGCAGAGCATAAACTAAAGACCAGTACATAGGGCGGGCTTAAAAAAATTCCAAGGAAAATGCAGTTGGAATTTGAAATAAACTTAAACAAAGTCTATACAAAACATCCCCAAATGCTGCACATGGTCAATGACTAGAGATGTTGCATGGAAATTGGAGGAGGCCCTTGCTTTACAAAAGAAAAATTTCAAAAAACATTTAAAAAGTTCAAAACAAACCCAATGCATCGCCCCCACGCAGTTAGAAGGAGGAGAATTATAGGATTTAAAAACATTCCAAATGCACATTAGCAAATGCAAATGCCATTGGATGGATTGCGCAGGAATTTTAGCAAGGTTCTGCACAATGTCTCATGGAGTCTGCATAATAACAAGAGGAGGCTGCATTTTAAAAGGTTTTTAGAAACATTCAAGCCAATGTAATTTGGAAGGTATAAAATAAAGGATTACGCAGGGTTTCTAAAATGAAGGAGGCATAACATGATTTGTAAGATGCTGCAAATAGCAAGGAAAGGCCTATGAAATAAGATGTGAAGAGGCCTGTGCAACATGGAACAAGGAGCCCATGCATGGACATAAGCTCCAACGTATGACATGGAAAATACAAAGAAGAGGTTGCACATTGTGTGAAGTGTAGCTTGCAAATAGTAAATGGGAAACTACACAAGTTAAGGAAGTTTTAAGAAAGTATTTCAAGCAATTGCATTATCCCACATTTTCAAGGAATGGTTTTCTCTTATTTTTTTAATATGTTTTCACTCGTATGTATTGTAAAGAAAGAACCAAGAGGCTCACTGGCGGACCCCTTATCCAGGGGAATGTTAGGTTCACCGGAGGAGGTATAAAATATGTTTTGGGGCACACAGACAGGTAAAAATGTAAAAATTTAAAACCATATATCCCACATCGGTGGGGTGAGTGCGTTATGAAGTCTTTAAAAATAAGAATGCTTGAATCATACTTTGAAGTGAAGAGAAGAGGTTCTTGGCACTTGTGCATAGGAGGTGCCTTGGTTTGTGTGCCATGAAAGTGACTTCAAAAGGATTCATGTTTTTTCTAGGACCCACACACATAGGAGATGGTAACACATGGCAGACGAGCAACATTCCAAGATTCAGAGGTAGTTGTTAGTCGCCAGATCTCTAAACATAACCACGGTTAGGCCAAACATCTCAAGATTCAGAGATAACGGTTAATAAGCCTTGCGCTAGATCTCTAGATGGTAGTGGTTAATTCCAAATCATTCTAAGAGTATGTGCAAGCTGTCGGATCAAGATCAAGATCAAGGGCTGTCTCCAAGTCTCTACATCTAGCCAGGGTTAACAAGATCATTCTGAGATTCAGAGATACTGGTGCAGGAGCATCCTAGACAAACTAAGTTTTCCTTTGGCATTACTAGACTCCCTCAAGTCCATAATATTCCATATGACATGTTAGTCTTAAAGATTTCTTATTGGACATATCTTTGTAAGACCTAGTCCCAAGATTGGCATTTATAAGCCCTTGGTCAAATATTGGTCATCTAGTGTCCCAAATCTTAGAAATAGGTAAATTTTTTATATTTTCATGTATGTTTTGGTCCATAAGGGATCATAAATTTTAGGTCTAGACCAACTTTGGTCACCTAGAGTGAAAAATTGCTAAAAAGTTGTCCAACAACTTTTAAGCAACTTTGACAACTTTTGTCAAACTTTGTAAAACTCATTCCCAAATGGCTAATTATTTTGAAAATGGGATGTAACCATTGGGAATTCCTACATAAGACCTTATAGGCAGGTGGTAGGCTAATCTAATGTAATATTGGCATTCAAATCAATAAAATCAACTAATTTTCCTGTAATTCTAAGAAATAGTCAATTTGTACGGATGGGTACGGAAGCATTGGGATGAAAGGCTAACATATTAAGGTAGCCTTGTGAAATAGCTTTCATTTAAAATTGGTCTCATGTTCTAGTCTTCTATCCTTTGAAAGTTATCATAAAGATCACACGTCTGGGTTGTTTTTTGATCCCAAATCGATCTCACACTTCACCTGCATTCTTTGACTACATGTGTTCCCATAAAGATCACACATTAGTCAAAGAGGGGAAAATGCATGCACCCTAAAATGGTTGCCTAGACTATGGGCCCCCATTTATCAATTTATCAAATTCATGAATCAATGCTTTGCAACATTTTCAATTCAAATCAGTTTCCTTGATCAAAACGTAATTAATTCAATTATTTCAATATTTCCTAAGGTTTGATCATTTCATCAATTATCTTATTTAATTAAAAGAAAATATTTCCTTTTTATTAAATAAAATAATCTTATTTAATTAAAATTCATTTTTAATTAAATAATCTTATCTTATTTAATTAAAATCTCTCTTAATTAAATAATATTATCTCATTTAATTAAAATATCCCTTT
>MU227658.1:6319055-6334353 GCA_018584345.1 Thuja plicata
TCTTCCTAAGTGGTGGGCTTTTTGCCTCTTAATCATAGCCTTTGATTTTTCCTTTTGAAGATATGAGCACATGGATCAACCAAGATTTAATCTCCACCATTGCTTATTTCTTTTTGCCTCTTAATCTTTACCGTCCATTGCTCTTTATAAGGAAACCCCTCCTTCTCATTTTAGGATCAAGATTTTATGCTATTGTTATGCTGCAAGTTTGGAGAGCAATTTTGGAGGAGAATTTGAGCACTTGAGCTTGGATATTGCAACTACTCTCTTCTTGTCTTCTTCTTTCATGCCCCATGACAATCTATTTAGATTAATTTTGCACTTGCATGTTAGATTAGATTCATGTTTCCTTTCATAGATTAATCTTACATTTTTATTTCTTTTCATAGAATAATTATGCACTGTTATCATATAGATTAATTTCCTTTCTCGCATTGTTATCATATAGAATAGATTTCTTTTGCATGCATACTTGATAATCATGGAGACTAGAACTCTAGCTTTTCCTCTTTGAATCTCTCATTTTATGGTGTACTTGCATGGGCACAAACTAGGTCAATCTGAGGGCCTCCATTACAAACCCTTTCACTCCATGAATAGAGAGCTATTAGTCACCATTCGAGATCTCATTCTTGAGCAATCTTAGATACAATGATTCATAGAAGTGTGACACATTTTCTGCACACATTTTTAGCACCCACCATGGGGCAACCCACCTTTACATGCTGATTTTTGTTATTTTTGGAGCTAATCCCCTTGTCCAGATTTGCTTAGAGATGGAAACCCTAGATTTTCAAAGATTTGGTTATATCTCTCAAATGACTTGGAGTTTTGGTCTGAATTGTTTTTTGTAGGCTGGCGACATATCCAAGAAGCTTCAGTACAAAATTTAGCATTTTCTGAGGTATTTTGCATTTTTTATAATTTTTTCTTTATTTTTGATAAAAAAATTAATTTTTGGTGCAAATCAAGACTTTTTTGAAAATTTGCACATTTTTGGAATTTTTTTTAAATTCTACAAGGGGTGCATTCTTTGTGTTTTAAATTTAGATGCAATATCATAGCTCATTTGGTCGATTTATGAAAACTAGTCTATTTTGGGAAAATGGCTCCCTAGGGCACAAATGAAAAGATATTTTTAAAATTATGATATTTTTGAAAAGCTCTCTACTTTTTAATAGGGGTCTCTTTTTTGCATTTAGGGTTGGGGATTCGAATTCAAGTCATATAGGTCAAATCTTGTTGACTAGGTCAAAAATCAAAATTAAAAAAGGGCATTCAATGATTAGCTTACACTTATTTTTCACATGGTTCAATGCATGATATGAGTTGTCATATAGATTGTTTGTAGTTATTATTACTCCTAATAATTGATTTTCAGATCTAACCCTAGGGTTTGCATAAGTTGAATATACATTGCATATCTTGTTTGCTTGTTTGCTTGTCTTGCTTGTTAGAGAGTTTGTGGCTTGCTTTCGTAGAAAAGCTCAACAAAAGAAACAATAAGGTAAAATATACTAAGCGCGTTGCTTTGGACTTGAGGTATTTTTTTACATCTCTATAAAATTTGGATTTTTGAAATAAAAATGAACCTCTCACGTGTTTAGCTTGAGTGTTTCTTGCTTTCATAGATCACATTTCCAATTTTTGCTCTAAAGGAATGAACCTAGATTTGCTTTCTTGCATATATGTTTCACATAGTAATTAGGCCCTATGAACACTATTTTTGGTGATATTAAGAGAGTGGGACTCATTTTCTTGTCTTACATGTGAAGCTCTTCTTGACGATAGACCCCCTTGTAGGTAGGGAAGAATTTGTTATTATCTCACTTGGTTTGGTCTTCAACTTTTGATGGTACTTTCTATCTTGAGATTGGTGGTCATTGTTGTTGATATAAAAACCTTGGGTGAGGTGATTTCAAATTAGTGGGTCAATTAATATTTTTTTCTATGTCTGGATGAGGTGAAGAGGCTAGAAGATTATGCTCTTTTCCCTTTTGGGAGAATAAAAAACTTGGAATCGTTGAATCCAAACTATGTCCCCATGTGGTCCATATTGTGAGTCTTCCTTGTTAGAGAGGGCTAACTGTATTCCAAACTATGTCCCCATGTGGTCCATATTGTGAGTCTTCCTTGTTAGAGAGGGTTAACTGTAGTGGACACTCCCTTTATTGGGTAAACCACATGGACAAAACCTCAAGAAGTAATAACCATTTTAGCCATGGTAGCAACAACCACTATATAAATGTCCTTGTGGAAGAAATATACATAGGTGTGGTCTCTTGTTCGGTTTTCAGATCTCCTCAGCAGCTCTTGATTGATTAAATTTTCAAACTGTGTCAAAACCTTGGTGCACCACGATTGGATTTCACCCACTTGAGATTTCAAAAGTTGCAGAGTTAACCATTACTACAAACCATAGTGCAACCAACTTTTTCTTTTCTAGGACTTGTAACACCCCAAAATTAGCACCTTATAATTCCAATCAATTTTGGTGTGCTTTCTCATCATCGAAGTCCTATTGTACTAGGCAAATTCTCCTCCTAATTGAATTTAATTGACTTAGTCTCAAAAGCAAAAAACCTAAATTTGAATAAATTTGACACTATATTTAATTCTTAAATTATCAAAGTTTATTAGCTAAAAATCCCTATGATTAATTAATTTAATTCTAAAGTCCTAAGTGCTTTTAAATTAAATTAATTCCACCCCCTTTAACATACATCAAAAGGAATTGAATAGTTATTTAATTGTTTGAATGGATTATCCTCAAAAAGAATTCCATAATTCTATATGAAAGGTCACTCATGTGGCAATAATCTACTCTTTTAATTAAATAATTCTTGAATTTTTGTCTCAATCTCCATCCATGAAAATGAAGAGGCAACTGTTTCTTTTCAAGAAACTCTTCACCCTCTTTCTATGGTTATTCTATATTATGGGCCTTATTTCTTCATTTGAGAGGATAAATTTTTAGAGCATCAAAATTATAGTTAATTTTTGTCTCGCCTATTTCATATTTCATAGCTTTTGTTGCTTTTTAGTCTAAAATCTCATTTAGTGTAATTACATTCTCATGGCTAGTGTAATTTGATTATTGTTCTAGTTTAATTCAATTAAATCTGTATAGCTTTCTAGATTAATGGCATTTTCATTTCTAGATTAATGGCATTTTGATTAATAGATTAATGAAATTTTCATTCTTAGATTAATGGAAATTTTCTCATCTCTCATGCTTTAAATCTTCCATTTTAGCAATGGTCAACGTTGTTGTCTCTCGTTCTGAGAGTAAATTTGACATCCCCAACTAAATAGGAGGCAAAAGGTCGCTTCAATCAAGTTTGTGAAATGGACAATTCATGTTCATACTTGAAAATTTGATGATTGAGTAAGGAATATGTTGAGTTTGTGCCTAATTTAGAGGTCACATTCAAGCACATAACATTTTGACACCCACCGTGGGGCAGAAAAAATGATTTCTAGTCTCATTCTTGAACTTTTTTTGACAATGATTTGAACTCTGTCGTACGTCTGTACAACACTGGTATGGAATCTCTCACAACATTTCAGATCAAACTGCACGAAGTTTTTCTCTTTGTAGGAATTTCTCACGCAAAGAAACAGAAATCTTGTGTGGGTCCTGCACTTTCTCGCAAATTTTTTTGCAGACAGTCATTTAATTTCTAGAATCTGCAATTTGTTGTTATCTTTTTCTAACATTTACTCTTTACTGTTGATTTCCTGTTTCTGATTTCTATTGCACCATAATAGTGGTTTGCAGGTTGCTTGTCAAAGATCATAAAAACTTTCTAACAGTTTGCTTGCAGGACGATTGTCAAAGGCATATTAAAAATGTTGTGTTTGTTTATTGTTTTTCATTCACATAGTTTAAATAGGGCTTTGTTAAAATTTCATAAGGATCCCGATAGAAAAGTAGGGGAATAGGCTCTTCATTACATGGAAGTGATGCCCATGGATGAAACCAAGACCCAGATATTTCTAGCATGATGGATATTTGGGGAAGCAAAGCAAGATAGTGAATCTTTAGCACTTCTACTTGTTAGGGGATTATGCTCTTCTCTCTTTGAGAGAATCAGAAACCCAAAGGCTTGTGGATTTGGTGGAGTGAAACTATCTCGGTGATGAATATGCTTGATGTGTTTGGGTAAGGTGAAAAGGTAGAGAAGTATTCTCTTCTCTTTTTGAGAGAATCAGAAAATCAAACCCTTGAATCTGAACCAAGTTGTGTCACCTTTAGAGGGCCTACCAGAAGTTGAATCTCTAGGAACGACCCAAGTGAGTACACACCTATCACCAGTGATTCCACCTCACTATAATAAATTCTACTTTGTTGAGTCCAAAGACTCCAAACCCATGGTAACTTCTTTCTCATGATTTTGACTATCATCTTGAGAAAGCCTTGTTTGTCATACTGAGCGGTGCCACTCCCAGCCTTGCTTGCAAGGGTGTATGACTTCCAAGTGTTGGTGTGGCTGTGAGGCCCTAGCTCTATATCAAAGTCACAGAAGGTTGTTGTGAATGGAAGCCCACTAAACACTCTCTTAGTTAGATGCCTACCCGGTTCACCTCTGAAAGAAGACATAATCTGTGCGCAGGGAGAGGGAAGAATCTCTCCCTTAGATTCTTGACATAGGTATGCACTTGGATGCTTGAAGTGGTATATGACACTGGCCCCTGCTTTAAGGGTAACCTTCAAACATATATGCTTAGTCCTTGGAAACACCAAAAACATGGGTGCTCTTTCAAGGGTGACACTGCTGTGTGAGGTGCACACATACGCATAAGACAACGGGGCACAAATTTTGTCTTCTCCACCAATTTTTTTTGTAGGGATAACTAAGTGTTTGTTTTTGAGTCTTAAACTGTCCAATCAAGATCAAACAAAGACTCCCATGATTCTGCCAAGTTGCTTTGTCTTTGGTAGAACTGTTTAGGACTACTGCTTGATTGAAACTTCATATTTGTAAATCAGTGCTTGTCACCTTGAAACTGAGATTGATGATTTGTATCATCATAAAACTGCCCTAAAACTAAAAATTCTGTCAGAGAACAGTCCTGGCTGTGTCTTGAAAGCTAGCTTTTATCTTGAAAATTGAGTTCATGTATCAAAATTTGGAGTTTTCTCACACGAGCTTTCAGAAACCTAGCACTTTCTCGCATGAGCTGGCATTTTCTCACGCGAAGTTGAGCACTTTCTCGCATGGCATAGTACTTTCTCACACGAATCTGAAGCTTGGCATCCAAAACAGTGAGCTTTTTCCCATTGACTGGTGAATTTTTTGCCTGATTTGACTTTTGTCTGGGGTCTAATTTCTTGTTTCCCTATTCTGGTTATTTCAAGTTGTGAACTGATCGATTCTTGCTCAAACTTGTCTTGTCTCTTTTTCTCCATTCTATCTTTTCTGTGTTTTTGTACCTTGCAACACAATAGTCACATCTCGACTATTCTAGCCATACTCTCGATAATTCATGCTGGGTGCATCTCACACCTTGGCTGTTCTAGCCTATTACCTCTTTTTTTTGTTATCTCTAGAGACAGAGTTCTGAGTTGAATACTAAGTTTTATCTCGTTTCATCTTCGTCTATGCCTGTTACAACTAGGAGCAACAATATTTTTCCCATACGCTATTCTGGAGTAGGTAGAAGTAAACCTCATAATCAAGGAAAAGGTCATTTTGAACCCATTGTTCAACTTGATAGTCAAGAGGGATCCTCATGTTCCTCTTCCCCATTTAGTATAGATCTGAGTTCGAATCAAAAACTAGTGTTCCAGTTGTGTTCTAATCCTTTGTTTCAAGATCAGCATAATCCATTTCTTTTAGATCAACAAGGCTACAAAAATTAACATGTTTGGGTTGATCCTATTGATGACCCCCACTTCCTTAGTGACCCTTTTGAACGTATCAATCCTTTCGGTCCTATCAACCCCTTTGATCCACTGAGAGATACATTGACTACAAATTATCAACTTGATACTCACACTCATACTGAAGAGGTGCACACGACACAATCTCACGTTAACAACATGGAAACTCCTTTCAATTACATGCAAGGTCAATACAAGGATGGTCATGACCAATACCAAAATGAACAAGGTCAGCAAGTAGAGCAGCATCACCAGGGTCAAGAGCAGACTTATAGTATTTATGAAATTCTTGGTAATGATGACAAGCCAATAACTCAAAACAACATAGACACTACAAAATCTAATAAAAATCTCATCAAAATGATGGAAATACTCCTTGCAGAAGAAAAAGAAAAATACTTTCTAGATTTGGCAAAACAAGGAGTTAAGTTACCCTCAAACTTCCAAGTGGAAATGCTTGTGGCTAAAGAAGAAGAAAGTGAGACCTCCAAATTGCATAAAGTAATTCAAGACATGCAAAGTCAAATCAGCCAACTTATGAAGGATAAGGACAAACCCACACAATAGTTCACAATGAAAAGCATATGTCCTTTTCCTTTTGATAGGAGTATTACTATGCCACCTTTTCCCAAAGGTGTAGAACTCCCTAAATATGATAAGTATCTGGGTACCATTGATCCTCAGGATCATTTAAGAGAATTTAGCACCCTATCTATGGAGTTTATACATGATCAAACCTATTTGATGTGTCTCTTTCCTTGAAGTTTGGGTGGACCTACCATGGAGTGGTTCTCTCGACCACCCACTGGCATCAAGACTTTTGATGAGATTGCCAATCTCTTTATACAACACTATTCTCACAATATACAACATCCCGTCAACATAAGGGACCTTTGCAATCTCAAGAAAAGGAAAGGGGAGCCATTCTTAACATTTCTCCAAAGTTTGAGACAACTTTGCACTAAGTATCCTCGCAAAATAGCTGAATCTGAGAAAATTGATATCTTCTTGGATAATCTCACCCCTAATTTTGGGCATCAAGTACAACTTCAGGTCCCCTTAATTTTGATACCATGATAAAGAAAGCTGTGAGGATAGAAGCATTTATGGTTAAAAAAGGTGAATTGACTTTGTATAAAGACAACAAACAAGGTCCCTCCGCTTCCAACAAAGATAAAGGGAAGTTTACCAACAAAAATAGGGATGTTGTGAATGATGGGTTGGTCGATAATGTGACTCCAACTCCTTCAAAACCGGTCTTCAATCTCACCTCTGGTATACAAGAAACCAAAGTTGTTGAAAAGGCTACAACGAACACTCAACATCCTTCTAGATTTTCTAGAAACAAACCTTGGGCCCCATGACCCAAGCATGAATTTACTTCTTTGGGAGAACCGCTTGATGTGGTTTTCAAAACTTTGGTACAAAATCAAACTCTTTCTCTTTTGGAAAAAATGTCTATACGATCTGCAACCATGACCTCATTGGTGGAATGATAACGCATACTGTGACTACCACCAAAACAAGGGTCATAAGACTGCTACTTGTCTTCAATTGCATCATAACGTCCAAGATCTGATTGATAAATAGGTGATTATTGTAGAAAATCATAACAAGAATTTGGATCATCAGGCATTTAAAGATCCCTTTCCTCATCACGAGAAAGGTGAATCCTCTAATTCTAAGAACAATAATGCCAAATTTAACTATGCACATGCCACTTATGATAATGTCATCAACATGGTTGAACCAGTGGAAGTGGAATATTGTAATATGTTTATTAGCAAGGGGAGCGGGGATGCTTCCAAGCCTAAGACCCCATTTGTCTTAAGAGGCCTTGGGTCTTGATTATTTGAATTTGAAACATCTCAAGATTATGCGAACGTTGTTACTAGATCCCATATTGGTAAAATCACTATCAAGGGTCCTGACCCTCCTGTTGCTACATCCATGCTGAAATAAACTATGGATAAAAATGTTGTTGGCTCTGCCAATAAGACCACAAAAGTGGTCCCTACGCCTCGTACTACTGGTTATAGCATTCTTGACTAGCTTCAAAGAACCAATGCTCAAATAACTATCTTTGAGCTATTGAAGATCTCGCTTGCTCATAGGCAGATTCTGGATAAAGCTCTCACAGAAGCTAATGTCCTGAAAGACATCAATCTAGATCAGTTTCAATCCATGGTGGGTCACTTGACTTCACCACATTATTTTTCCTTCTTAGAAGAAGATGATCACTCAATTAGTCACTCGCATAATGCTCCTCTGCATATAGAAGTCATGATAGGAAAACAGCTAGTCTATCGTGTCCTCATTGATAATGGTGCTGGTCTCAATATTTGCTCCGCTCACTTTCTTTCCCAGCTAGGTTATGGTGAAGATCACATAGATTCCCACAAAAGAATTACCATCAAGGCCTATGATGAAGAAGAGAGAAAATCTAAAGGTCTAGTTGTTCTACCCATTCGGGTTGGACCGGTTGAAAGAGAAATCACATGTCAAGTGCTAAACCTTCCTCTTACATATAATATTTTGCTGGGAAGACCGTGGATCCATGAGATGCAAGTGATTCCCTCTACATACCATCAATGTATTAAGTTTTCTTTCCAAGACACAGAGGTGAAAATTCCTGCTAGTATGGGCTCTTCTTGTAATGCGCTCACTCAGTCAGCTGATAGTCTTGTTCCAACTAATAGAGAATACACAAAATTATATGATGCCAAGCTCAAAGATATGGAACAAACCCTGAAAATCACAGACATAGGCATGGGAGGATATCAAATAGAACCTGTGCTATTGTTAGCAGCTCTACCTCCATCTCCTCGTTCTTATGGGAGACCTTCTAAGAATAATAGATCTTCTACTCCTCCTGAGATAGTTTATGATGGTGCCTTTGCATGGGCTTCTACATAATTAGAAGATGAAGATGAGGAAAGAGCTACTAAAGCTTGGATTTGCAAAGGAAAGAGCATATCTGAACATACTGCTCGGGCTTGTGAACTAAATTTGAACAATGAAGGTCTTAAGATTATGAAACATTTTGGGTACAAAGGGAGTGGCCCAATAGGGGTGAATGGTAACGGGTTAGTGGAACCTATTAAAGCTATGGGTCAAAAGACAAAAGAAACCACTGGTTTAGGTTTCAAAAAGATCCTGTTCCATCTAGGGATCAACAAATTTGTGCCAAAATTAGAGCCTTCACTAGAACCTGAAGGCACAGCTACACTCAACGCCATAGAAGATAGCTCTGATGAGAATTGCTTTCCTTATCCTATTGCTCCAGATCTGGCAGCATTCTTTTCTAAGCCAGATAATTTTGTACCGCACACTAGTATAGTCAAGATTGATAGTGATTCTGATAAAACCACTCCATTTGATGCACTAACCTATGAATAATGGAAGGTGTTACAAGATCCTAGTTTCCAAGGTGAATGATACATACCACTAGAGTTTAAAGAATGGTTGGCACAAGAATAGGTTGGTGTTGCAAGACTCCTAAACCTTCATGGTGCAAGCACCCAAGTTAGATTTCGGACATAGATTCTCATGAGTATGAATTCGACAATTTGTGAGGGGTCTAGTGAGAGGTCTAATAAGTTCTGAGTCCATAAATGTTAACATGTCTCCTACTTTGGTCGTTAGGGATCAAAAGGATTTGAACACACCTTTGGATGAGATCAATTTAGCTCTTAGCTTGCTAGTCAACGCTTTTGATGACTATACCGTGAATGCACTGGAACCTGTCACATCTCTTTCACTCCAACATCCCAAGTTAATAGACTGGAATTCCCCTTCTTCATCCAATGAAGTCCTTGCATTCCAGAATGACTATGCTATAGCCTACTACCTTCACATTGTTGAACCTGTAACGTCCTCCACTAGTGAAGAAAGTGTCAACATGACCGAGGCTAATATCAAGTATCTTAGTCATAAAATTAAAAGAAGAAAAAATAGGTGCTCTGATGGTGAAAACCACATTGTGGAAGTGTCAGAGCCAAAAAAAGTAAAAAGAAAAGACGTATCCAAAGGTGAAAACCTCTTTGAGGTGCCTGAGGATGAGATACTTGATGTGCTTCTGAGTCACTTCCAGGAATGCTCATCAGTGTTAATTGAGCCAACTCAGCTAGTAAATCTGGGAACATAAGAACATCCACACATCATTCATGTGGTCAAATCATTATCTGCAGAGGAACTAAAAGAATTCACAAACTTCTTCAAGGAGAAAAAGATAAACTTTGCATGGACATATTCTGACATGCCGGGTGTGGATCCTGATCTCATCATGCATCACTTATCGATAGCTCAAGGTGTGAAACAGGTCAAAAAAAACTTTGAAAGATGCACCCGCATGCGACTCTACTGATCAAGGCAGAATTGGAAAAACTTCTAAAAGCTGGGTTCATCCGAACAATTGATTATGTAGAGTGGATCTCTAATAGATTCCCAATGACTAAACATGATAAATCTATTAGAGTCTGCACAGAATTTAGAGACTTAAATTTGGCATGTCCAAAAGATGATTTTCCACTTCCCAACATCGACATGATTGTGGATAAGACAGCAGGGCATGAGATGTATTCGCTAATGGATGGTTTCTCTGGCTATATTCAAATCAAAATTACACCAAAGGACCAAGAGAAAACTACTTTTACTTGTGCATGGGGTACATTCTGCTAGAATGTTATGCCTTTTGGACTAAAAAATGTTGTAGCTACTTATTAGAGAGCTGTCACTACCATATTTCATGACATGATGCATAAGACAATGGAGGACTACATGGATGGCACACTCACTAAAAGTATGGATAGGAAGACACACCTCACTAATCTAGGCCCTATACTAGATCATATGGAAAAATTCAGGCTATGTCTTAACCCTAAGAAATGTGCATTTGGGGTTACTTCATGAAAATTACTTGGCTATATTATCTCTACAAAGGGAATCGAGGTGGATCCTGCAAAAGTGAAAGCTATCATGGAAATGCCTCTGCCTCACAATATCAGACAAATTAGAGGCCTTCAAGGTCGGCTCCAATCTATTAGGCATTTCATCTCACAAGTCACAACCATTTACTAAAACTCTACATAAAGGTGTGACTTATGAATGGAACAAGGAATGTGAACAAGGCTTTCAAAAAATTAAAAAATATATAGCCAATATTCTTATATTAATGCCTCCTATTTAGGGGAAATCATTAATCTTATATATCTCAGCTACATAAACATCTTTGGGTGCTCTATTGGCCCAAGAAGATCAAAATTATAAAGAAAGAGCTATTTATTACATAAAAAAAACATTGGTCTCTTATGAAATGAATTATTCTGTAATTGAGAAAGCTTGCTTAGCAGTGGTGTTTGCTTCCCAGAATTTATGACACTACATGCGGGCTCACACTACAAGGCTAGTTGCAAAAATTGATCCATTAAAATATTTACTCAGTAAAGCTACCCTCATAGGTAGACTAGCTAAATGGGTCATGCTACTTAGTGAATTTGATATTGCATATGTTGAGAGGAAAGCTATTAAAGGACAAGTGATTGCAGATTAGTTGGCTGAGGCACCTATTACAGATCATCAACCATTAAGGATTGAATTCCTAGATGAGTCCTTCATGCTTCTCACACATTAGACATGGACCATGTTTTTTGATGGATCATTCACCTAGCAAGGGTCAGGTGCTGGAATTTTGTTCATTACACCTCAGCGTTATTCATTACCCAAGGCATACAAAATGATGTTTCCTTACACAAATAACACTGCTGAGTATGAAGCTTTGATCAATGGACTAAAGATTTTTATTGAATGGCGTGTTGATGAGCTAAAAGCCTTGGAGATTCACAACTGGTTATCAATCAAGTGAACAACATCTATCAAACCAAAGATGAAAAGCTAGTGCCCTATAAAAAGATGGTTGACGACCTTAAGAAATAGTTTGCACATGTTAGTTTCTAGAAAATACCAAGGGTAGATAATAAAGTAGCTGATGCTATGGCTACTCTGGATTCTATGTTACAAATGCCAGAAAATGATTTCAGACATGAATTCCTAGTGGAGATGTTATGCCACCCTGCCTATGATTCACCTGACTCTCGGATGATCTGTTTAGTCATTGGACATGATTCATCCCGCTACCATCATATCTTCTCTTATCTTTGTGACCAAATTATTCGTAACACATATAATCAAAATGAAAAACATCATATAATCTGTAGTGCTTCATGGTATGTCATCGTAGCTAACGACTTGTATAGACGAGGTCTAGATGGTACCCTCCTTAGGTGTCTAGAACCTGATGAGTCCAAACATGCATTAGAAGAGGTACATTAAGGTATTTGTGGGTCTCACTCAAATGGTCTGACACTGGCTCGTAAAATTATTAGAGCTAGTTACTATTGGCTGGATATGGAGAAGGAAGCTACACAGTTTGCTCTGTCTTGCAAATAGTGTCAACTACATGGTAATCTGATTCATGCTCCCGCCAAGGAGCTTATTATTTTCATTACTTTCTGGCCATTTCAACAGTGGGCCTTTGACTTAGTGGGTCAGATATATTCATCTTCTTTGAGAGGAAATAAATACATCATTACTGCTACTGACTACTTTACCAAATGTGTTGAAGCAGTACCTCTCAGTGTAGCTGATGGCAAGTCTGTAGCCATGTTTATACTAAACTACATCATCTGTAGATATGGTGTACCCTCAGCTACAATCACTAACAATGGGAGACAATTCAAGAAGAAAGATCTGACAAATTTGTGCACTAAGTTCAAGATTACTCAGCACTGGTCTTCTATTTATTATCCCTAGGGTAATGGACAGGCTGAAGCTTCAAACAAGACAATTCTCAAGATCCTACACCATACAGTACACAAATCTGGATGAGACTGGAATCTCTAGATCAATATGGCTTTATGGGCCTATCGCACCAATATACAAACACCAACAAGGGCCACACCTTTTGCTCTAGTCTATGGTGCAGATCCAGTGTTGCCTATTGAGATTGAGATTCCTACCTTGCGAGTCTCTCTGAAGGGCCTCATTACCGATGATGATATCAAAATATCTTGGCTACAAGAGCTTGAACTATTGGATGAACGTCAGAAGGTGGAATTTCATCATATCTGAGCATATCAGAAGAGGATATCTAAAAGCTATAACAAGAAGGTTAGACCCAGAGACTTCCAAATGGGTGATCTAATCTTGAGAGAGAATCCTAAGAATCAACAACAACAGATTCAAAAAGGAAAATTTGAGCCAAATTAGCTTGGTTTGTATATTATTACTACAGTATTTGGGTCTAGCACTTACCGGCTTTATACTGCAGAAGGTGAACAACTCAAAGAGCCTATCAACGCTCTTCACCTGAAGAAGATCTACAATTGACATGTCTTCTAAATGCTGATGTACATACTTTATTCTGAGAAAATCCTAAAAATTGTAAAATGTCCTAAAAAAATGGTCATCTTAGTGAAAACTTAGAAAATAGGTGCTTTGATGTATCTATTATCCTTGTGAAAACCTGGTAAATAGGCACCTTGATAATATCAAAAAAATTGAAAAAAAGAAAAAAGACAAAAAAATTTGAAAAAATGAAAATACAAAAAAAAGAGAAAAAGAGAAAATTGTGCCATTGATAAAAACCTGGTAAACAGCCATCATGGTAGCAAAAATAGAACTTTTGCCAAGATGGTGAAAACCTAGTAAATAGGCACCTCTTATTCTGCAATGCTCTATCTATCACAGCATCTCTTGGCTTTCTTGTAGTTGCTATTCTGCTTTCCTACTTCAGTTTGCTTTCCCGCTTTAGTTTGCTTTCTTTCTTTAGTTTGCTCAGGTTTTCACTCTTAGTCATCTTCAAGATTTTGCTCGACTTCACGTGGATTGAAACTGGTCACACTCAGGGGCATGATCTTATCTTGGGAGTATTTCTCCTCTTCGCATCAGTCACCAGTAGTTCTCATTGAGTTTGCCTGCTGATGCCTAGATCTCGTCATCGATCTTTATGCTTGAGAATCTCTCTCACGACAG
This sequence comes from Thuja plicata, assembly GCA_018584345.1. NCBI lineage: Eukaryota > Viridiplantae > Streptophyta > Pinopsida > Cupressales > Cupressaceae > Thuja > Thuja plicata. The sequence goes on from MU227658.1 coordinate 6,332,974, forward strand.
TCACCAGTGGTTCTCACCGAGTCTACCTACTATCACTATTACTAATATTTCTCACATTAACTCGCTACCTACAATTTTGACGTCAATCCATTCGTCACTTGGGGGCATGGTTCCCCACTTTGATCACCTCTTTGGTTTTCACTCGAGTCAGTAATCTTGTTAGTTCTAGAGGACAACTATCTACTGGCACAAAATGGTGTTTCTCAACACCCCAATCAAATAGTATTTCAACACTCCCTTTGGACACATCTGTGTTTTTCAACACACATCAGATATATCACAACATAAACATCTCTCGATAGCAATCAAACACATTGCACTCACAAGCACAACGGTGTTTTTCAACACCCCAAACATAGGTACATTCGTAAGCCTTGAAACATGCTGAGATATGATTGAATCTTTCTTTGTATACTATTTGTTCTCATGAAATTCATTGATATTTTTTTTGTCTATTGCTTGTGGGTGTGGTTTGGATGATCTGGCAACGTCAAATAAATAGGGTGTATGTGATAAGAGCTTCTGCATTAAGGTGGAAAATCCTCACATCCCTTGATCTTGTTTATTTGTACGCTAAGGGGAGGTCAGAACTATTTCCTTGACTATTTCTACTCTATTTTTTTACTTGTGTATTCTTACTATATCAAACTAGAAATAATGTTCAGGTCACCTTGGCTTTTGTTCCCTGGTGCTTATGTTCGTTTCCTACATTTTATCTGATGAAAGTCATATTCATATTCTTATGGTTGCAGTGGCACCAGTAAGAATTGTATTGACTCTGATGTTCCAAAAGTACTTGATGATGATTATACGATGAGTCCAACAACCAAGTCCTAGGGTTGCATTTAGCTTAGGCTTGCATTTGCATTTAGGCTTGCATCGTGGTAGTTTTGATGCTCTCTTCATTATATTCTCATTCTTAAAAGGTACTCATCTTTTATCCTGGCTTCCTCTTGACTGCATGAGTGTCCGGTCCTCACTTTTGATCTTCATTCGTATTATTTTGGTTAGTACCTGTTGTATATTGCAATATCTTGCATGAGATGATTAGTACCATTGCATTCATTACATTATATTCATTTTTAAAAATGTATTTACATACATTCATTTGCCTTTATATATCCATAAACATGTGCATCCATTATAAGCATAAATCAAATCATACATTGCATCTATCCATCTAACATATATCATTGCACTACACTCATTCATACATCAATAAAACATGTGCATAAACATTTTGCATATTCATCCATGGCATACATTTCTAATCCATACACCTAAATCATATAAGAAACATCTCATAAGACATACAAATCTAAAGCAATATATAAACAAGTACAATGATGCCAAAATCAAGCTCATATATATATATATATA